>JAOWBW010000825.1:67366-141691 GCA_026119855.1 Campanula takesimana | reverse complement strand
TAGTTTGGAGGCTCCCAAACCATCCGTACGGATTCTTAGGTAATCCCATTTTTCCAGATTTTTAGATTTCAGAAATTCGATCAATCTTAATATCGTGTTTATACATAATCAGATTACAGAAACATGAAATTGCAGATTACGAATTTTAACCCATCTAATTCATATTCAATAACCAATTTATTCCATATACAAATTAGATCAAGATCATCAATAAAATAATCCAATTACAACATGATAATCCAAGCATGCAATCATACATATTAATCAAATTAATATTACAATCACATCAACTAGCATGCATATTTTATATCTCATATAAAATCTATCACATAAATTCATCTATCTCGTGATCATACCAATTAAATAATCGCATTAAATAATTATATCATGATAATATTAGAATTATTGATCATCAACGGGGCTCTGATACCACTATTGGGTTTCGTGCAATCATGCGCAGCGGAAGATAGACATGAATAAAACCCAATAGCCTAGATCCGTTATGAACAATAATTCATAATAACAAGATGAAAGAAACTAACCTTTGTAGATCGTTATGTAAAACTTGGATTAAGCGTTAGACAAACGCCCTCTACCGGTGATCCACACAACGAACATATTTCAAGAATGCCTTTCTTGAACTTGACTGCTAGGTCTTCGGATTGATCAACGATGTTGAAGAACGATCTTCAAAGCTCCTAATTATTATTGTGACTTGATAATTGAGATTAATCAATCACAATAACCCAAGAATATAAATTTCTTTCTCTAAGAAGTGAATTGATCAAATCAACAACTAGGGAACAATTTCAGTCTGTATTTTTATATTAAGGGGTTTCATAGGACTTAGGTTTTTTGACTTAGTTTTCTTGTTCAACAAGAGTTTTCCAAAAAACCATCCGTACGGATGTTTCTGGAAGCATCCAGATTCATCCGTACGGATCTTTAGGTAGGATCCGTTTTACTTCGTTTTTCGCTCCTTTAATTATACGTTCTGCGTGTGTGACCCAAT
The DNA here is from genome assembly GCA_026119855.1 of Campanula takesimana. Classification (NCBI taxonomy): domain Eukaryota; kingdom Viridiplantae; phylum Streptophyta; class Magnoliopsida; order Asterales; family Campanulaceae; genus Campanula; species Campanula takesimana. The sequence goes on along the minus strand of JAOWBW010000825.1, from coordinate 140,679 downwards.
AGGATTATACTAAGTTGGCAACGAGTTCGAACCAGTCAAACCTCGTAAGTCATAAGCGGACTGTAGCAAGCCATTATGACAACCCAATTAGTATAACTTTGAACTCCAAAGTTTCCTGAAATAGAACATAACACAATCTCTTTGTTACACGATGTCTATTGAACGTAAGCCATGGTCAATGGTCAACTTACATTTGTTCAATGCTTTCTCGATCCCGAATGTATTGATAATACAAATCTTATTTGAGCACGGCCATGCATTTCATCAATACCATTTATCGAGTGGCCAAAGCTTGACATCTCTCTTGACGAGGAACAAATCCCATCTTGGCTTATTACTCTTCCCTACATGATTCCGATTATGCCAATCATATTCTTTATAGCTATCCGGTTAGGGATAACGTTTGAATATGTCAAACGTAATGCTCATCATGTGGAAGACTGTAATAACCTCAGGTCTAGAGATTCCAGTGATATAACTATATGAGACTTAATTATGACATTGTGATTATGACATAAATCTCATAGGGGTCAGTCCAGTATTTGTTCTCCAACAAATACCCATAAGTCTAATTGTAGCCTATACACCATAATCATCATATGATTATGTATTAAACTTATACTAATAATTAATCATAATTATCAGGGACGGGGATTATTATAATAAACATGCAAAAGACATAATAATCAAACATTCAATATCTTTATAAATAATAACATTAATTTTACAAACAATATGTCTAGGGCATAACACCAACACTTTAAACAATTGTGAAATAATCCCTTTTTTTTTTACAAAAAGCTAAATATTTGGTTAATAAATTTTACATGCAATGCTACATCATGTATGAAACAAATGATAACTCAATATTGCAGTTGTTTAAAGTTAAAAGTGAACATGCCCTTATATACCCTCTAAACAAATGATAAATTAAATTATCTCATTTGTCGTTAAAAATCGAGCAACTGTTCATTGTGAAGAATGCTCTTAACCCAAAAAACCAAAAAAAAAAAAAAAAAAAAAAAAAACAACCAGAAATAAGAGATGTGACTTTTTGGTGTTACATTTATAATAATTTACAAAAGAACCAAGAAAGAGGCTTGGCATATATAGCTAGGAGTCTCACTTAAGACCAAGAGGTCATGGGTTCAAATCCCACCGATGACAAAGAATTTTTATTTATAGTGCTTGTGGTTGTAGGTGGTTGTGGCGGGTTTCGGTTGAAGTGGCGGGTGGTTGGAGGTGGGTGAAGTCCCGCTGGTGGCGGCGATTGGCCGGAGGTCTAGTGGAGGCAGCAGAGTGAGCGGAGGTCCGGTGATGGAGGCGGCTGCTAGAGGTTCGACGATGGCAGCGGTAGCCGAAGGTTTGGTGGCAATTGACGGCGGCGGTTGTCCGGTTGTCGGTGGGAGGCCGTGGTCCGGGAAGTCAACAACGGCGGTGGTTTGGCAGGTCAGAGGCGGGCGACGGCGGTGGTCAGAAAAGTCAAAGCTAGTGTGGCGGTCAAAGATGGTCAAAGGTAAGAGGGATGAAAAGTTTTAATTGGGTTGAGGGCATTTTTGTCATTTAAAAAGTGCAAGGGATTTATTGGTAAAATTTATTTCAACCTAAGGACTCTAAGTTAGAATCTGAAATGTTGTGATTTCATTGGTAAATTAGGGACTTATTGATAAAAACCTCATAAATAAAATATGGGTACCTCATTTTGTTTCTTGCTTTTTATAAATTTATTTTGCTTCCTTAGCATTGGCAATAAAAAAGTGGGCACGAAAGGAGTAAACAGAAGCAGTAAGTAATGTCAGTGTAGGCTTATGACTTTTGACTTAAAATAAGCCAAAATTAAAGTGTTTGTTTTCACTTAATTTTAATAAGTCAATAAGTAGAATACAACCACATTATTGCATTAGATAAGTGGCCTATCACACTTTTAACCCACTGTACTATAGTGAAGCTCCACTTTTAACTATCCTTGTTTTTTTTAGCAATTTTAACCACTCTACTAATATATGCTTTCATATTAACTGCACCCCTAAATTCCATAAAAAAAAACTAACTTTCAGTACTAAAACTTAACGAAACTTAACACAAATCCGACTTGGTAATGAGTTGTGCATACGTGGATAGTGACTGTGATATTTTTATGCACGCCGAATGCACGTGATTTTTGGGAGGGAAATAATACGCACGTCGTGGCTCAGCTGCTTAAGCTTAGCTTATTTGTTTTTCATATTCTCCAAAGGTTCTTCAGTTCTCTTCATCCCCATTGCAGCAGCTGTTGTAGCTTCATTCTTCAACTTTTTAATCCCACACTTCATGGTGTTGAGTTGAATCTTTGTCCTCTTATTTTTCTCCGGATCCACCCAACGAAAAAAACCCACAATACAACCTTTCATTCTACACAAAAATAAACAAACAACCAATGAATTACAAAACAAACAAATATGGTATTCTTATTTTTTCATTACTCATACAACATGCAAGAATAATTAATAAGGAACCTCATAGTTTTTGCACCTAATGAACCGTCTTCCTGGATTGTCAATCGTCCGTGAAGTCCACATCAGTGCAATTGATTGCAACCACAGTAGGTCGCTACTCCTAAGTTCATCCTCTTCGAATTGGACGATCCATTGCTCGATTCCGTCTCTTTTTCTTGAAAATTGAACGAAGCCATGACCAAAGTTCCAACCTAGGGTTTGCAAGATGGAAATCTCGTCCTCTGTTGGTTTGGGTTTTTAGGGCTGCAATCGGGTTATAAAAGGGGATGGATAGGGTAGAAGAAAGAGTGATTAACCCGTGATTGTCCACGTATGCGTATTTAATATCAACTCATTATCTAGGTCATGTTGGCAGTGGTGCCCTAGGCACGTTTAATAAACGTTGTAATTGTTATCATTTATTTCATATCAATAAAGAGATGTTTTGATTATTATTGTTGTTCATGTTTACTTATAATAATCTCCGTCTCTAGTACTTGTTAAGCACAAGTATAAAGGCTAAATGATCATGGGATGATCATGTTAGATTTATGGGTACTTGTTTGGAACAAGGTACTGGACATGACCCGCTGTATGAGATTTATGTCATGGTCTATGTCGTACATATATCTCATATTAGTTATGTCATTTGAATCCTTAGACATGAAGTTATTATAGTCTTCCACTTGATGAACATTGTGTCTGACATATTCAAACGCTACCTTAACACGGTAGTTATAAAAGGTATGATTGGCATAATCGGATTCCTGTTTGGAAGAATAATAAGCTAAATGGATTTGTCCCTCCACGGAGAGATGTCAAGCTTGGATCCCTCGAAGGAATGATGTTGATGAAATGTTCGGCCGGACTCAAATGGATTGATTGGATCAATAGCATTTGAATTATCAACATATTCGGAATCGAAAAAGTATTGAACAAAACAAGTTGACTGTTTGACCATGACTTGTGTTCAATGACATCGTGGACAAAGGGATTGTGACATATTCTAAAGGAATGCGAACTTGTATCTAGTTATACTATTTGGGTAGGTGTGACGGTTTGCTAGAACCTAATCATATCTTATGGTTTCATGTTTGAAACCATTTGCTAACTTAGTATAATCCTAGAGGGTCACACACAATAGAACGAATCTTTAAAAGGACTAAATTGGAATTTTGAAAATTCTGGACATTCTGGGGAAGTGGGCGACCGCACAGTGTGGACTGGGCGGCCGCACACTTAGCCCAATTTTGTACCAGTTTGTTTCAGATAAATGTGCGACCGCACAGTATATTCTGGGCGGCCGCACAGTACTGTCGGCTGGCACTTTCCTAATTCGATTTGGAATGTCTTTTGACACAAGGTTCCTATTTGGAATAGGTATTGCTTGTGTATAAAAGGATGATTTCGGCCAGAACCTTAGGAATAGCTTTTTGTGAGTCTCCAAAGTGTTGGAGAGAGAATTCATTTTGTTCTAAGATATCCTTGATTGAGGAAGAAAATAATTCACAAATAAATTCCATATAGTTCTTTATTAAATTGTGAAAGTGTGTTTCATAATATTGGTCTAGCAACCAAGATCAAAGAAGTTCCTTTGATATTCGTTCGAAGTGTGGATACCGCTAGAGGGTGAAAATCATCATCTTCAAAGTTCGTGTTCAAGCTTTGTGATCGTGATCAAGTCTTCAAATCTCCACCAAAGACCAAGAGAAATTTGATATCCATCAAGGGTTAGTTTTTTTTCCTTTATTCATTATGTTGTATTTGATTTAATCATATGAACAGATCCATGGCTTTGGGTTTCTTAAAATTTTAATTGCTATATTCCGCTGCGCATGTTACTTGGAAACCCAACAGTGGTATCAGAGCCCTGTTCATGTTGATTATTTCAATACCTAGATCATGTTATGTGTATATAAATTGTTTATGTGCCTTGGATGATATGAATATTGGAATATATGATGCTTATGTGTTTTGTGATTTTATGTGGTTTATTGTTTTGCAACTTTAATCGCACGATTCAATCGCAATAAATAAATTATGGTGGATTCAGAATTGTTGGTTATTAATTTTTGATTGGATCAAAGTTTTAATAATCGGGGAAAAACAAGTTTGAGACAAAATTTTCGAACTTGAAAATTCTGCACCTTCTGATGGCCATGGGCGACCGCACATAAGAGTCTGGGCGGCCGCACACTTTTGGGCGGCCGCACACTTTTGGGCGACCGCACAGATCTTTTTGGGCGGCCGCACACCATCATCAGAAAGTCAGATTTTGGTTGAAAACTAGAATCTGGAATTTTTCAAAAAATTCAACAAAACCAATAACAGAACCAGTCCAGACTTATTGATCTGGAATGGGTTTTGGGTAGTTGGTTTGTGTGTGGATTTTGGGGTTTGATTTTCCTATTTGTTTTAGTCTTGTGATTCCTAGATTGGTTCAAGTTTTGGATAGCTAATCTGCGTTCATCGAGATTGTGTTTCCCAAAATTGATCGCAATCAAAGTTTCAAAGATAAAACGAAGTTAGAATTATGAAGAGTTCATAATTGCTAAAATTGAGAAACAAAATTCTTGATTCAAAGTTTGGAGATCCATGTGGAATTGTGAATGCAATTGGCCTACGTTCATCGAGACCATCTATTGCTTAGTTTCGGCCACATGGACTACTTTCTTGGTTTCTTGAATTAGTGCGGGATTGTGGTTGCCTAATGGCTTAGTTCGACCGCACTTCTTGTTGTCTTGATTTGGAGATAATAACCAAAGTTGAAATAGTCTCATCCTCATAATTATAGAGAAAATAATGACACATAAATATCGAGTAAACTCCTTTTCCGCCCCTCGTACTATGGCCCCAACATCAATTTGACACTCGTACTATTGAAACAACAAATGTATGATGCGTACTATAGTTTTATTAGCAAAATTAACCAATTTACTATTCATTTGTTAACTTTTTTTAACGAACATTATTTTTTAACGGGCATTAATTTATTTTAACAAAACTAACTTTTGGGGCGATTTTTGAGTTTTTCGCCGGATTTGCGCCGTCGGCCATATCTCTGGTACAGCTGATTATTTTACTGATCCCAACGGTCAATATGAGCGCCTGAGTGATGCGAACATACCCCAGAAATTTGACGACGATCCAACGGTTAATGAAGCGGGAATTTGATTTTTAATATAGCGATTTTTTGGAGATTTTCGCCAATTTTCGCCGCCGGCCATTTCTCCCTCTCCGGCAATTATTTGGAAGATCCCAACGGTCATCATGTGCGCCTAGGGGATGCGACCAAAGCCCATAAGTTTCACGACGATCCAACGGTTAACGAAGTCGGAATTCGATTTTTACATATGCGATTTGGTTTTGATGGAGATAACAAAAGTTAGTTATAAATTAATGCTCGTTAAAAAAATAACGTGTGCTAAAAAAAGTTAACGACTGAATAGTAAATTGGTTAATTTTGCTAATAAAACTATAGTACGCATCATACATTTGTTGTTTCAATAGTACGAGTGTCAAATTGATGTTGGGGCCATAGTACGAGGGGCGGAAAAGTAGTTTACTCCATAAATATCACGCTTAAATTAATGGAGATTAATTTAGTGGCTAAACTTGATGTGTAACATGTTTATATTATGTGCTCATAAATGTGTTATATGCTATATGTGATGAACCTTCAAATAAAGTTTTAAGTCCTTCTTTGCCATGCCATGATTAAGACACTTGTTTATGCATGGGTAATCTTGATGTGGGTTCGCCTCCGCGAGGTGCATTAATCTTATTCATGTATGAGCAAGATGAGGTTCATTAATTTAATGTGGGCTTGCCTCCGCAAGGTGCATTAAATTGAATGGTTCCTGTGCGTTTAAAATGGTTGGACTTAATTAGGCGTCAAAACAGTTTTGGGCCTAGGCAAAAGATGAGATTAAACATGCTTTTTAAAAATTGGATTTTTCAAATAATCTCATAAAAGGATCTAAGAATCATATGGGATATGATTGACATGATTGTCTACCTAATTAATTTAGTTTTGAGCGGTTCGCCTCCGTGGACTCAAAAGTTAAATTAAAGTAGGATCTTAGCCCAATTAAATTATATTATGCATTGGATGTATTTGAAGGTTATATTATTTAATGGGAGTATTTTCGTTTGAAAAATACATTATTTATTTCTTTAATAAAAAATTGGTACTTATTAAATTTTAGAAATTTTGCATATTTGTAGATAATGACTAATAACACTCAATCAATGTCGTTGCGATCGATCATTGAGAAGGATAAGCTCGAAGAGAATGGTACAAACTTTATGGATTGGATCCGTAGCATAAGAATTGTTCTTAGGCAAGAAGATAAGTTGTACATTCTCGATGGGCCTCTCCCCGCTGAACCACCGCCTACTGCCCCTAGGGTAGAAAGAGACAATTACAAGAAACATCGTAATGATTCTAGAGATGTAAGTTGTCTCATGCTTGCTGCTATGTGTTTAAAACTCCAACAAAGTTTGGAACATTTGGAAGCCTATGAGATAGGCGTGGAGTTGAGAACCATGTTTCAAGAGCAAGCTAGGCAAGAGAGGTACAAGACCATTGTTACATTCACTACTTGTAAAATGAATGAAGGGCAACAAGTGAGTCCTCACTTTCTTAAAATGAAAGGTTATGTAGAGCACCTTGAGAAACTTGGTTATCCAATCCCATTGGAGCTAGCCACGGATCTCATTCTTAATTCATTGCCTAAAAGTTATAATCAGTTTGTGATGAATTATAACATGCATGGAATGGATAAGAATCTCTCTGAGTTGCATGGGATGCTCAAAACTGCAGAGATGAAAATTGTGGAGAAAGGTTCTCCCGTGCTCTTGGTTCATGATGGGAAGAAGGCTAGTGCCAAAGGAAATGGTAAGAAAGTTGTCAAACCCAAAATAAGCAAGGCAAAGGTTGCCAAGGCTTCTGAGGCAAAACCCGATTCACAAAAGGATGCAATTTGTTTCCATTGTCAAGAAATTGGTCATTGGAAACGTAATTGCAAGGCTTTCTTGGAAGAGCAAAAGAAGAAGAAGGGCAGCAAGGCTGCGTCGACTTCAGGTATCTATATGATAGATATTCTCCTTTCTACCACTGATTCCTGGGTATTGGATACCGGATGTGGTTCTCACATTTGTCTAAATGTGCAGGGACTAAAGAATAGGAGACTGCTTAAAGAAGGTGAAGTAGATCTACGCGTGGGGAATGGAGCAAAAGTTGCTGCATTAGCCGTAGGGACTTATGAAGTCACTTTACCTTCTGGATAAGTTCTTGTTTTGAACAATTGCTATTATGTTCCGGATTTAAGCAGAAATATTATTTCAATTTCTTGTTTGGATAATGAAGGTTTTAAGTTTCTTATTGAGAATAAGAAATTTTCTATTTATTTAAATGATGTGCTTTATGGTATTGCTAATTCATTTAATGGCCTTTATATCTTGGATGTCAAGAATGATAATAATGACAATGTCTATCATGTAAATAAGAAATCTAAACCTAATGATTTAAATCATACTTATTTATGGCATTGCCGTCTCGGTCATATTAATGAGAAGCGTATCTCAAAACTCCATGGGGACGGACTTTTGGGTTCATGTGACTTAGAGTCATATGATACTTGTGAGTCGTGTCTTCTTGGAAAAATGACTAAGACACCTTTTACCAAGTTGGGTGAAAGGGCAAGCGACTTATTGGGGTTGATACATTCTGATGTATGCGGACCATTAAGTAGTAATGCTATGGGAGGATTTCAATACTTCATAACCTTCGCTGATGATTATAGTAGATTTGGGTATGTTTACCTAATGAAAAATAAAAGTGAAGCATTTGAGATATTTAGAATATTTCAAAATGAAGTAGAAAAACAACTTGGCAAAAGTATAAAGGCACTTCGATTAGATCGAGGTGGTGAATACTTAAGTCAAGAATTTGATGATCATCTAAAGAATTGTGGAATAGTTTCACAATTGACTCCACCTGGAACACCACAATGGAATGGTGTGTCCGAGAGGAGGAATCGAACTTTGTTAGACATGGTTCGATCAATGATGAGTCAAGTTGATCTTCCAATATCCTTTTGGGGTTACGCCCTAGAAACCGCTGCTTTTACACTAAATCGTGTTCCAACTAAATCGGTTCAAAAGACTCCATATGAGATGTGGAGCGGAAAGAAGCCTTGTCTGTCTTTCATGAAGATTTGGGGTTGTGAAGCTTTTGTCAAAAGACTTGTCTCAGACAAACTTGCACACAAATCTGATAAATGTATTTTCGTGGGATATCCTAAGGAAACTAGAGGATATTACTTTTACAACCGTGAGGACAACAAAGTGTTTGTTGCCCGAACTGGTGTCTTTCTAGAGAAAGAGTTTCTCTCCAAAGAAATCAGTGGGAGTAAAATAAATCTTGAAGAAATTCGAGACCCAGAAAATAACATTGAACCAATAGTTGAACAAGAACCACAAGGAGTTGTGGAACCTGTGCAAAATACACAAGTAACTCGCAGATCCAGTAGGTTACGATCCGAGCCCGAGAGATATGGATTTCTCGTAACGGATAGTAATGACGTAGAAATCATTGAGAATGATGAACCGTCAACCTACCAAGAGGCGATGTCTTCTCCTGATTCGGATAAGTGGCTTGGAGCCATGGAATCCGAATTGCAATCCATGCAAGACAATCAAGTTTGGAATTTGATTGATGCACCCGAAGGTGTAAAAACCATAGGATGCAAATGGGTCTTCAAGAAGAAGACTGACATGGATGGGAAGGTGCATACTTACAAAGCTAGACTTGTAGCGAAAGGTTATAGGCAAGTTCATGGTATTGACTATGATGAGACCTTTTCACCCGTAGCAATGATCAAGTCTATAAGAATTTTGCTTGCCATTGCCGCATATCATGACTATGAAATATGGCAGATGGACGTCAAAACCGCTTTCCTGAATGGAAAACTCCAAGAGGATGTGTATATGACACAACCAGAAGGTTTTGAACAAGATTCTAAGGTATGCAAGTTGCAGAGATCCATCTATGGATTGAAGCAAGCTTCTAGGAGTTGGAATCTCCGTTTTGATGAATCGGTCAAAGAGTTTGGTTTCATCAAGAACGAAGATGAGCCTTGTGTATACAAGAAGATTAGTGGGAGCATAGTGCTATTCCTTATTTTATACGTGGATGACATATTGCTCATTGGAAACGACATTCCTACACTTCAGTCTGTGAAGACTTAGTTAGGAAAGTGTTTTGCAATGAAAGATATGGGTGAAGCCGCATATATTCTTGGTATTAAGATCTATAGAGATAGATCAAGGAGGCTACGTGGTTTAAGCCAAAGTACATACATTGACAAGGTCATTAGAAGATTCCGTATGGAAAATTCTAAGAGAGGCACCTTGCCCGTGTTACATGGAGTTTCTCTAAGCAAGACTCAATGTCCTAAGACAAACGATGAGCGTGAGAAAATGAATGATGTTCCATATGCTTCGGCAATTGGGTCCATCATGTATGCCATGATTTGTACTAGGCCGGATGTATCTTATGCTTTGAGCATGACAAGTAGATACCAATCCGACCCTGGCGAAAATCACTGGATAGCTGTAAAAGCGATTCTTAAGTACTTGAGAAGAACTAAAGACTCGTTTTTGGTCTATGGAGGAATGGAAGATGATCTCGTTGTAAATGCTTACACGGATGCAAGCTTCCAAACCGACAAAGATGATAGCCGATCGCAATCGGGTTTTGTGTTTATGTTAAATGGTGGAGCTGTAAGCTGGAAGAGTTCCAAGCAAAGTACAACCGCTGATTCTACAACAGAAGCTGAGTATATTGCTGCATCGGATGCTGCAAAGGAAGCTGTTTGGATTAAGAAGTTCATAACTGAACTTGAAGTGGTTCCTAGCATTGCTAATCCAATAGACCTTTATTGCGATAATAATGGTGTTATTGCTCAAGCAAAGGAACCAAGAGCACATCAGAAATCCAAACACATACTTAGGCGTTTCCATATCATTCGAGAGATCGTTGATAGGGGAGACGTAAATATATGCAGAGTACCTACTGATGACAATGTTGCGGACCCGCTAAGAAAGGGACTTCCACAAGCTAAACATGATGGTCATGTTAGGTCCATGGGTACATGGGAAATTGGGCCTAGGGCAAGTGGGAGATTGTTGGCAGTGGTGCCCTAGGCACGTTTAATAAACGTTGTAATTGTTATCATTTATTTCATATCAATAAAGAGATGTTTTGATTATTATTGTTGTTCATGTTTACTTATAATAATCTCCGTCCCTAGTACTTATTAAGCACTAGTATAAAGGCTAAATGATCATGGGATGATCATGTTAGATTTATGGGTACTTGTTTGGAACAAGGTACTGGACATGACCCGATGTATGAGATTTATGTCATGGTCTATGTCGAACATATATCTCATATTAGTTATATCATTTGAATCCTTAGACATGAAGTTATTATAGTCTTCCACTTGATGAACATTGTGTTTGACATATTGAAACGCTACCTTAACACGGTAGTTATAAAGGGTATGATTGGCATAATCGGATTTCCGTTTGGAAGAATAATAAGCTAAATGGATTTGTCCCTCCACGGAGAGATGTCAAGCTTGGGCCCCTCGAAGGAATGATGTTGATGAAATGTTCGGCCGGACTCAAATGGATTGATTGGATCAATAGCATTTGAATTATCAACATATTCGGAATCGAAAAAGTATTGAACAAAACAAGTTGACTGTTTGACCATGACTTGTGTTCAATGACATCGTGGACAAAGGGATTGTGACATATTCTAAAGGAATGCGAACTTGTATCTAGTTATACTATTTGGGTAGGTGTGACGGTTTGCTAGAACCTAATCATATCTTATGGTGTCATGTTTGAAACCATTGCTAACTTAGTATAATCCTAGAGGGTCACACACAATAGAACGAATCTTTAAAAGGACTAAATTGGAATTTTGAAAATTCTGGACATTCTGGGGAAGTGGGCGACCGCACAGTGTGGACTGGGAGGCCGCACACTTAGCCCAATTTTGTACCAGTTTGTTTCAGATAAATGTGCGACCGCACAGTGTATTCTGGGCGGCCGCACAGTACTGTCGGCTGGCACTTTCCTAATTCGATTTGGAATGTCTTTTGACACAAGGTTCCTATTTGGAATAGGTCTTGCTTGTGTATTAAAGGATGGTTTCGGCCAGAACCTCAGGAATAGCTTTTTGTGAGTCTCCAAAGTGTTGGAGAGAGAATTCATTTTGTTCTAAGATATCCTTGATTGAGGAAGAAAATAATTCACAAATAAATTCCATATAGTTCTTTATTAAATTGTGAAAGTGTGTTTCATAATATTGGTCTAGCAACCAAGATCAAAGAAGTTCATTTGATATTCGTTCGAAGTGTGGATACCGCTAGAGGGTGAAAATCATCATCTTCAAAGTTCGTGTTCAAGCTTTGTGATCGTGATCAAGTCTTCAAATCTCCACCAAAGACCAAGAGAAATTTGATAGCCATCAAGGGTTAGTTTTTTTTCCTTTATTCATTATGTTGTATTTGATTTAATCATATGAACGGATCCATGGCTTTGGGTTTCTTAAAATTTTAATTGCTATATTCCGCTGCGCATGTTACTTGGAAACCCAACAGGTCAGATACGTGTAAAGTTTGGTTAAGTTTTATTAACGAAAGTTAGTTTTTTTTTTATGAAATTTAGGGGTGCGGTTAATATGAAAGCGTATATTAGTAGAGTGGTTAAAATTGATAAAAAAAAAAAAAAAAAAAAAAACATGGATAGTTAAAAGCGGAGCTTTACTATAGTACATTGGGTTAAAAGTGTGATAGGCCTAGATAAGTAAAAGCTAAAAGAAGCGAAATACAAACTTTTTGGCTTTTATATGAAACATGCGCACATTGAGATCCGGACTTCGAAGAACCTCGTATATAATTTTGAATTTGGTTTCCTTTTCCTCTTACTCCCAACGTCCATTAAACTTGTTGAACGACATAAACCGACCTGGTTAAATGGGGCCCATAAACTCTAGGACCATAAACAATAAGGCCCATCTTCTCATAGGCCGACATCAGTAAGGCCGAGCAAGCAGTCGTTGCCTAGGCCGAGTCCGAGAAAGCCTAATCCCTAGACGGCCTCTATGACGAGCCGAGTTAGATGACGGGCCGACTTACATCGTAAACTTCCCATTATCGTCAGAAAACCTCTTACAGAGTTATACTACAACTCTAAAATTAAGAGTCCTTATCTGAACCAAGATAACAGGATATCATCCATCCTTATCAGGAGTCTATCTCCAAGGAATATGAGTCCTACATCACCACGGGCTTCCGGGATTTCCTAGCAAGTCAGAACTCATACACCCACGCCTATATAAACAGGTCCTCTACACAGGAAACGGGTAACGAACTTTTGGCTCTAATCTAGTCAATTGATTTCTCTATTTCTAATCACCCATATCCTTATTCTTACACCGGAGGGCCTTCGCCGGTGAAGCCCCGGTGTAGTTTACGTTTATTTTGTGTGTGCAGATCCGGCTATCAAGAACTGTCGCTGGGATTATCCGAACCGCTAGACGAAGGCTGATCCAACAAGATTTTGGCGTCATCAGTTTGGTTCCATTGCCGGGAAAATCGATTGGTCAGTTCTTTAGCCAGATAATTCCAAGCCATGGCAGGAGAATTGGTTGAAGGGCGAGAAGCCACTCCTTCTAAAGAAACCACAAGGAACGCACCGCCCCCTGAAAACACAAACGATGTTGCACAGAACCAGAGGCTCCCACCTACAGCACCCACGCAAGGGGGAGGAATGCATACTCGTTAAAAGGGTCCGGCCCCCAATGTTGTTAACCAATACGGGCGCCGCCGACGGACAGGATCCCGCAACAATGGGGCAGGACCATCACAGCCGCCGCCATTGGAAAAAAGAACGTTGCTTCAACAGAACGTTCACACACTCCAACAGCTTGCTGAAGCCCAGTGGGCCCTGTTAGATCTTGACCCCGAAAATTCCTTGGCTAACCTACTTCAGCCATCTGGAACGAGGGGGACAAATCTGGACGACAGAGTGAGCAGAAAGGAGCCCCCACAAAATTGTAGACGGGATGTGCCTCCCAGGAGCCGGGTAAGTCGCCAAGACGGACGGTTAGGAAGACCCAATCTGGATGGAGACCTGAGAGACCACATTAATCGCCGTCGGGAAGAGCAAGAAGATGAATCTCCTAGAGTGAGAATTATAAAGGAAAGACGTCACGGGGATGCCCGACGCCATTCACCTCTCAGACTGGATCCACCAAGGCGCACACTACCTCGGCTAGATCCACCCCGGCACACTCCACCTCGCCGTACTCCTCCAAGGCATCGCCTTGATCCAATCCAAGGTGAAAGGAGACGCCGAGATCGAAGCATAGTCAGTTCCAGTCATTCCTCGGCATTCAGCACAAGGGACATTGTCGACCTTAGAGAAAGGCTCAACAACATTGAGATGATGAATCAGGGGCACAGGAAGCCCAATAATGACTACGATGCTATGCACCCTTTCGCGCAAAGGATTAAGGATGCACCACCCAATCCGCAGTTAAAGCTCCCACATCTGGACAAATATTCCGGCAACGCCGATGCTCTGGATCACATCCAAGCCTTTGAGGCCACCATGGCCCTAGTGTCCAATCAGGATGACGTGCTGTGCAAGGACTTTGCAAGCACCTTAACAAAAGCAGCTCGGTCCTGGTTTATGGACCTTGAGAAAAGCAGCATCAATTCCTTTGCCAAGTTGAAATCACAATTTCTGGAATATTTTGCTACTGCTGGGGCTAGAAAGAAAAGGTTGTCTGACCTAGCCAACATGGTTCAGAGCAAGAACGAGTCCACCCTGAGTTTCTACAACCGGTTTAGGGACCTTGCCGACTCAATAGAAGAACGCCTGACCGACAGGGAGATAATTGTATGCTTCACGAATGGTCATAGGTCAGAGCAGCTAACTTATGAATTGTTGGTCAGAGAGCCCCTCACCAAAGCCGAGTTGTACCACGTTGCCTACGCAACGGCCATCGCCGAGGAGAAGAAAAGGACGTTATATGGTCATAAGGAACGAGAGCGAGATCATAACAAGTCGCATAACGGGAACTCGTCCCAGGGGACCAACGGGGGAAACGGCAAAGGAAAAAAAAGGACCAGGGGGACCGAGACATTCACCACATTCAATAAACCGATCTCTGAGATCATGAATATGGTGGATCTCCCCAACCCCAAGCCTCTAAAAGACAACCCGAAATACCCGAGGGATACCACAAAGTATTGCTCCTATCACAGAGATAACGGTCACGACACCGAGAACTGTTTTGCCCTGAAGAAGATTCTGCAGAAATGGGCCGACCAAGGCAAGCTCAATCAGTTCATGACCAAGGACAATAAACGCCCAAGGGAAGAAGACAAAAACAATGACCAAGTCGACAGGCCACCTCGGGCTAGGTTGATAGGCGTGATCAGAGAGGAAATTCCATCAAACAAGAAACTCAAGGAGCAGATTCACGAGCTAAGTAAAGTCTTCCACATCCCTCCCTGGATCCATGAGAGGGAGGAAGTGATCAGTTTTTCTCCGAATGAGTTGGCGGGAAACCGTGTCATGAGAGAACAACCATTGGTCATCACAGGCTGCATTGATAATTGCGAGTCGGACAGGCTCCTCATAGACTCCGGAGCGGCCAAGGATGTGCTATATTATCGCACCTTTAAAGAGATGGAACTTCCTGATACAATGCTGACCCCATATAATGGAAGGCTAGAAGGGTTCACTAATCATAAGGCCGATGCCAAAGGAACTGTCGACTTACTCTTGGAAGTCGGCACTCACCCTTACAAAACCTCGGCCACGGTCACCTTCATAGTCATGGATCTAGACAGTGATTACCATGCTATCCTAGGTGCACCCAGCCAAGGAAAGTTGGGGCTGGTTGCCTCCCTCCCTCACCAAAGGGTGAAGTTCCCCACCCCGGCTGGAATTGGGTGCGTCCCAGGATCGCCCAGAGATTTTTTGGAGCATGTGATGAAGTCCAGGAAAGCAAAGGCCAAGATGGAGATTGATACTCCTGATAAAAGAATCACGGTTTCAAAATCAACCACGGTTACAACCTTGACGCAACATATCGGAGTTATATTGGCGACTGTTGAAGATGAACCTGAACAGTGCGTTATTCTTGACAACGACGTTCCAACTAGGGCCGAGGTTACCTACGGTTTAGACGGATTTTGTCGCGACCCCGGACCCCGCGGGCCCGAGACCGCGATCTGGACGTCGACTTAAACAATAAACTCTAAAATAATGGAGATAAAAATTTCCTTTTATACCCAAAGGATGATAACACAAGGTTTTGTAAATCAATTTGAACAACAAAGTAAAACAAGTATAAACTCCATAAGCTTATACACCAAAGTTACACAATATACAATTCTTAATGACGTCAATAATGGTAAAACTATCCCCAAAAGGTTATACATTTAAATAATGTAAACCGATCCATAACAACCCGCCCCAAAATCTCAATCCTCTCGACGTCCTCCTCGATCCACGAATCCTAATCATTTTCCTCCTGGGAGGGGGGGTTAAGGAAAAACAAAGATGGAAATAAACGGGGTGAGATAAAATCTCAGTAAGTTACTAATGCAACTACATGACATGCTATAATGCAATAAGCAATAAACAATGATAATTATCACATAGCATGTAACAATTTACAGTCAACAGATAGCAGCGGAAAGTAAACACCTAACAAAGGATATTAGCCAAGGTTTCCCATCTGAAAGAACCAAATAAAGGTCGCTGCGCAGCTTCAATAACCAACCATTCATCATCTTCATAGTAGCATGAAAGCTGAAGAGGAATCCCCGGTCAGAAGCGACCAATCAACCCATCAATCAAACAATCCATCTTCATATTAGCATAAAAGCTGAAGAGAAACCCGGTACCGGAACCAATAACAATGTAAAGTGCCACAAGGGGCGGGAGCCATGCCACAAAGTCATGCTCCAAAATGATTAACTAGAATACCCACAACGGAGCTAGCTCATCCCAACCAAGGCCAATCTGGATGAGGACAGAAGGACCAATGGGCGATGCTACACTGGACTTGGCTCGTGCCATTATAGCATTATCCATTGCCTGACTCGATACACAAATAACCAGCTGGACTTTCAATAAATGCTAAGTAATAAGTACTAGCTTAATTAAACAATTTAGGGTTCCAAAGTAGGGAACCATACCAAATTATCACCATAAGGATGCAACGGTTACTCATGAAGAGTTTAACAACAACGATAACAAGAATTTCTCATAAAAAGCACAACAACGATAAACGGAATTTCTCATAAGGAGCTCAACAACAATGTTAAATAGAATACGATAATTCTATAAAGAGGAACCATACCAGATACATTCCAAAGGTGATACCCACAAATTGTTCATAAGGAACGCAACCCAAACGAATCCAAAAGGTTACCCTTATTAGAACATGATCACGACCGGACTAAACCCTACACTTTGGTGTTCAATAACAACCCTTTAGGTACTATAGGACATCGCCTAAAACCTAGACCAAGTCTTACTCGAAAATCAATTCGTTTGGAACAATCACGAACACATCATAAGATGCCCAAACATATACCAAATGATCATCACAAAGATAAGTCAAACTAACAATACCTCAATAAGATGTCCCAAAATCCCAATTAACACTTAATTAATTTCAAACACAAACTTGATCACAAGGGACCCAATTCTATCACTAGAGTGTACTACAATGTTCACTAAGGTCGACTAGAAGGACACCCAAGACTTAGACCAAAACGCATTCTTCAATCACACAAATTAACAAATGAAAACTTTCAGAAGTCTGTGCGGCCGCCCAATATGGTCTGTGCGGTCGCCCAAAAAGGCCCTCAACAAGAACAAAAGCTTTCAGATAGATGTGCGGTCGCCCATACATTTTTGTGCGGCCGCCCAATGTTCTGAACTACTGGAAATCGGGAAGAACAACTGGGTTCTTCCATTTTCAAACCCAAAACACATTTCAACCAAAATCCAACCTTCTAACTAGCATACTAATGTACCAACACAACTAATAAGTCAAAAAAAGACTCATACAACAACATTTAACAACCAAAATCAAGAATCAAACCCAACATGCAAGATTTCACCATTTTTGATCAAAACCCAAAATAAATTCCCAATAAATTCCAAACAAATTCAAAACTCAACCAAACTTCAAATATAACACATCAAACATTATCTAGACATGATATGAACGTTTTAGCATCAAAATGGGGGAAAAGTAACTTACTTGAGATTTCCCAAAGATGATGGATTTCAAGTATTTTTGGCCTCCTACGATTCTATCGACGATCTAAACAAGTTTCAAGTTATGAGAAATGAGAGATAATGAGAGGAAGATGGAGAAAATGAAGAGATAAGGAAGAAGATGAGAAAACTTACCTTTTGTAGAGAGAGAGAGAGATTGAGCTGGGAGAGATGAGGGGAAGAGTGAGGGAGGTGAGGGAGGAGAATGTTTTAAAAGAATTTACACTAAGGCCCCCTCCTACTAACACTAATGCTTACTCTCCCTACTAACAATTAAGACCCAACAATACTACACTAACCCAAATAAAATGCTAGGCATAAATATTATGAAACATAAAATGCACACATAAATATTTAAATAAATAATAATTTAGATAAATAGATAAGCAAATAAATAAATAATAAATATTTATTTCCAATAAAATAGAGCCTAGTTTTCGGGTCGTGACATTCACTCCCCCTTAAAGAAAATTTGACCCGAATTTTAACGAGACTTACCCGAAAGACCAAATAGCTACGGATACGATAGTTCCGCAATTTCTCAAATTCCTCAATTGTCCAATCTAACCCACTATAAGGTAACCTTAAATAATGCTCACAATACCACGACCTCTCGCACATAACTTCCTTCAATCATAACCTTCACTACTAATTAGAATCCATAATCAAAATTGGAGAATCCCAATTGCTCCCAAACATGACTCTCGAGATATCCCAAGCTCACCTTACTCATAACCTTACTTACACTGCAAAGGTGTTTCTTTTTGTAAATCGTATACCTAGTAGCATCCCCCATAAATTCAAAACATCACCATCCCGAGCCTAATTAGCTTTTAAAATATAAAAGGCTAAAGAAATTTCTATTTCCACAATATTCATCGAAATGGCTATATCTCTAAGGATTACCATTTTAGTGCTTTCGCCTTAGATGGTACCTTAAACTAGAGGTACAATGTAAACCCAAAATTTTAATACAAAATGTTTACTTAGATCCATGTCATAGTACCATTATCACCTTACTTCAATCTTTGAAAGCTTAAAACAATTACAAATACTCAGTGGTCCAAAAAAAATAATCCAATTTTTTTTATCGTCAAGGGATTTCCTCTAATTCCTTTGCTTGAATTAATAATCCGCGCTTAAATACCCCAAAGAAGTTTAGCAATCCCTACATCTCCAACAGTTGACCCACATTAGACTTTCACGTATACATTCATTAACTTAAAGATACTTAGGCTCAATAATACTGCCATCATAATAAACCCATTAGCTAGTCACATTTCAACTGACCCAATACCAAATCATAGTATTCTTCAATATGCCCAAGTATTTATACCCAACTTTCTTCACATATTTGTAATCCAAAACAAGAAATGCCACCAAGACAAGATTTAGAACCATAGAACAACCATTTAACTAAACTCAAAATGCCTTTAATATAGGTCGAGAAATTGTTACTCTCCCAAAATGTACTTATTAGTCCTTTCTAACTTAACACGCTTACCACCATTATCGATTATAAATTCCACCATACACTCATTACCCATAACAATTCACGCATCCCTCCATACTAATCAATCCCGATGTACTCACGGAGATGTACTAAAAGTAAACAAAATCTCTTAACAAGAAATCCTCGGTTGAATCCTCAACTTTTACAACTCAACCGTTACAATATAGACATTGCTCTAATTATCAGTACTACAACCTTGTACCACAACAATGCAATTTAACCCCAAGCTTCTCCTCAAACACTAGGTACTATTCGGAAGAAAATGAAAATCTTACGAATGATAAATACACCCAACTAATTGACCGAAACTAAATACTCGGATTTCAATTAAGAAAAGATAGGTATAACTCTACCCAAAGGAACGATCTCAAACAGTTTTAAGAAATTAGGAATGGAGAATATAACAATCCCCCTACAACAATAGACTAAAGCAATAGTAACATCAAAATCTTGTAATAGCAACATGGCTAATCTAGCAGGTGAGACATAACCATACTTAAGCACATCATAAGCACATAAGACTTCATCAGATACCCTAAACTCCTCCATAGGAGTAGACACCTACTACACACATAAGTCGAAGACTCAGAAGAAATAAATGCAACTAAATGCACAGAAACACATAAATGCGATGATCCTAAAATGCACGCGCTCGCTCTCACGACGCAAAATAATACCTCCTGAAATTATCCGTTACCTGGTGAGTGCTGATTGATCGCAATTACTCTACCCTATACCTTAGGGTTCCCCGAAGCATCTCTCTTCTGACCTGGTGAAGTACTGGTTCCTGTTCCTGATGATTGAACCTTAAACCTCGGACAATCTTTTATGAAGTGACCCAGTTGACCACAATTGATACATTTTCCCTGCTTCTTCCAACACTTATTCTCCAAATGGCCTTCCCTCTGACAGTAAGTGCAAAGCCACCTACCTTGTTTCCCTTGTTTCCCCGAAGTAGTACCCGGATTCCCTAGCGCGGTTTTTTCCTTAAACTGAGATGGTGCTCCCAAATTACCTCGGTTATCTGAACGGTGCTGTGGTTGAGATTTAGCATGGCTTACTTGTTTACCCGTATTTGCAACCTCGGTCTTCCTCTTATGCTCCCCAATATCTTGCTCGATCAAGTATGCCCGGTCTACCGCATCCTGGAAGGTCACAATCCTCTGGGCTATAAGCTGAGTACGGATAGAAGTCTTCAAACCCCGAATGAATCTCATGGATTTCTGCTCCTCAGTCCTCACAAGATAGTCACAATACCGGGCTAATTCTGTGAACTTAGCCGAGTATTGAGCTATAGACAACGAACCTTGCTCCAAGTTGAGTAGCTAGATCTCCTTTCGGTTCTGATCCACTACCGGAATGAAATGCTCCTTGAACTTTTGCACAAACAATTCCCATGCATACACGGTGTGAGTATCATCCCAACTCGCTTTAACACCCTTCCACCAATGCTCGGCGGCACCTACAAGTTTATAAGCTGCAAACCGGACCTTGTCTTCATCGGTGCAACCAAAGACATCATAAATTTTCTCCATCGACTCAATCCATAGCTCGGCCTTCCTTACATCGGGTTCCCCATTGAACTCAACCGGTTTCAATTTCAGAAATTGTTCCAATCCGTAGCGGGGTGGTGGTGCTTGTTCTACCCTCGGACCTTGATCATGTATGGCCTTCATGGCCGCCTCAAACATGCCTTGAAACATAGCACGGGCTTCTTCCCTTGTATCATTCTGATTTGCATTACCGGTACTACCTTCACCACTCCTTCTACGAACCATTGTAAACAAGTACCTACATAAAACATCAACCGCTAATCACTCCGCACACTACTACCCACCTAGGTCATACTAATCCACCTAGACTTATACTTAGAGCTAATGCCATAGCTCTGATACCAACTGTCGCGACCCCGGACCCCGCGGGCCCGAGACCGCGATCTGGACATCGACTTAAACAATAAACTCTAAAATAATGGAGATAAAAATTTCCTTTTATACCCAAAGGATGATAACACAAGGTTTTGTAAATCAATTTGAACAACAAAGTAAAACTAGTATAAACTCCATAAGCTTATACACCAAAGTTACACAATATACAATTCTTAATGACGTCAATAATGGTAAAACTATCCCCAAAAGGTTATACATTTAAATAATGTAAACCGATCCATAACAACCTGCCCCAAAATCTCAATCCTCTCGACGTCCTCCTCGATCCGCGAATCCTAATCCTTTTCCTCCTGGGGGGGGGTTAAGGAAAAACAAAGATGGAAATAAACGGGGTGAGATAAAATCTCAGTAAGTTACTAATGCAACTACATGACATGCTATAATGCAATAAGCAATAAACAATGATAATTATCACATAGCATGTAACAATTTACAGTCAACAGATAGCAGCGGAAAGTAAACACCTAACAAAGGATATTAGCCAAGGTTTCCCATCTGAAAGAACCAAATAAAGGTCGCTGCGCAGCTTCAATAACCAACCATTCATCATCTTCATAGTAGCATGAAAGCTGAAGAGGAATCCCCGGTCAGAAGCGACCAATCAACCCATCAATCAAACAATCCATCTTCATATTAGCATAAAAGCTGAAGAGAAACCCGGTACCGAAACCAATAACAATGTAAAGTGCCACAAGGGGCGGGAGCCATGCCACAAAGTCATGCTCCAAAACGATTAGCTAGAATACCCACAACGGAGCTAGCTCATCCCAACCAAGGCCAATCTGGATGAGGACAGAAGGACCAATGGGCGATGCTACACTGGACTTGGCTCGTGCCATTATAGCATTATCCATTGCCTGACTCGATACACAAATAACCAGCTGGACTTTCAATAAATGCTAAGTAATAAGTACTAGCTTAATTAAATAATTTAGGGTTCCAAAGTAGGGAACCATACCAAATAATCACCATAAGGATGCAACGGTTACTCATGAAGAGTTTAACAACAACGATAACAAGAATTTCTCATAAAGAGCACAACAACGATAAACAGAATTTCTCATAAGGAGCTCAACAACAATGATAAATAGAATACGATAATTCTATAAAGAGGAACCATACCAGATACATTCCAAAGGTGATACCCACAAATTGTTCATAAGGAACGCAACCCAAACGAATCCAAAAGGTTACCCTTATTAGAACATGATCACGACCGGACTAAACCCTACACTTTGGTGTTCAATAACAACCCTCTAGGTACTATAGGACATCGCCTAAAACCTAGACCAAGTCTTACTCGAAAATCAATTCGTTTGGAACAATCACGAACACATCATAAGATGCCCAAACATATACCAAATGATCATCACAAAGATAAGTCAAACTAACAATACCTCAATAAGATGTCCCAAAATCCCAATTAACACTTAATTAATTTCAAACACAAACTTGATCACAAGGGACCCAATTCTATCACTAGAGTGTACTACAATGTTCACTAAGGTCGACTAGAAGGACACCCAAGACTTAGACCAAAACGCATTCTTCAATCACACAAATTAACAAATGAAAACTTTCAGAAGTCTGTGCGGCCGGCCAATATGGTCTGTGCGGTCGCCCAAAAAGGCCCTCAACAAGAACAAAAGCTTTCAGATAGATGTGCGGTCGCCCATACATTTTTGTGCGGCCGCCCAATGTTCTGAACTACTGGAAATCGGGAAGAACAACTGGGTTCTTCCATTTTCAAACCCAAAACACATTTCAACCAAAATCCAACCTTCTAACTAGCATACTAATGTACCAACACAACTAATAAGTCAAAAAAAGACTCATACAACAACATTTAACAACCAAAATCAAGAATCAAACCCAACATGCAAGATTTCACCATTTTTGATCAAAACCCAAAATAAATTCCCAATAAATTCCAAACAAATTCAAAACTCAACCAAACTTCAAATATAACACATCAAACATTATCTAGACATGATATGAACATTTTAGCATCAAAATGGGGGAAAAGTAACTTACTTGAGATTTCCCAAAGATGATGGATTTCAAGTATTTTTGGCCTCCTACGATTCTATCGACAATCTAAACAAGTTTCAAGTTATGAGAAATGAGAGATAATGAGAGGAAGATGGAGAAAATGAAGAGAGAAGGAAGAAGATGAGAAAACTTACCTTTTGTAGAGAGAGAGAGAGATTGAGCTGGGAGAGATGAGGGGAAGAGTGAGGGAGGTGAGGGAGGAGAATGTTTTAAAAGAATTTACACTAAGGCCCCCTCCTACTAACACTAATGCTTACTCTCCCTACTAACAATTAAGACCCAACAATACTACACTAACCCAAATAAAATGCTAGGCATAAATATTATGAAACATAAAATGCACACATAAATATTTAAATAAATAATAATTTAGATAAATAGATAAGAAAATAAATAAATAATAAATATTTATTTCCAATAAAATAGATCCTAGTTTTCGAGTCGTGACAGATTTGGTTGCATCTCGATGAACACAGCTACGGACAACTTGGCTTTCGCCGTCGTCCCTAGCTCGGGGGCCACACAGCCGACTGATATGGAAACCGAGATCGAGAAACTGTTGGACATGGAAAACCTAAGTTTGGAAGGGGAAGACAAGGAGAAGGTCAAGCAGATCATTGTCGAGACCCTAGAGTTCAGAGACGACCCCGAACTTAAACTAGTGGATCAGTTAGACGAGGTCGTCATCAACCCAGACTATCCAGATCAGAAAGTGAAGATTGGGAAGCAACTCTCCCAACAAGAACGAGAAGAGCTCATTTCCCTACTCCAAAACAATTTGGACGTATTTGCCTGGAAAGTAGATGACATTACGGTCCACACCAATGCTCCTCTTAGAAAAATACTTCACAAGATGGACAGCTCAGGACGCCTACTTAACTGGTCGATCGAACTGACCGAATTCGATATAACTTACAAGCCGAGAAAGACTCTTCTGGCCCAACCTCTTGCCGACTTCTTAGTCGAGACCGCCTTTACAAGTGAACATATGACGACTGCCCGAAAAAGGAAGTTCCCTATGGATAGAGAGCCCTTGGAAGAACTACCGCCCAACTGTTGGGTCCTATACACCGACGGGTCAACTACCCAAGGAAGAAGCGGCGCCGGGGTCTACTTGACTAGCCCTGCCGGCGAGCATGTTGCACGTGATTTTATCAGGTTCAAGTTCCCTGCCTCAAATAATCAAGCTGAATATGAGGCCCTAATCCTAGGACTTGAAAGAGCCAAGTTCTTTGGTGCAACGAGATTGGTAGCATACAGCGACTCCCAACTGGTGGTGAATCAAGTTAAAGGGGAATACAACACCGAAAACCACTTGCTGACCAAGTACAAAGACCTCGTCCTAAACCTGACCAAGAACTTTGAGTTCTGGGATATAAGGCAAGTCGGTAGAGAATACAACCTGGAAGCCGATCTGCTTTCAAAGATGGCAACAGCTAAAGACTCGGATCCCTTGATCATCTACACCGACCAGCCTGCTTATGAAAGACTGGAGATTTTGCTCTTAGATGATGAGGAAAGGACATGGATCGACGACTACAAGGACTACTTGGAAAAGGGAAAGCTTCCTGAGGACGAGTTAGAGGCCAAATCGATCAAAAAGAAGACGGCAAGATACATAGTCTGGAATGGCATCCTGTACAGAAGGTCATTCTCTCGACCTCTCCTTAGATGTGTCGCGCCAAAAAACACCGAGAAACTCCTCGCCGAGGTACATGGGGGAGTTTGTGGGGGACACCCGGGGGCCAGAACCCTTGCCGACAAGATCATCACGCTTGGATACTATTGGCCGAATATGAGGGAGGATGCCCAAGCCTACGTAAAAAGGTGTGACAAATGTCAACGCTACTCCGACTTACCCAAAGTACCTGCTGTAGAGCAAAGCTTGGTCATACCGACATGGCCATTCGACATGTGGGGAGTCGACATCATAGGACCGTTCCCATTAGCCAAAGGGAGCAACAAATATGTAATTGTGGCAGTTGATTACTTCACCAAATGGGTAGAGGCGAAACCACTAGCAAAGATCACTGAAGAGAATGCCATCAACTTCATCCATGATTACATATGATGTCGTTTTGGCGTGCCGTACACTATAGTGACAGACAATGGCCTACAATTCTCTGATGCCTTCACCGAGGAGTTGAATAGGTTGGGAGTCAAACACAAAAAGTCGTCGGTCAGCCATCCTCAAGGCAATGGACAAGCCGAGGCCGCCAACAAACTCGTCTTAAGAGCACTCACAAAGAATTTGGAAGGCAGTCAAGGAAAGTGGCTGGACGAACTCCCCCTAGCTCTATGGGTCGTCCATACAACCACTCGGGGGCCAACTGGGGAGACACCCTTTGCTATGACTTATGGTTCAGAAGCGATGGCACCAGCCGAGATGGCCTAGCCGACTTTCAGAGTAACCAACTATGACGAGGTCGTCAATGAGTACAACCGACTATTGGACCTAGACCTAGTCGACGAGAAAAGGCTGACCGCCCAACTCAGAATGATCAATTACAAGCAAAGAACCAAGGCCTACCATGACAGCAAGGTAAAAAAGAGAACCTTTGAAGTCGGTGACTGGGTACTCAGAAAAATTGAGTCGACACACTTGAAGTCACAACAGAATAAGCTCTCGCCTAACTGGGAAGGCCCTTACATCATCACCCACATTATACGGGAAGGGACCTACATGCTCAAAACTCCGGATGGAAAAGAGCTTAAACACCCATGGCATTCCGAGCACTTGAGAAAGTACTATCAGTAGCATCTC
Source organism: Campanula takesimana (assembly GCA_026119855.1). Lineage (NCBI taxonomy): Eukaryota > Viridiplantae > Streptophyta > Magnoliopsida > Asterales > Campanulaceae > Campanula > Campanula takesimana. Next base: position 114,534 of record JAOWBW010000825.1, on the reverse strand, counting down.
GGTTAGCTATTTATTCTTTTTATCAAATTTTCAGTTTTAGATTTCTATAGTTGATATCTAGTTGTCTTAGTTTGATTTTATCAATAAAATTTCCTTTATTTCATTAACATCAAGCTTTGATTATAGTGCATAACTCGGTCTTAGTGTTATTTACAATGCCGAGATCATCCAACGAAGTCGATGAGCACACTTAAAGCATGACTTCTAAAGCCTAGTTTCAATCACTAGCACCCTAACGAAGTTGACGAGCACACTTATGCATAACTTCTAAAGCCTAGTTCCAATAACTAGCAACCTAAAGAAGTCGATGAGCATACTTAAAGCATGACTTCTAAAGCCTAGTTTCAATAGCTAGCACCCCAACGAAGTTGACGAGCACACTTATGCATAACTTCTAAAGCCTAGTTCTAACAACTAGCACATAAGATGATCCTAACGGACAGACTTAACGTAGCAAAACCGAGCAATAGACGTTCGACACGGCAATAACGGTGATCGACCACGGCCTACAGCCTAGCCCAAACCGGTTAACATGCATCGTCGTTTCGGCTATTGACGCCTCAAATCGAGGAAAAGCAACTTGAACATGACGGGATAAACACAAACCAAGGAATACAAATCCTTACAAACAATTAAGTGTTTATGCCCCCCAACACCGGGCACGGGCAGACAAATCCTAAGGATTTCGAGTGTTAAAGGTCCCCCAGCAAATGCCAGGCCGAGCAAAATAAATACTAAAAAAAACATTGTTTTGGGGCCAAACCGGCCATCAGATACAAACAAAAACGAGGTTCAGGTCAGACTAATCAATGTCGGCGTCAGCCTCCTCTTCAACACTGGCAATCAGCTCGTCAAGATTCCCCTCCTCGACAGGCGGAGGCACCCACGGGGGGTTACCCTCTCTTCGATCTCGGCTGTGGATCACCCTCAGGCCCTTGTCAGAAAACGGAATTAAGGAGTGGGCAGCCCGTGCCTCAACACCGTAAGCATCCTAGTTGTAGAGGCGTACGAGCTTGTCAAGAGTTATATCAACTTCGGGGTCTATCCAGAGAAGGCGAGACAGAATAGACCAGGCATCATTGTAGGTAGTGCCGACTTCATCTTGAATGGCTGCCTTCATTGCCGCACCCTTCTTGAAAGCCTCCTCCGCCCGAATCTCCCGACTCGGAATACTTTCCTCCAATTGGACCAGCCTCTCCCCCGCAGCATTTTTCTCTAACACGAGGCCCTCCGCTCGTTGACGTTCTCTCTCCAGATCGGCCCTCGCCACAGCAGTCTCCTCCTTGGCTGTTCTCATCACCGTCTCGGCCCGACGAACCGTCTCATGAGCCTCCGCCGACTTATCAGCTGCCTTCTTCAACTCTGCTTCAAATGAAGCCTTCTCCTTCTCAAGGGCTTCTACTTTGGCCTTCAGCTCAGCATTGGAAACACGAAGAGGCTCGACCTCGTCCTCGCATTTCCTAGCGTTGCTTATGGCAAGCTGCATCAACGCGTATTCATGCTGGGCAATGGAGGCAAGCTACAAAGGAAAGATCAAGACGTCAAAAGCAGAGCATTTTAATCAACAAACAATGAAATACAAAGTACCTCACTGATAAGTAGGCCCTTGCGGTTCCGAAGTTGTGTGGAGGTCGGACGGGTTTCCACCAATCTCTGAATAGTCCTTTGATTCATGGCCCTTTTTATGACGGCCGCACCAAGTTTGAGAGCAGGACCAGAGCGAATGGAATCATCAATATCTGGAATGATCACAACGTTGCCTAGAGCATGAGCCAGATCATTGATCTCGACCTCAGAAGGACCCGAAGCCGAGGCTGAGCCACGAATAGGAGTTCTCTTGGGTGGGGGATCTAAATCGTCCTCACCTTCTGCTCTGGGCCTCTTATTCCGACGACCCGCCTGGTCGATTTCCTCCTCAACAAAACTTCGACTGTGTTCCTGTGACTGATCAGCATTCTCCATCCCGGTTTCCTTTTCAAGAGTCTCGACCTCCACCTCTTCTCTGCCTGCTCCAACCTGAATGACAGGGGGGCCCGTGGGAATGTTGGCGACTCCTTGGGCCTGCAGTGCCTCCTGCCTGGATGCCATGTCGGCATGGCGCTTTTCAATACCCCGGGTACGCGATAGTTGTTTTTTTCTTCTCGCCGCCATGGCGGGGTCGAGTTCCTCTTCTTCGATAATCTGGACATCCTCCATGGAAAGATCTGCACGAGAAGAGAGAGTTAAAAAGACGAATGGAAATAATCAAGGAAAACAAAAACACAAGCATGGAGAAGAAATTACATCCTATAATATCTCTGGCCTTGAGACACTTGTCGGCCTCGGCCTTGCACACAAAGCAATCAGAATAAAAGACGAGATCTGGGTGAACAACCCAATCCGGGAGTCGACGCCCCCTTTCCACTACAACTCTCGGCTTAACTCCACTAATCGGCCCCCTCATCAGACCGGCCTCTACGTGGAATTTGAAATCAATCTCGGTCCGGGACCAATCCAGAGTGGCAGTAGCAGCAAACAATTCCAACCTCTTTATCAAGGCGGCACTCCAATCCGGACGGTGAACCACCTTAGGCTTGACAGGATTGCGGTCCGAGCCTAAGAACTCCCAACCCTGACGGCTTTCCACTTTGATCACATGCTTATTCCAGCCCGTCACCTTATTCACGACACTCGAGATAGGAACCATGAGCTTGGGTTTGTTGGGCTCAGACTTGATGGTAATAGTTCTGGTGGAGGAATTGTACGACGATTGGAAGAAATGGAAAAAAGCGGACATGCACGGTTCAAAGCCGAGACCACGGCAAAGGATTATGAAGCCGGTAAGATACCTGACCGCGTTAGCACCCAGATGGGCCGGCACAATGTTCCATTCCTCAAGAAATTTATTAATGAAAGGGTCAAGGGGGAGCCGAAGCCCAAGCTGAAACTGTTTATAGAAAAAAGGGAGGAGGGCATCATCATAATAAAATTGTTTAACTTCGGCATCAGAGGAGAAGGGTCGGGCTTTGCTATAGAAAAATTTGAACTCTCGTCTATCTACTCCAAAATTCTCGTAAAGGTCCCTAATCATAGCATCCCCACCAATAGGATGCTTAGGCCGACTTAACCCTGAGGGACCAGCCCCATCCCGACCTCTCCTAAAAGTCACAACTTTATCATCAAACCGATCAACTATCCTCCCAGAAACACCTTCCTCGGCCATACCTGCAGCAACCAAGGGGTTAGATCATCCCGTGACGAGGACGAGGTGACCTTTCCCCCGATTCGACTACTGGGGCCAAGGAAGGACCCTCAAAACGGGATCGAAAGGCTGATTTATCTTTAACATAATGAAGAAAAATGTGGTCTATAACAGCGTCAAGGGTATTCAGGAGTATGACGCCATCAGCACAACCTGGAAGGGCTTTGGGAGCAAACAGACCTGAAGGATACTTTACATCGTCCCTAGGGGTCTTATTCAAAAACAATAAGTCACTTATTGCCATTAGTGACAACATTTTCCAAATTCCTTCTGACAACATATAAATCCTATTATTTCGCTAATAGAAACCAAACATAGCGTTGGGGTCAAGGTGAGGAATATCGGACATATCAAGAGGAACAGCTAAAATTTTTCTAAAGACTACTCAGACACGGGAAATAAGAGCTTAAAAGTCTAAGAACCTCAACAATGGCGGAAAAAGGGAAAAGGGGCGAAGAAGTCAGAAGGATACCTTTGTCGGAAATTTGATCGGGCGAAAAGGTTTGGCCAACGGAGTAAATGAAGACGATCGGAGCCGAATGGAGAAATTTGCAATGGAAATCGGAAATGGTGAAGAACTCGCCGGAAAACGGAGGGACTGGTTCTCTGGGGAAAATTTGAAAATATGAAGCTGAGGGTTTTTTGGGATGTGTATATAAGACGGGTCGGGTAGGGATGGTCTGGGCCAACCCGGCTATAACCCGTAACCCATGGGTTGCACGTACACCCATAAACCCATCATGACGCGTAATTAATGGGCCACGTTTTCGAAGCAAATGTCCCATCACTGACACGCGCCGTACGAAGGGAAAGGTAAACGTTTGAAGTAACCGTCGTTTGGAAAAAACGAACGGACTGCCAATGCAAGATTGACACGTGTCAAGCCGAGATCTACAGCAAGAATGCCAGTCGGCTTCAAAAATCACAAACATTTCAGACGCCTGGATCGACATTGAGGGGTTCGGCGCATAGGCGTAACTGACATCACAATTCGGACCGACATCCTTAATGGTATAATGAGATGAGACCGAGATGAGAAAAGGTCAGGATAGGTCGATGTCAGGCGATGATTGAAGTTATGGTTGAACGACAGATGCAAATGCCTTCCATGCCGACATGTCAACTAAGATCAGATGGTCTGCATTAGTTTATAGCGACATCATGTAAAAGGTAGTGGTAATGGAAAAATTCAAGGTCATGCGAAACGCAAGGAGTTCAAACTATGAAATCAAATCAAAATCGGAGTAAAGATGGCAAAGGATTAAACCCCAGAATATGTATTTAGCAAAAAAGACCCCCACAACAAGGTCGGGGGCCTGACCTATACATGAGAAATCTATTACTAAGTCATCCTAATTAAAGATTCAAGAAAAATCATAATCTTGATCTTGGTCTGCATCATCCTCCTCCCATTCAACGTCTCCATCATACCCATATTCATCAATAATGATGGGTTCAGGATCATCCTCACTATCATCTTCATCAGCATCCTCGTCCTCATCCTCTGACTCTTCTGCACTAGAGTCGCCGGAGAATTCATCAGCCAGGTCCGGCTCCGAGTATTCACCATTGCTATCGGACGGTGACTCTTCCGCCGGAAAAGATGAACGTATCTTGGTTGGGAACATTGAATCGTCGCTGCTCGAGGAATCATGATAAACTTGACGTTCTGATTCGGTACTCACTTCTTCCGGAAACGCGTCATCGTACTTCCTCTTCGGAGCCATCTCTGAATTTTCGAGAAATTTAGAATATTCTTGAAAAGCCTTTGAAGAATTCTTGAAAGTGGAAGTGATATAAAAAACCAATTTGCGGATTGTCTATTTATATCTCCAAAATATAAAGGGGTGGAGTATTTATACCCCTCCTAATGATGGTGCAATTAATGAAGTGTTCCTTTTCCAAGAAGAACAATGATTTCATTTGTAAGAAAATCAGCATGACGTCAGGAAATCTAAACCCTTGGGGATAGTGGTTGTTGGCTGTCAAATCAGATTAAATGAAGTGGCAGAGCAAGTACAAAAGAAGTTCCTACTCGGCATGCCGAGATAGAAACTCGGGGGCCACTGAACGACATAAACCGACCTGGTTAAATGGGGCCCATAAACTCTAGGCCCATAAACAATAAGGCCCATCTTCTCATAGGCCGACATCAGTAAGGCCGAGCAGGCAGTCGTTGCCTAGGCCGAGTCCGAGAAAGCCTAATCCCTAGCCGGCCTCTATGACGAGCCGAGTTAGATGACGGGCCGACTTACATCGTAAACTTCCCATTATCGTCGGAAAACCTCTTACAGAGTTATACTACAACTCTAAAATTAAGAGTCCTTATCTAAACCAAGATAACTCTCATACCAGATAACATGATATCATCCATCCTTATCAGGAGTCTATCTCCAAGGAATATGAGTCCTACATCACCACGGGCTTCCTGGCTTTCCTAGCAAGTCAGAACTCATACACCCACGCCTATATAAACAGGTTCTCTACACAGGAAACGGGTAACGAACTTTTGGCTCTAATCTAGTCAATTGATTTCTCTATTTCTAATCACCCATATCCTTATTCTTACACCGGAGGCCCTTCGCCGGTGAAGCCCCGGTGTAGTTTACGTTTATTTTGTGTGTGCAGATCCGGCTATCAAGAACTGTCGCTGGGATTATCCGAACCGCTAGACGAAGGCTGATCCAACAAGATTTTGGCGTCATCACTTGTTTTTTTTTTTCTTTTTCCTTTTTTGTTTCTTGTCTTTTCTCTCTCTTTTCCCCTTTAAATCAAGAACATGAAAAAGTAAAATATGCCAAAACGTAAATCGTATTACAAAATTGATGCAGGGTAATTTTGGTCCCAAAAGTCACAGTCTCGGAATGACACGAAATTTAGCATGGAGGTCCGAAACGTGCTTTATATATCGATTCATGGCTTCGCGATGACTAGACGTGATTTTAGTCACCCATGATCTTTTGAGGGGAGAAAATGACATTTTACTGTTTTAGACCTTTTAATTTTGTATTTTTCATTTCTTTTAATTCAGTTGTGTTAGTGGGCAGTTTCTAGATCATGGTAGTTTTTTTTGTATATATTTGAAGAATCAGAATTTGTTTCTTGCAAAAAAATAACAGGTTTCTTGATTGTTTTTTCTCTAGTTTGGTCATTCTCACTGATGTGTCGGAATCAAAAATGGAACTTTATTAGATTTCATTTTAACTTATAAATTTGCGTGTTTTAGTCTTCATGTTAAATAAACTATGATTATATTTATGCTTTAATATATTCTTTTATTTTTCATCAAATATTTTGTTAGTCAATGTAAATGACGTAATGCAAATGAAACATATATTTTTTTATTCTTATATTATTTTTTATTTTTTATCAATTAAATTTAGATGGATTTTGAAGTCATTGATTAAATTTTTTATTTATTAGCTCTCGTCAAATTTTATTTTTATCATATAATATTTTTAATCTAGTATATATATATATATATATATATATATATATATATATATATATATATATTAGTTACAATGTCACATAATTATAATAATAACATAATATCCTTATTTATATTTTAATCATTATAAATTAATTTATTTCAAATTTAATTGTTATTTATGGCCCTTTTCAGAGAAATTCAATATTAATTGGTCCTTATATATTTTTGAACATTTTCATACGAATTATTTTTAAGAAAATTTTGAAAATAACTTCTTGTTGCTAAATAGTTCTATTTTTTTATTAAAAATAAAGTTTTTGCTGATAAACAAAAAAAAAAATTGATTTATCAATTATAGCTCAATAAGTCATCACCCATCAGCTATCAGATATAAGCGATCACCAATCAGCCGCAACAAATACATTTCCATTCAATCAGCTATAAATCAATAATTCATCAGACACCAACTATAAGTTATCAATCGCCAGCTAAGTGTGTTTACGGTATTTTCAAATTCGTTTGACAATCTAAAGCTCTTTTACTATCAAAGAGTGTCATCAATAACAGTAGTTCTTCTTAAAAAAACATAAAAAAAAAAATAACAGTATAGTTTTAGTCTTTTTAAAGTTACAACAAAATTATACTCGCTCCCTCTCTAAATAAACGAATATTCAAATTTCTTTTGATTTTGAAACGTATTTTGAAAATCTCTACTTTTCATATACTTCATTTGTCCCGCAATAAATGTCATAGTTGACAAGTCAATGTTTTTAAGATTTTAGTTGTGTTTTCTTGATTGCCCCAATCTAATCATATGGGCAGAGTGACACCTCATATAACATTACAATTCTTGTGCCTATTAGAATGGGTAGTATAGGAAAATCATCAAACTTCATTCCCTATTTTTAGTAAATACCATATTTTTAGTAAGACGACATTTATTTTAGGACAAACAAGAATGAAAAGTAGGACATTTATTCCGGGACAGGTGGACATTTATACATTTAAAGAGACACTTTTAAAGATAGTGTTAAAGTTGCATGTCTTAGTATTACAAAGTGCCTCTTGGATTATTGAAGGCCAAAATATGTTTAGACCCCCAAAGTATCCACCCATTCCCACTTTGCACCCCAAACCCAATTTTGTCCCAAAGTGACCCTCTAATTTGCCATTTGTCCCAGTTTGACCTATGACCCCCTATAACCCCTAACGACGTTAGAAAGTTAACGAGAAATGGTCATGTGCATGTCATGTGAGGGGTATTTTGGCCATTTTTTTGAAAATAGAAGGGTATTAAGGCCAACAAAAGTCAGCAGCTCTATATCGGCTACTACAATGGCTATTCCGGCAGCATTCCACCGGAAATCGGGAATTTGTCAAACCTAATCAGGTTCGACGCTGCTAATTGCGGTCTCTCCGGCGCGATACCTCCGGAGATAGGAAGGCTTCAAAACCTAGATACTCTCTTCCTCCTCCAAGCAAATTCATTCGCCGGTCCTTTGACACGTGAGCTAGGATATCTGAAAAGTTTGAAATCAATGGATCTATCAAACAACATTTTCATCGACGCCTTACCAGAGCTAGAAGTACTACAGCTCTGGGAGAACAATTTCACCGGTAGCATTCCACAAGGTTTGGGGATGAACGGAAAGCTTCAAATTCTCGATCTGTCTTCGAACAAATTAACTGGTTCTCTCCTGCCGAACATGTGCTCCGGTAACAAGCTCGAAACGTTGATCACTCTAGGAAACTTTTGTTCGGTCCAATTCCAGAATTTCTTGGTCAATGTTAATCCTTAAGCCGTATTCGAATGGGTGAGAATTACCTCAACGGTTCGATTCCAAAGGGGCTTTTGAGTTTGCCGTCGCTCTCTCAGGTTGAGCTTCAGGACAATCTTCTTTCCGGCGGATTTCCGAAAACCGATTCGTCATCAGTCAATCTCGGTCAAATTAGTCTATCCAATAATCACCTAACCGGTCACAATGAATTCAATGGAGAGTTTTCCCTTGAGATCAGCCAGTGTAAGCCGCTGACTTTTGTTGACCTTAGTCGGAACGGTGGTGTTGGTTGGAGAAATGGTGGTGGTGGCGGCGGGATATGGTTGTAATGGTGGCCGGATTTGGGTGGTGGTGGTGGTGGTTGTTGACTGATGAGGATGGTGGGGTTAGATTGAGAAGTAATTGTCACCCTCAATATAAATGGACCTTTATACCCTTCTATTTTCAAGAAAAATGGCCAAAATACCCCTCACATGACATGCACATGTCCATTTCTCGTTAACTTTCTAACGTCGTTAGGGGTCATAGGGGGTCATAGGTCAAACTGGGACAAATGACAAATTAGAGGGTCACTTTGGGACAAAATTGGGTTTGGAGTGCAAAGTGGGAATGGGTGGATACTTTGGGGGTCTAAATATATTTTGGCCATTATTGAAAAATGCCCCTTAAATTGTCAACAAGTGCTTGGTGGGTTTGTAAAATTTTCAAAACAAGTGCCTACCCCTAGTGTTAAAAAATGTCTCATGTAATATTGAAAAATGCCTCCTACAGTGTAAAAAAGTGGTTGGTGTGTTTTTATAGGTGCCAAGCGAGTTTTTCTAAGTTCTAAAACAAGTGCCAACCATTTTTTTTTTGAGCAAACGAGAAAGCAATTTCATTCACAAGTTAAAAAGAGATGGCACACCACATAGACTGGAGGCTCACCCCAAATAACAATAGCAATTGCATTGCTTAACCTACAACAACAATATTTTCGATCCAAATCTTGAGACGATCGAATTCCACTCCAAGTAAAACTTGGACACTGCCTAAATCCGGCATTTAAGCAATCTCTCCTCTGGTAATATTTTGTGCTTAGCACTTGATATACAGAATTCGGGTTGACAAGTAAACGCACACTATATATCTCAAAATCCGTGAACCATCTTTGTGCAGTAAGATCAATGGCATCCACTTCATTGTGCGAAAATGCAATCATCATCATTTTAAGACCAAAAAACAACAAACAGAAAACAAAGAAACACATGCTCTCACAGAGGAGAGAAAACAACGGCTCTCACTATGGAGAGAAAACAACGGCTCTCACAGAGGAGAGAAATTTATTATACATTAAAAGGGAAAAACTGAAAAATAAAAATCAACAACACAATTGTTTGTAATCTCAACTCGTGGAAATTACAAAAAATTGTGTTGTTGAATGCGTATAACAAGAATGAGCACCAAAGAAATAGTGCCTACCATAGTATTAAAAAGTGTCTCCTGTAGTATTGCATAATGCCTCTTACATTGTAAAAAAGTGTCTGGTGAGTTTTTGTAAGTTCAAGTTATTTGCAAAAATGCCACCACGCTTTGTGATAACGTTACGCTTATTTACAAAAGTGTCACTCCGCATACGAAAAACGCGTTTTACGCTAAGACGAGTGTAATAAGCGTTTTTCGTCAGATTTCCTGCTTTTGAAATGATATCCTAAAAATCTCTACTTTTTATATAATCTAATGACAAAGATTCATATATATTTTTGTAATCTTCTTTCCAAACATTTAGTTTTGCAAGTACAAAGAGACTAGTGAAAAAGAATAGGTAAAAAAACATTTAGGAATAAAGTTTTATCCAAAAAAGACATTCATTTTGTGACAAAAATTTCTTGAAAATAAACATTTATTTACAGGGATGGAGGGAGTAGTATAAAATTATGAACACAGGGAAAAAAGATGCACAAGTATATGTGTGTACCTTTATTACTAGTGATAGTAATAGAGTTGAAGGAATATACATAATAGTGTAAAGAATTCTCAAAAAGAAATGGATAGAAGAGTACACCATATTTAACAGCTATCAGATAAATTTCTTCCTCTGATACATGAACAAAGGTAGATTATATGCAAATATTCAAGGCATCACCTGGATAATTTATGTATCAAGAGCCTTTCTGAAATGTCAAAAGACCTAAAATTCTGTTCATATCACCATGAAATCAAGCTGTCAGTATGAACAAGAGCATGGAAGTGACGACAACAGGTGCTCAAATTCATCCTTCTGATCTCCTTCTTCTTCACACTATACGCCAAATAAACATCTTTCTGAGACGTTATTGCCTCCAAAATCAGAACGTCGTTATTCTTAAGCCAAGAAACCGGCAAGACAAAAGTCAAACCCAAAGGCTCTCGCAGACCCATTGACACATCTATTTCATACGCTTTCACCCATTCCCCTTTTCGCATGTTCTTTAAAACAAAGACCTCGAATTTCGCACAGTCTGTTTGCTTAAAGCAGGAGAGATAATTCCCCATCTTTAAATAAGCACAAGGGTCGATATGTCCAAAAGGGACAGGGACATTATGGGTAATTTCATCTGACATGTTCATTGCAAGAAAATAACGGGTCCCATTTAATTGAAAATCCAACTCCGGCCAGTAAATAACTTCTCCGGCAGGAACTGCAAACCAGTTCATACCTACAGTGTCAAAGCCAGAAAAATTAGGAAAGGGAGTCAAGATTGTTTTATGGATATATATTACTCCCTCCCCTAAATGAATGTCCGGAAAATTTTCAAATTTGCTCGAGCAAGAGCAAATTTGAGAAAAAAAAAATCGGTCATTCATTTAGATATAGAGGTAGTATAATTGAGGTATTCAAATTTAGCATGCAAGGGGGGGGGGTTAAAATGATAATTTTGTGCAAAATTTACCCAAAATCAAGGGGGTCATAAATTCACCATTTTTAGTACTAAAAAGACATTTTTTAAAATTTTGAAGGTATAAAATTGACAACAACAACAACAACAACAAAGCCTTAGTCCCAAAATAATTTGGGGTCGGCTAACATGAATCCTCATATGTCATCGTGATAAAAGGAAGAGAGAGAGAGAGAGAGAGAGAGAGAGAGAGAGAGGAAAAAGATGGAGAAAATAAAATAAAATAAATAAATAATAATAATAAAAAGTACGATCAACCCCCATCATTCACATGAATTTTCGCCCTCCACTCCGGCCTCTTCAACGCCACATCTTCATCCACTCCGAGTAAACTCATATCATTTTCAATCACCTTAATCCAAGTTTGCTTGGGTCTTCCCCTACCCCTCACCATTTTATCACTTCTCCACTCTTCAGGCCTCCTAACCGGTGCATCACTCGGTCTCCGTCTCACATGACCAAACCACCTTAGACGATGCTCCCTCATTTTATTCTCAATGGGCGCAACTCCTACTTTACCCCTGATCACCTCATTTCTCAATCGATCCTTTCTTGTATGCCCACACATCCATCGTAGCATACGCATCTCCGCTACATTCATCTTATGAATATGACACTGTTTCACGGCCCAACATTCAGTGCCATAAAGCAGTGCAGGCCTAATTGCCGTACGATAGAATTTTCCCTTTAATCTATTTGGCATGCCACGATCACAAAGAAACCCTGTGGCACTCTTCCACTTCAACCAACCTGCTTTAATCCTATGAGCCACATCTCCATCCAATTCTCCATCTTTTTGGATAATAGATCCAAGATAGCGAAAGAACTCGGAAGCTTGGACAATCTTTCCATCGAATGTGATCACTCCTGCCTCTCTGCTTCCAACTTTGCTAAATTTACACTCCATATATTCAGTTTTGCTTCTGCTTAACCTAAAACCTCGAGATTCCAAAGTGCGTCTCCACAACTCCAATTTATTTTCAACACCTTCTTTTGTCTCATCAATCAGCACAATATCATCTGCAAACAACATACACCATGGAATAGCATCTTGGATTGACCTCGTCACTTCATCCATTATCAGGGCAAAGAGAAAGGGACTAAGTGCAGAGCCTTGATGCACTCCAATCGTGATAGGGAACTCTTCTGTCTTCCCAACACTTGTCCGTACACTAGTACTAACTCCATTATACATGTCCTTGATAATATCAATATATTTCTTTGAAACGCCTTTCTTTCCTAAAGCCCACCAAAGTACCTCTCTTGGCACTTTATCATACGCCTTCTCCAAATCAATGAAAACCATGTGCAAATCTTTCTTTTTATCTCGATATTTCTCCATGATTTGTCTCATAAGATAGATTGCGTCCATAGTCGATCTGCCGGGCATAAATCCAAATTGGTTATCCGAAATATTCACAATTTTTCTTAGCCGTTGTGCAATCACTCTTTCCCAAAGTTTCATAGTATGGCTCATTAGTTTGATCCCTCGATAGTTGGTACAATCTTGGACATCACCTTTGTTCTTATACAAAGGGATTAGGGTACTTTTTCTCCACTCCAATGGCATTGTGTTACTTCTCCATATCTTGTTGAATAGTGTTGTTAACCAATCTATTCCCCTCTCCCCAAAACATCTCCACACCTCAATTGGTATTCCATCCGGCCCTACGGCTTTCTTTAATCCCATCTTTTTCATCGCCATTTCCACTTCACCCTTTTGAATTCGCCGCATAAAATCTCGATTAATCATACTCGAAGGGATAGTTATATCTCCAATATCCTGCTCTTGATTGCCATTAAACAAGGTATTGAAGTACGAACTCCACCTATCTTTTATCTCTTTATCCCCGACCAACACTCTTTGGTCTACATCCTTAACACATTTAACCCTCCCAATGTCTCTTGTCCTCTTATCCCTCATACGAGCAAGTCTATAGATGTCTTTTTCCCCTTCTTTTGTATCCAATCCATCATAAAGTTTCTGATTCACCTTTGCTCTTGCATCTTTTACTGCTTTCTTTGCTTCTCTTCTAGCCTCCTTATACCTCTCATAGTTCTCTTCACTCCTGCATTTTCCCAATAATTTATAGCATTCTCGCTTGCTCTTTATCGCTTGCTTTACTTCCTCGTTCCACCATGATGTGTCCTTACTTTGTGGCACACTTCCTTTAGATTCTCCAAGGATTTCTCTTGCCACCTCCTTTATGGTATGCTCCATCTTAGTCCAGGTTGAATCTATATCCATATCCTCCATATTACCCGACCAAATACCAGTAGTGGCCATCTTAGCTAGAAATCTCTGTTGATTCTCCCCTTGAAGCCTCCACCACTTGATTCTAGGTTCTACTAGTGGTTTTCTCTTCCTTGAAATTCTCCTACTTCGAAAATCAAGTACCACAAGTCTATGTTGAGTTGCAGTACTTTCACCTGGAATAACCTTGCAGTCAGTGTAACTCTTTCTACAAGCATTTCTTACTAAGAAGAAGTCAATCTGACTTGCATTACCTCCACTTCTATAGGTCACCAAGTGTGATTCTCTCTTCTTGAACCAAGTGTTAATTATACTCAAGTCATACGCCATCGCAAACTCCAGGATCCCGTTCCCTGCTTCATTCCTCTCCCCAAAACCAAAATTGACATGTTCCAAAATTGAAGGGGTACATGACTTCTCCAGTGCATACCTATATGATGTCGGTCAAATGCTTGATGCACTTCAATGTTTCTCCAAACTTTATCAATACCCACTGTGAGTACAACCCAACGAAACACACTTCTCTGGTCTTCATATAAATGTACAACCTTGACTTTTCTGATAGAAGGAACACGTAGAATATATGTACTGTCATAAAGAGAATTTAACGGAACTTCTAGGTTTGGGAGCATCGTAACCTGCATAGTAACAGGATTTGCAACAGAAAATGATGTGGGGTTGTTGCTGTTGCTGATCAATAATACACCATCACAACCACCAATCAATCTTCCGGGAAACCTACACCTTACATTAGTTACCTTGAACTCATCACCTTCTATCTCTTGACATTGAGAACCTCGATCACGGATGAATAGACCAGTCTTTGATTGGCTAAGATGTGCCTCGATGAAAATAGGATCACCGATTATACTGGCCCAATGCCTACAAACGAGCTTCATAGACCTGTGAAGAACTTTAGCAGGAAGCCTTACAAGGATGCTGATGATTAGTTCTTCAGTAAGATAAGGAACCGTATTTTCCATATCTGGCAACTTTGTGTCTTTATTCAGCTCTGTTCCTTCGTGCACACAATTCTTTTCCATTGCAATCAAACCTTCATAAGATAACCCAGCAGAAAAATTATCAGTAATCATAGAACATCGAGTTTGGAATAGAAAATACTCCCTCCGTCCCACCTCACTTGAGACTTATTTCCATTTTGATATGTCCCACTTCACTTGAGACTCCCCAAAATGAAATACTTTTACACTCACAACACAAATCAAATCACTATTCCTCCCACTCATTCTCTCTCCTACTTTACCTTTTATACTCACAACATTTCCTCCCACTAATTCTCTTTCTTACTTTTTCTTAGTACTTGTGCTCACCACTTAGGTCTCAAGTGAGGTGGGACGGAGGGAGTATAGTATTAGAAGCTAAATCATACAACTTAGAACCTATAAGAAAGGCAAAGATACAAGAATATCAGTAAATTAACAGAACACTCCACAGACCATTCAGTAAATAATAACAAAAAGAGCCAAAAGTGGTTGATGATCATCATTATTGATGGATGACTGCTACAAGCAAAGTGCAAAATGTGCAGCAGTTTATGCTTGCAGGTAATCAGAAAATTACACCAAAAGCATGAATTGAAGCTGTAAGACAACTATGGTTGTCAATTTTCTAGCTTGATGCTCGTTACTAGGTTCGATTTGGATGCTCTAACTAAACTTTTTGGTGAATCAAAGCCAAACCTACTACTGAGCATCAAAATAATTAAATTTCCTGGTTCAGATGTGGGCTGCTACATGGTTGATGACAAAATTAAGTAGTTCTCGTAATAAAATGATGAGTGACAAGATGATTTCCAGTTATGCACCATGTAAAAGTACAATGAATTAACAAGTGGAACTGCTTGCAGACAGAAGTGATGAAGCATCAAACTTAATTACATGATTAAAAGGAATTTAGGCAGAGCATAAACTAACAGCATGACAATAAGAGATCTGTTTTATGCATAGATTGTCAAACTACAAATTAATCAAATACAAGATGGGTTGTTAATCATCCTGAAGCAAAACATCTCGAAATACAGATCCACTGAATCATTAAATTACGACTTTCAATTTGTCTTAGATCTCGGAAATGCAAATCCATAAACCTTTTCTGTTTCATTACAAAAAATATTTATAAATAAATGAATGAAGTTTGGCTTCCTGCTTTCCTACATAAGTACAAATCCCAAAAAAATACCACTGGCTTGAGCACCTGTGATTTCGTAGGGGACGGAGGGAGAGGGAGGTAGTGAGCCCCAGTGATGAGGATCTTACGTGAACTCACAAGTCACAAGGCCAAAATATAAATTTATAGTACTCCAACCGTCCAGAAGTGATCTTGTCACTTCTATTGTTGTCAATACCAAGGTACTTTGAGCAATAAATTTAACTTAATTTAATTATCCTAATGAAAATTTAAAACTAGTTATTGATACAACATTATAAATACAATCAGTAACAGATTTTAGATGTTCATTAGGGTAATTAAGTTAACCTAAAATTGTTGCTCAAAGTACCTTCATATCGACAACAAAAAAAAGGTAGGAAGATCATTTCGGGACGGAGGGAGGTGGTATTACTTAATATGTTCTCTTGCACACTCAAATATGATAAATACATTTGACCCACCCTGAACTGACAAATTATTGTTCCTTAAGGCCATAATTACCGAAGGGGTATAACGTTCCCCGGTGAAAGATGCTACTGCATAAAGAAGCAGAGTTGTGTCGAGCAGTCGTATTAACATTTTGGGACAGAAGCTGCTTAACTTTCACATCACCTTTAAGAGTTATTACCATATACAAGCTTAAATTGTTACACAGAGGAGCAAAGATTATATGATGGTTTATTACTTTTCTTCACGTGTGAGCCATTTACACGTGAAAAGACAAATCAAACGCGATGCTGAACTGGAACCACATGCAAGTGTGGTGACCAGAACCAGGACCTTGCCAAACAAGAGCAATATATCATGTTAAAACATACAACCGCACCATACGTACTTGCATTTCGAAACTCATAAATGTACACAAATAAGGGGGGCCCAGACATCCTTCACATGCTACTCAATATCCAAATACACTAAAAAATATCAGCTAAGATAACCTTAAAGTAAAGGAGCAATCATAAAAACTTTAGGAGTGATGCTATCAATTTCAAGTCCTAATGGATGTGCCAAAGATGTGTGTGCTGTTGACTTGTGAGTTAGAAACCCTACCGTAAATGGTTGGTTGTCTAAACTACCCTAACAAGTCAACAGTACATTGAAGCGAGGAATTTTAGCTTTTACACAGAGCCCTTCCTCTTTAGAAGGAGGGATGCTGACAACTTGAGATACTCCCAGCTTCTCAGAATCGTATCTTTGAGATATAGAATATATACAAATGGTGAGATCAATAAGGGCACATATGTATGTATGCTATAAAAAATGTCTAAATGTCAAAGTCTTTAAATTTCCCTAAGCTCAAAAGCGGACATTCAATTTGGGACGGAGGGAGTAAAATGAAAAATAACAAACTTATCATGTAAACTAACTACCCCACTGTGACAAAGCAAACAATCTTTGCACACTGTTCACTGCAGACTGCAGAGAAGGAGTTCTACAAGAATTCATCGATTATCACTATGCTGCTATGAGCCTATGACGATAAATTCAAAACTAAGTTGGGCCTTGTAACTAATTTAACTTTTTACTCGTACTAATTACCATTCCTCGACAAATTACAATATCCAGATATGCACCAGTTAATTAAAAAAAAATAGCTTCACATAAGCGATTAATCTTTGTTGATCTAAATGTTCCTTATGAAAAGAATCACAGTATACAACTCAGTTCGATCATGCCATCAAATTTTCTTCATAATCATTGAAATTACACAGAAATACCAAGTAATCAAAAATCAAAGTGGGCATAAATATGAAATTATTCCACTACTAGAAACATTAATTAGCAATCAAATAGGTGCCCTAATAATGGAAATCACTCTAATAGATGCTCGAAATTGAAATCTAACCGTTGGTAACTTCGGAGTAACTGAATTGCTTACATCAGAGTAGTGGCACCGGCGCCGGTGGCGGTGGTGGTTGGGCGGTGTTCTTGAATTGTTGGAGTTTGAAAATGGTTGGATTTCGTTTCTTCGCTTGTGTGGGGGATTAGCCTAAAGCTAAACGGTTAGGTGGGTCACACTGACATCATGTCAGTCAGTGGTCCACCGGATAATATACTTATACCCCTCAATTTAAACTATGAAAAATGTTTGGTTTCAATTTCAAGAATTAAGAAAAAGATAATGTGGTGTAATGTAGATGATTTAGTAGGAAAGAGAAAGTATGGTAGAAAATAGTTAATGAGTAATTGTTGTGAATATGACATATGAGACTCATAAATACATAAATAAAAAAAAATAGAAAAATCATTTTAGGTTTTAAAGTTTGAAATGGGACACCCATAATGAAATTTTTTGAAAGAATAATACTCTCTCTGGTCCAAAATAATTGTCGTTTTTGATCAATTAGATGTAACTTTGACCAATAATTTAAATAAAAAATAATGATGCTAATAAAAATCTAAAATTTGTCATTGTATTATAATTAACAATACTTTTAATTACAAATTTTAGATTTTTATTAGGATCATTATTTTTTATTTAAATTTATTGGTCAAACATACATCTGTTTGACCAAAAGTGACGGTTATTTTGGACCAGAGGGAGTACTAAGAGCACAAAAAAGTCACAAAAACTTTCTCACAAAATCCTAGGTGTAATAATTTTATTGGTGTTTTTAATTAGAGTGTGGCGGGTCTATTATCGATGCAACCAATAAAATATCGTCACCTCATCTTGTGAGCAAGATTTTGTGACCTTATTTTGTGCCCCTAGCATTGCTCTTTTTGAAATTTAAAATGGGACGGAGAGAGTATTTGTGTTCCCCACACGGATTTTCGTACATTAGAAATACTAGTATAAGGTTGAAATTAATTTGAGTAAGTTTAGGGGAAACTAGTTTCACGTAGACGTGTCCATCCGGTTATAACCGGCGGTTGACGGTTATAACCGCCGGTTATGTTTTTCGTTAAATGCTAACCGTAACCTAACCGTCTAACCGTTATGTCCGGTTACGGTTAACCGGTTAACCGGTTAACCGGTTAATGCGGTTAAACCGGTTAAACCGGTTACCTTTTTTTTTTTTTTTTTTTTTTCAAAACAGTTTTATTAACAGTTTTTTGTTAAAAAAAAAAGATAAAATAAAAAAACACTTCATTTTTTTAAAGGGTTTTTTTTTTTCAAGTAAAGTTTTTTTTTTTCAAGTAAAAAAAAAAATTTAACTGTTTTTTTAAACAGTTTTCTTAACAGATTTTTTTAACAGTTTTATTAACAGATTTTTTAACTTTTTTTTTTTTTTAAACAGTTTTTATAAAAAAAAAAAAAACGGGAGTATATGTATGAGTCATACATATATTAAACAGTTTTCTTTTGTTTTTTTGTTTTTAAGTTAAAAACTTAAAATGTATAAGTGTATAACTATAATGTATAACACAAATTTTTTAAGTAAAAAAGGGACGGTACCCTTAAATTTTATTAATTAAAATTAAAATTACAAAGAGGGGGACAACCAATCCTTGCCCTTTTATAATTAAGGGAGGAAAAAATGGAGCCTTATTACCTCAACTAAACTATTACAATGAAATAAAAAT
The DNA here is from genome assembly GCA_026119855.1 of Campanula takesimana. Classification (NCBI taxonomy): domain Eukaryota; kingdom Viridiplantae; phylum Streptophyta; class Magnoliopsida; order Asterales; family Campanulaceae; genus Campanula; species Campanula takesimana. Next base: position 95,216 of record JAOWBW010000825.1, on the reverse strand, counting down.
AAACCTATTCTAAAAATTAAAATAAAAACTATCTACATTCCGTCCCCTTCCGAACTTCCCGTAGAATCTTCCAAGTCGTATTGATATTGTGGATCTACATTTACTAAATCCTCTTCATAAGGCATATCTTGCTCCCTCTTTTCCGCTCTAACCCAATCACCAAGCAAGAGTTGATTTTCCAAATTTTCACAAGTTAGTTGGGAACGTCTTGCATCCAAAACATTTCCTCCCACACTAAATGCCGATTCGACGGCCACGGTTGAAGCGGGAGAAGCTAAGACTTCTTTTGCAATTAAAGAGAGTATGGGATAAGTTTCTTGCCTTTGTGACCACCACCTCAAAATATCAAAAGAAATTGGATTTGAAGTGTTTTGTACAACTTCATGTCTAGTAGAGAAATATGCTTCCAACTCGTACGGAATGCTAGAGGTAGAAGAAGAAGAAGGAGACGTTCTAGGACGTTTTGAAAAATAAATATCATTAACAAAACTATATGGATCGTTATTCACATCATATTGTGTATCAATATCTTCTTCATTAGGACTTGAGCCATATTGAGAAACATTTCCATGAATTGCATTATACTCATTATAAAGAGTCACCAAATCTTTTTTTGTATTTTCAACAATAATCGCCGGGTTTTCGTGTAATCCGTCCCCATTGGGGTATAAATTTGCATAATAAAACGTTATTATGCGGACTAGATCTTTCAATTTAATACGGGGATCCAACATCTTTGCAAGCAAAAATAGAGACGGAATGTTATCAAAATATTTGACCCACTTTTGCCTCATGGAAGCAATGCTTTCGTTTAAAATGGTGCAATTTTGCAAATTTTTAAAACTTAGAACTATTGCAATACATTGATCAAGTACCAAAACGGAAGTTGGATAATAAACTCCCGACAAAGCCAAAGTAGCGGTATTGAAAATCTTTAATAATTGACATAAATTAGTGCAAGCGTTCCATTGATACGCAAATAAAGGAATTTCATAGCCCATACTAATAAAAAAATCCATGATATGCTCTTTATACTCAAAACCATCAATTAACATTTTGTAGGTAGAATTCCACCTAGTCGGAACATCCATAGAAAAATATTTTTCGGGAAGACCCTTATTTAGTAAATATTTTATCCATTTTCTTGTAATTTTATTTTTTTTTGCAATAAAATAAAGAGCCTCTCTAATGGGTTTAACATATTGATCTAAAGCATCCAAACCATCTTTAACACATAAATTTATGATATGACATAAACATCTAATATGAAAATACTTACCCCCAAGTGACGGTTGACAAATGAGCATCAATTCCGGTATACTAGCGGTATTAGCACTAGCATTGTCGAATGAAATAGAAAATATTTTTTGCAAAAGACCATATTTTGCCAAAATGGCGTGCAACTTTCTACAAATATTTTCCGCGGAATGAGGTGGTTCAAAACTATCATATGCAAGTAGTCTTTTTTGTAAAGTCCACGAATTATCGATCCAATGGCATGTAACACCCAAATAACTATTTCTTTGCCAATGATCACTCCAACCATCGGCACAAATTGAAACTCTTTGATCTAATTTTGATAAAACATCAATTAAAAAATGTTTATATTCCAAAACCACTTTTTTAATATCGCGTACGAGAGTCGTACGTGGTACTTTGGAGGCGGCCGGATTTAAAGAAAGTCTAATAAACCGTTCATAAAAGTCATCATCCGCAAAGTTAAAAGCAAGCCCTTTAACACACACAAATTTGCACAATTCTTTCCTATAAACGACATTATTAAACTTAAATAAGACCGAAGACGTACCTTGGGTGTTAGGTTGAGCAAATTGTAATTGAGCTTGATCACTATCAATCCCAAGTTTTTCAGGATGTGTTGATCTCAAGTGATGGTTCAATGTTCCATGCCCATTACCTTTTGCGAACGGGTAAGATTTGGTGCAATAGTTGCAACACGCTCGAAAATGTACAAAGTCGTTGGGGTCAATTTGTACTTTTCGGAAATGGATCGTGAAAGTGTCGGATTTGGATTCTCGTGCTTGACGTTGCCCCCGACCACCTCTTCCCACGCCTCGAGCTCGGCCGGCCCCGGCCCTACCACTTTGAGGAACATTTTCTTCAACATTTTGCTCACTTTCCTCAAAATGTGACTCAATTTCCGGGTTAAGTGAGGAAGAACCAACATGTTCCTTGCCGCTCCTTCGAGATGAGGCCATTTTGTTAACAAACTAACTGAAACTGTTTAGAAACTGACTGAAACTCGCTAAAAAACTGACTGAAAATGATGAAAAACACAGATTTTGTTAAAAAACTGACTGAAACTGTCAAAAAACTGACTGAAACTCTCAAAAACTGACTGGAATTCTGAAAACTAACTGGAAAATGATTTGAAACTGACTGGAAATGGTTAACAAAGTGACTGGAATTTTCTAAATAAATTAAAAAAGTGATTTCGTTAAAAAACTAACTGGAAAGCGTTAAAAAACTGACTGGAATTATGCAATCTAACTGGAAATATGAGAGAGTGTGAGAATTAGTAGAGAGAGAAAGAGTATAGAGAAGATGTGGAACTAAAATGGTAGGAGGGAGGGGGTATTTATATGTAAGCAATTTTTGGTTTTTTTTTTTTTTTTTTTCATTTAAGGCCGAAAGTTAACTGAACTAACGGCTAGTTGGAAAACTAGCCGTTTTTGGACAGTGGTGGTCAGTCAGACATGGGGAAATGGGGGGGCCCGGTGCAAATTTTTGAAAAGTAGCCGTTAGGCGGTTAACCTCCGGTTTTATAACCGGTTTAACCGCCGGTTATCCGGTTGGCGGTTATCCGGTTATAACCGGCGGTTTACCGGTTTTGAGAAAGGCCTAACCGAAACCGAACCGGGGAATTACGGTTGACGGTTGAGCCGGTTTCCGGTTAACCGGTTTCCCGGTTTTGACCCGGTTTTGACCGGTTATCAACCGGCGGTTAGCCGGTTGCCGGTTTTTTTTGGTCACGTCTAGTTTCACGTTAAATTATAGAAATTTTGTTTTTTTACTTATAAGCATTTATTTGGCAAATATTTAGAAATAATTTAAAAAAAGAACACTTTTTATAATTTAGAGATAAACTAGTTTCCCTAAAATCTTGTGAATTAATTTTTACTACTTCTGTCATTGTTTATTTTCAGATTTTTTTTTGATTTAAAATAAATGTCTTTGAAAAAAAAAACCTTGTCTTTAAATATTTTTAATCAATATTTGTTACTATTTTCATTATATTGGCAAAACAATATTTTAAAAAAGGATTACAATAATATACATTCTATGAAAAAGAATATATAATATTTTTTTTAGTGAGCCACAGTTATAGTACTCACAACAATTATTCACTTACTATTCTCTATCCTATTTTTCCCGCTTCCCATTCACAATTCTTACTTTTATACTTTTCTTAATTCATATTCTCAAAAACAAATAGTAATTTATTATGAGACGGAGGGAGTATGAATCTTTACCATTAAATTGTATAAAAGATTTTTTTGAGAAAGTCGGTTAAAATGACATTTGAGTACTACATCCGTCCTAACTCAATGTATATTGTTCATTTGGTCAACTCAATCGAACTTTGACTATAATTCTATGAAAGTCTAGATATTTTTATTCAATTCTAAAAATTGTTACTGTTTCACCGTTAGAAATTGTATCAATAACAATTTTTTAGAATTGTATAGAGATATCTAAGTTTTCATAATGTTATGATTAAGTTTATTTGAGTTGACTAAAAATGTCAAATTGTCCATGTTAACTCTAACAAAGTTAGTATTTATTGAATGTTATGATTAAGTTTATTTGAGTTGACTAAAAATATCAAATTGTCCATGTTAACTCTAACAAAGTTAGTATTTACTAGAAAATAAACTCGTGCTCCACACGAGAGCTAGAACACTTGATGATATTATGGTGAATTTAAATTGTCTTATTTTTTTACTTTTTTAAAATATCATGTTATTGCTAAAATTATTTGATAATGAAATTTAAATAATTTATTTGAAGGTTAAACTGGATTTGTTAGTTATACTCCTTCCATCCCAAACTTTTTGTTAATAATTTCCGTTTTGAATTTCTCCTAAGTTTAATTACTGATGAAAGTAAATTTCTCTCCTAAATTGCGGAATAGTCATAGGAATGCGGGCATGTTTTTGTAAAATATTTAATATATACACTCAGTCACATATATGAGAAGCTATGAAAAGTTATGAAATGAAGACTTGTGCTTACTACTTAGCCCTAACTACCTATATACTCTTTTCGTCCGAATTGATATGTTAGATACAATAGCTATTGTAGTTTTCTCTAAATCTTTGTAATTAACTAAATCTTAGTAATTAACTGCAACAATTTTACATACTCTATTAAATTAACAAATTCAACATATCTGATGTCCTAACATTGTAATTGGATGTGGTACTAATTTCATTATCCAATAGTAAATTTCTTTTCCTGGAACTATTCGTCTGTTGTGATGTACGCATTGATGAATCTGTAAACAAAATAAAAGTTTAAGGATATGGAAAATTGCATATGTGTTTAGTGTGTATATATATACATGTGTGTGTTATGTATGCCGCTTGTGTGTATAGATTAACTACCCAAATTTCCCAAATTTTATTACGAATATTATTCTTAAACTCTGCAAGAGACTTTAGTTATATGGAAGAAACCTGACTTCAAACTTGATTGACCGAAAAAAGTTTCTCGTCCATCTTTCGACATGCTTGTTTCTTCCTCCTCTTTCGCTTGTAAATTTGAACTTCCTTTTTTATTTTTTTTACTCATCAAATAAGCACGCTTCATAGCACGATTTTTTTTTAGCAATTTCTTTTGAAGGAATGCCTACAAAAATTAATATAACAACAAATACAATAGTTAGTATATAATGCATGAAATATTGAAATAGAATATAATATTACCGATATGGAGGGTTGATAAATCATTGCGTCGTCTTCTTTCCATTGGCTTCATTTATGTATAGAAAAGTATGAAAAATGAAATTATTCTTGCATCTAAAATGAGAAGGGTGTCTTTTTGGTAGAGTTGAGAGCTTAAAAGTACTATTTGATAACTAAATGTTTGGTTTTTATATTTTTGTAGTAGTCTTTAAAGTTGAAGAGTCTTATAACTTATGAGATCATGAATGCAAGTCATATTAATAATATGTAAGTTAGAGACTTTTTATATGTTAGCATAAATGCAAGTTATATTAATAAAATGTAAGTTAGAGACTTTTTAGATTTTAGCATTATTTATTACAATGGTTCATCTTATCTTTCATTTTCTATGATTTCAAGTTCACTTGATAATTTAAACTTTAAGAATTCCATCATAATTCAATGGTTTTGAATAATATGTTGTCTCTTGAAATACATGAAAGGATTAAAACCATTGAATTATGAAAATTTGAATGGTCAAAAACTAAAAAGTCACTTCTTAATGAATTGTTCTTTAATGCATCCAAACCTTACCTAGTCTAATACTCTATATATAAAAGTATATGTCTACCTAGTCTAATACTCTATATATAAGAGTACATATTCTATTAGATATGAATCTCTTCTTATCTTCTTATAGAATCAATAAATTACCTACTATCATACATATGGATATTACCTATTATTTTTACCTAGGTAGGAGAATGTCAAAAGCCTCCATGATTCCAAAAGTCATATTACATGGCATCCTCTAAATCAAGATAAACCCATTTTTGGCTTACGTGTCATTCCCAAGGTAAGTTTCACCAACTTTAAAATACTATAGTATAAATTTAGGGAAAGGAATAGTATGAGATTTTACTAACTTAATTAGTTTGAATTATAGAGTTAAATAATTTGAATTATACGTATCTCATACACTGAGTTTTTTTTTGTTTTGTTTTTTTGAGCAAATCATATAATGAGTTATAAAGTTATCTTTTGAACAATGAGTTATAAAGTTATAAGAATCAATTTATTTTAGAGGTGGTCTCCCATGAGAACAAGGGGATCCGTCTCATGCATGAGACGGGTCGCCCCATGACCCATGGGCCGAACCCGCCACGTGGCAACCCACCATTGGCCGATTTTATTTATTTATTTTTTTTTTTTTTTTTTGAGTTTTTATATTTTTTTTTCGGCTTTTTAGTGGTTTAGCAAAAAATAATAGTTACCATCTCTTAAAGTAACATTGTTCATAAGTAAACGTAATACTTGTTTTAAAAAAACAAAAGCTCGTTTTTACCCATTTGAAAAGTAATAACTTATGTATATGAATGTAATAGTAAGTTTATACAAATAAATGTAACACTTTGATTGACGAAATTGTAACAGATTTCTATAGATAATGTAATACTTTTACATGTATCATGATAAATTTGACCCCATTGTAACTTATTGTTTGAAAACAAATAGATATCTATACATATGTATTACAATTATTTACAAATACTATTACATATAAATAACACGTTTGTTACATTTTAGTTATAATAAGTATTACTTTTGGCAAACGAAGAAAACATAGGAATAACACTATTACTTTAAGAGATGGTAACTATTACTTTTCACAAACCGAAAAAAAACCAAAAAAAAAAATATAAAAATTTAAAAAAAGAAAAAAAAAAATTTTTTTTTTTTTTTTTTTTTTTTGGGCCAATGAGGGGCTGCCACGTGGCAGGGTCCCCCCATGGGTCCTGGAGCAGGGTTGTGGGTCGGGTAATGGGTCAAAAAAATGACCCGTCTCACCCATGAGACGGGTTGGAGTGTTCTCACACAAGTTTTTGTCTTTATTTTATGTGGTTATCGAAGTTACGGAAATAAGAGCAATTGAATAATATACTCTCTCTTCCGGAATAAATGTCATGCATTTTATTTTCGTTTTTCCCGAAATAAATGTCGTCTTACTAAAAATAGGTATGAAGTTTTGTGATCTTTCAATACTTCCATTGTAATAGGCACAAATATTCCAATGTCCAGTGGCAGACCCAGGATATCCAGCAGGTGCCAAAAAAAATTACTTTACTTGATCATAAATTTAACCAATAATTAACAAACCGACAAATCCAATATAAAATTAGTGAAGCCTTTTTAAAACATGAGTTTTGTATAAACATCTGCTAATTTCTAACTCACCATCTTCTTATTGAGGTAATTTACTTGAAAAATAATAAATGATGAAAAAAGATATGAAATAAAATCACTTGTGTCAGGGCATATTTTTTTTCAATTATAAGATATATTTTTTATTTGAAAAAAGGTCATACTCCCTCCGTCCCATCTCACTTGAGACCTAAAAGGTGGGCACAATAACTAAGGAAAAATAATAAAATATGGAAATTGTGTGGTAGAAAATGAAGAGAGAGAATGAGTGGGGTTAATAGTAAGTTGGTTGAGTGAATTGTGTGGTGAAAAATGAACAGAGAGAATGAGTGGGTGAGGTAGATTGAATATAAAATTATAAAAAGATTACCATTTTAGGAAGTCTCAAGTGAAGTGAGACAGACCAAAATGGAAATAAGTCTCAAGTGAGGTGGGACGGAGGGAGTTTATCATAGTAGAGGCAAAAAAATTAATTTGAATAATAAATATGAACTATTTGTAATAATTAAATTGATAATCTATATCCATAATACAATACAGGTGGGTTTTAACTGCCTCCACAAAATAGATAAATAGTGACTGAGATTAACTCATAACCACCTAATCTAATGGTTGTAGTTAAATAATGTATTTTTCAATTTCAACTCTAACAGTTAGATTAATTTTTAGAGCTCAAATCATATAGCTGTGATGAGGCGGTTTCTAAAATCTCCTCTCGGTTCCCTTAATCTCTCAATCGCCACCTCTCTCTCTCTCTCTGTTTTTTCATAGCAGCAACAGAGAACCACCGGACAGAGATGTATGGAGAAGACGACTGGAAGGTGAGCGGCTGAGCGGCTGGGTAGCCCATCCATTCGAAGTGATTCCATTATCCCCAAATCGCAGCGCGCCTTTGACCTACGCACGACCGGATCGCCTGTGACCTATTTACACTATCAATTTAGTACTTCGTATTAGTTTGATTTCTATTTTCCATTTTGATTTTCTGTGTTTTTGTAATTTCTTTGGGGAAATGGTAGTGGATAAGTGGGGATGAATTTGTGTTCATGGGATGAAAACTTACGAGTTTTGATTTGTTTTATCCCTTTCTTTACATAATCCAGCTTACCTGTATGGTTTAACCCTATTGCCTTCTACGCCTCTACGGACTCCCCCACTGGATTCCAGTATCTGATTGGTACTCTCTAACTCGCCTCCATGCCCATTGATTACGACTTTTCGGTACTCCCTTTGTCAGGATTGCTATAGTGTCGGCCTCAAAATATGACCTTAGTGTCCGGGGGAAATATATGCTTACATATTTGGCTGTTTTATTTTGTCTACACATTATACTGTGCTTTTTTTTTTTTTTTTTTCCAATGTCTTTCTCTCAGTGTTGATCAATGGCTGCAAAACAAAGAGCTCTTCTTCCCCTTCCAAATCATCCGGTTTTCTCCCTTGATGAGAGAGACGCTAAGCCGACGCCCACGATGGTTGTTATCTCCATAACAAATGAAAATTCAAGGTCAATTGTTGTAACACGAATAGGATGGAATGCCACTACTTGACAAATTTTACAATGCCATTTATAAAAAAATAGTAGGTTTTGACCAATTAATAAGAACAAATTTTACAATGCCATTTATCAAAAATAGGAGGTTTTGACCAATTAATAAGAATATCCGCACTTGATGATTTAAAATACGACCACAAGATATCAAACATTTATGATTTTTTTTTGAAAGAAATAAAACAATATAAAATTCGACAACAAATGCCTCTGCGTAGAAAAAGAATTCTCTGATTTTTGCTTTGATTACCAACAAATGTAGGCTAGCGGAAGCATAAAGACAAATAAAAACCATAAAACTATGATTCTGTTGATTCTCGCAACAATGCCGGAACAATAGTATCAAACCCTTTTGAATCACGTGCGATTTCTAGTGGATGATCTGTAATTTTCGTTGAATCGCACATGATTATCAAAATTTAGCATCCAAAAGGAACTAAATTACTTTTAGGAATAAGAAATAAACTCTTAAGTTTATTCAATAAAAATCTCAATAAATCAACTAATTTTCAAAATTACATAAATAAATATTTTATAAAGCTCTTAAGACTTGAAAATTAAGTCAACTACTTTTAAAAATAACCCTAATGTATATGGTATAGGTAACCTAATATAGTCCTAAAATATCATAATAAAGTCTCAATCTAGTTCTAACTATGAAATACTATCTATCAAAAATATTTTTGCGAATTACAATTAAAATAATAATATTAAGTAAAAACAAACATTAAATATATCTCTATACTAATCTTTATCAAGTTTTAATGCAATTATCTTAAACTCACAGGTATAAAAATAATTGTATTCTACTAATCTCTATCTATTTTCTAAAATTATAATGAATAGAGAAAAATTTGGTAGAAAGAAATTTAGAGGTAAAGTTTTCTTTTTCTTTTGTAAAAAATACAGTTCATTTTAAGATTTTTAACATTTAAATTAGTAAAAATAAATTTAGAAGCAAAGTTTGTTTGTTTTATTTTATTAATTTTTTTTTTTTTTTGTAAAAACATCTTTCATTTAAGATTTTTTTGTAAAAAGATTGTTATATGGAAGAGGGAGTAGATTATTTTCATAGGCATTAAGAGCAAATTTGGGCCTTGGACTAGCCCATTGAAACAAACAACGCAGCAAAAACCCAAGCCCACCTTCTGAACAATTGCCCTAATTCTATAAACCCTTTTACCCTAACAATCTAACATACTCCTCTTGTCTTCTTAATCCCTGCTGCCGCGTTTCAATTCGTCGTCGCCGCAGCCTGCTCTCCGTCCGTCCGTCACACCTTTCCAAGTAAGTCTCTGTCACCATTTCTCTCCGTTTGATTTTCTGAAAAGTAATTTAGAAAAAATCTGTTTGTTTTATGAGCTCTTAATTCACAGATATGATTTTTTTCGCTTCTACGTGTTAATTAATACTCCATCTGTCCCAGAATGATAGTCCCCCTATTTTCACGGGTTTTACGAAGGAACTTTGAATAATAATTAAGGCTACTTTTAATGATTCTGATGAAAATTTTGAAATTATTCTTAATACACAATTATAAATACTATTAATATCAATTTTTAGATTCACATTAATATAATTATACGTAGCATTTATAACTGCTCAAAGTTCCTTCGTACTAACAACGAAAAAAGGTGGACTATCTTTTTGGGACGAGGGAGTATGCAGTAATGCTCATTAATATATTGCAATAGCTGCGGAATGACACCATAATAATGTGTGAATATATTAGGTTTATGTTTCTTAAATTTCTTATGTGCACTCATTTTAATTGTTTTTTTTTATTTTTTTTAATGCAAATCAGTCATTTATGGACATAATTGAGATTTACTAAATTCTGGTGATATGTTTTGCTAATTAGAAAATTTCTATGGTTTTAGTAAATGATAGCAATGTATGCAGGTAAATGTATACCTTATCTATTTGTGTTAGTCTGCTTTGAATGATGATGTTGTTGCATCTAAAGAATGGATGGATGCATAACAGTGGTATCCATTTATTGGTGGGATTCTATTTTCGATCAATAACGTTGTTCCTGTACCCTTGAAGAAGGTCCTGTTTTAGATTTGGGTTCAAACATCTATTATGAAATTGGCGATGAAAAGTACTACTCTAGATTTAGGATTGGGATCCCCTCGATTTATATTTCACCCAATTCCCCTCAATGCCCCATTGGATGGTTGTCACATGTTTGTCGAATATTGTATTGAGGCAAATTGATTGAAAAATCAATGGAGTATACAGGAACCAAGCTTAGTTTTTGATTTATGAATAAAAAGCTGTATCTATGCGCGCGTGTAATCTTCATCACAAAATAGTTAATTTGTGATAATGCTTCTTTCAAACAAAAAGCAAAGGAGAAAAGCGTTAGTGCCATCCGGTTGGTGGTTATCCATCGGTCAATGCCTACTATGTATGTAAATCAACCTATCCATGGAGAACTTAAGTTTTAGAAATAAGTCCATTATGATTGTGGAATGAGTTTGCTTCCTCGAGCAACTCCAATGGCCTTCCTTCTAAAGCTACATTGACAGATTTACACGCTGACGTCTTTTGCCAGCCGTTGGAGGGGATGATTTCGGGTGGGACTAGATGTTGAGATTTCTTTTGAATAAATATGCTCCCTCTGTCCCAGAATGATAGTCCCCCTATTTTCATGGGTTTTACGAAGGAACTTTGAGTAATAATTAAGGCTACTTTAGTTATTCTAATGAAATCTTTGAAATTGTTCTTGATACACCATTATAAATACTATTAATATCAATTTTTAGATTCACATTAACATAATTATAAGTAGCATTTAAAACTGCTGAAAGTTCCCTCGTAGTAACAACGAAAAAAGGTGGACTATCTTTCTGGGACGGAGGGAGTATTTAACAAACTTTCACTCCATACCAACACTAACATGCAATAGTGATGTTAGAAAAACAAGCTTGCATTAGTGTCTTTAATTATCTGTCAATATTTTTCTCTAAAAAATTAAAATTGAAGTATGAATAATAATTTTGTAGATGTGACATTATAAAAAAATAATTTGTTAGGCATAATATATGAATAGTCTTACTTTCCTTTTTGGTTTGTTTTTTAAAAAGTTGTCCCAGTTCTAAAATGGCAACAATAATATTGTAGTTTTAGAAAGGTAGTAGCAATTCATGCACGAGCAATACAAATGTTGACTTATCAAATGGGCCAATTTTTAGTTTATTACTCCCTCCGTCCCATTTTAAGAGTCAAAAATTTCCCAAATGGGTGTCCCAACTTGAGAGTCAAAATCCATAATAGGAATTTTTTTTATACTTCTTTATTTAGTGGACCCCACATGTAATACACACAACAATTATCCACTAACTATTCCCTACCCCACTTTCTCTCTCCTACCTACTTTCTATACTCACAACACTCTACTCCACTATCTATAGTTTATAATAAAAAGATTATTTTCTTAATTCTTGTGTCATCCTATTTTTTGACTCTTAAATTGGGACGGAGGTTGTATTTATCTGATATAACAGTAATTTTATTATGAAAAATATTTTGTTCCTGAATCTATATGTTATATGTAAAAGTACAAAGTTTTGAATATATAGTATGAAAGAAAAATATTTTGCAACAGATCCATTCTTAAAAACCTTTACATGTTTGTCTATAATGGATAATAGGTTCACATACAAAGTTTATGGTTTGCTGGCGTTGCATGATGGATAAAACTTGTAAATGTTTATTCAATATGGATGCTTCTAAGCACTATGTTTGCCTATTTGTATTTTCACTTTCTTGGGTGTGATGCTATGTTGCACTCACTCCACTCTAACCGAGGTCACATTTTTCACTTTGAGGGACATTTGAACAAGTTGACTGACTATTAAGAAATCTTACTGGATAATACAAAAGTATACTATGATAATAAAAGTGCATTAGTGAACTTGTAACCAGGCTTTTAATCCTTGTATTTTGTTACTTGTAGTTTCCGAGTGAAAGATGGGTCGTGTTCGTACCAAAACCGTGAAGAAGTCCTCTAGGCAGGTTATCGAGAGGTACTACTCAAAGATGACTCTTGACTTCCATACCAACAAGAAAATCCTAGAAGAAGTTGCAATTATCCCATCCAAACGCCTCCGTAACAAGATTGCTGGATTCTCCACTCACTTGATGAAGAGGATCCAAAAGGGACCCGTTAGAGGCATCTCTCTGAAACTTCAAGAGGAAGAGAGGGAACGTCGCATGGACTTTGTGCCTGATGAGTCTGCAATCAAAACCGACTTGATTGAAGTTGACAAGGAGACCCTTGAGATGCTTTCAGCCCTAGGTATGGGTGACCTTCCTGGGGTTGTCAAGCAAACTGTTGAGCCAACGGCCCTGCCAGTTCCTGGGTTCGGTCGGGGAGGACAAGGTGGTTTTGCTAAAAGATACTGAGAAGGATGGTAAACCCTCTCTCAGAGTAATTTTGATTGTCGGTCTATTTATCTTTCCTCAAGAATTCAATGGTACCAAAACTTTTTTAATTTTACTGGTTGAAGTTGGATTAAAGATTTCTTTTCTAGACGCTGTTGCAATGACACTTGGTTTTATATTTGGTACTGATTTCATCTTGTGTGGAGCATAATTTTGGAGTCATCATCGCTAGAATGTTGGTTGAAGTTTCATGATTTGTATCCTCTTGTCCTTTCCTAGTCCCCGACTTGTCTGAAAAATAAGTCTGTGGACTCGAATGCTTTAGAGTTGAATGTCAAAATTAGGAAATGGACTTGTTGGTGACCTTCGTAATTCCCAGAATACAAGCAATATATTTTTCAGACATTTGCCCAGAAATTTGTGAGGGCTTTCAAATGGATGCTTTGTAAATGTTCATTATGGTCTCCTGCTCAGTTTTTAGGTTAGCTGATGAGGGGTCCTTCCCAACTGATTTCAGTGAGCCTGTAGTTTGACATGTCCAGTGACGAAAAACTAACGGTTGACTTGGTCATTGAACTTTACGTCATTTTCAAATCTTCTTATTAAGCTATTTTTTGTTCAAAAGTTCTCATTGAACTTTTCTAATTTTTCCAATGTGCTCACTTCATCCGTAACATTGCTATAAAATTAACGAACTTTAGTCACATGACATCATATGACTAATGTTTGTTAAAATTTGTTATACTCGTTAAATTTAAAGAAACTGGAAAAAAAGGTGATAAAATACAAACCCTTGCAAACCCGCTTTACCCCTTCCTCTCAAAAATCTCGCCGTCTCCTACCTCTTCCTCCCCATACCCCGACTCTCCCCCACACCCACTTTTCCCACACCCCTTCCCTGTTCCTCTCCACCTTTGATTCTGCAAATCTCACTTCAACTTTGACCAAATTTTTCTTGCTAAAAACACTAACACTCTGAAGCTGGGGTGATATTTCAACAAGGAAATCGGAGATTGAGGCTTTGAATCGGACTGTTTTAGCAGTGAAATTGATTTTTAGAAGTCGTCTGGAGGTGACTCAATGAAGATTTACTTAATTCATGGTCCAATTTTGATGAAATTTTCCGGCAGTTTGAAATCTGGGTTTGTAATTAATTATTATTATTATTATTATTATTTTTTTGGAATTGGGTTTGCAGTTTCTTGAGATTTTGATTATGGGCATTTGATTTCTCCGAATTCTGGATTTTTGTGTATATTTGTGATTCCTATTGGTGATCTTCTTGTTCTGATTTGTGCAGAAGTGTGTTTGGGAGTAGGTATGTAGTGTGCGTGTTTATTGGTGGTGGTGGCTGGGTTGGGGTAGATGGTTGGCGGAGATGGTAGTGCCTGCATCCGTGAAGATGGGGAGGCTGTAGTAGCAATGGCAAAAAGGGTGCTTAAATTTTAACAAAATGTTACAATACATAATGAAACTTAGTCACACTGACTAACTTTTGTTAAGTTTTTAGTGAAATTATGGATGGAGTGAGCACATTTGAAAAATTGAAAAAAAGTTCAATGAGAACATTTAACCAAAAAAAAGTTTAATGAGAACATTAAAACATGACCTAAAGTTCAGTGATGAAAATATGCTTTTCGCCCACATACTTTTACCCAACTTTTTGTTTCTTTCACCGTACTACATATATAAAAGTACTTTTTTTCGTCCTTGAACTAGTTGTTATTTTACCTTTTCGTCACTCAACCAATTATTTTTACCTAAGAGTCACTAAACTCACTTTTTCGTTGATCATTTGATCCTTCCGTCCATGTTCCGTCAAAATCTCCGTTAAAACCCGCTGATGATCAGCCCATTGGAGGCCTTTAAGAATTGCGAGGCATAATATTCTTGTGAGCATTGTTGTATTACACCTTAAGGCTCTGGTCTCATTTTTTGGGTACATCTGGTAGGCTCAGTCGCACACCTACTAAATTAGACCTAACTCGGCCACTAATAATGTAATTAGGGTAAGTCAGGGTCGATCCACGAAGAACGATGATTATTTGCGAACAGTCACTTGACCAGATTGGGGGTTTGATTTGATTATAATTAATTCCTAGACGGGAAATTAAACTAATTGTGATTAAAACAATGATTAAAAAGCACTTCAGATTTGATACTGTCACCGGATTTTAATTCTAATATCACTGATAATTCTAATCTCCTTTAATCTTATTCACTTGATTACGAGATGTATTTCAATCTCTGTCTCTTCTTTCAGAATAGTTTATAGCAGTGGCACACTCACTATAAACCCTAATTAAAATTAAACCTAAACTGGCACAGAAAAGGTCTAAAGATTAATTGATGAAGTTTTAAGAGACTAAAATCAAGAACGCTTTCTAAAAATAAATTAGATAATCGTCTAATCTTGCCTACTCCCCAAATTGCTATGGCACATACACAATTCGTGGAGATGCTACAATGAAAACCCTAATTCTGGCACAGAACGAGTAATCTAGCAAAGATCAATAAAGAGGACAAGTAAATTGGCCAGATTTACAAACCCTAGAAATTAATCTAAAACGGTACAAGCAAGATTATGAACAAGAATTAATAAAGAAAAAAGAAATACCTCAATAGAAATAAAAACCCGGATCAAGATCTCAAATCCAAAGTAATGGAGTTTTAGTTCTCCATGAAAAAGCTCAAAATCCCCAAGATGAAAAAAGAAAAATACGTACTGTTGTTCTCTTTCCAGAAAAGTCGATTCCCCTTCACAAAACCTAATTCTAAACTAATTATAAAAACTAATAAAAAGAATCCTAATTCAAAAATCAAAATTAAAAAGATAATAAAATAAAATAAAATCCAACCCAAACATCAGCAGCAGCCGCCGCCCACTTTGTACGGGTTGACTTTCAACATTTTACAATTCAGCCCCTGGAGTTTTAATATTGTCAGTTCAGTCCTCCAAGTTTCAGAATTGTCCAAACAGCCCCTCAACTTCCAGAATTTGCAGTTTGGTCCCTGTAGTATTTTCCGATCCGATTGACTTTAACTTTGCCTTGACTTTGACTACTTGACCTTCGAGACATACGTTGAAGCTCACCAAAAATTACATCCGGAAAATAATTAAATTAAACAACTATTCTACCCCGGATTACAATAAAGGCCCAAATTATAAATAATGCCCCAATTACATCAAATCTAGTCTAAAGTACATCAAAATGAACCAAAATATATGAGAGAATAAGATAAATAATGTATACAAAATCCGCCACATCAACATCCAACTCCATTTCCTTACATTGTTGTTTTATACTACTCCCTCCGGTCCAAAATAACTGTCACTTTTGGATCAAAATTTTGGTCCAAAATAATTGTCACTTTTGAGCTAAATGTCTCTTTTAGCCTTGCATTGAAACTTGTTTTCTTTTATTAATTGTCTTAGTGTGAGTCATTAATGTAAGAAAGTTGCACACTTAATAGGGGTAAAGTTGGAACTTTTGTCATCAAACCATAATAATAATTGTATTTCTTAAGAGTTGTGCAAATGCAAAAAGAGACAGTTATTTTGGACCGGAGGGAGTAACTCATCTTAATTATTTTTACGAGACATAATGTGTGGTAGTTAAGCGTCATAATCTAATAATTTCAATTTATTAGGTGTACATTATGAGTTCAGAACCTATGATAAATACACGAATAAACTTAATCACTACAAAATGCATGGTGGTTAAGTGTCATAAACTATCCGATAATTGCAATTTAGAATTTAATTACGAGTTGGGAACCTACGATGAAGTTGCAAATTCAAGGTCGCATGTGCGATTTCATCCGGTTGGATTTAATAATCATGAATTGTAAGGTCAAAAAAATAATACTACTTCTGTCATCAAATGAGTATCCAAATTTCATTTTAAGTGACATCTGAAAATCTCAACTCTTTGTACAATTTGGTGGCAAAAATTCATTTACAATCTTGTAATCTCCTTTCTAAAGATTTAGTTTTGTACGTATAAAGAGACCGATGAAAAAAATTTCGAAAAAAAAACTTTTAGGGAAAAAGTTATGTTAAAAAAAAAGACACTCATTTTGGGACAATGTTTTTTTTGAAAATGGAGACTCATTTATTTAGGGACAGAGGTAGTAATAATCATGAATTATATTATAAGGTTGAGATTGGGGTCAGATAAACCAGTTCATGTAATCTTCTCTTTGTCTCTTCAAATCTCAATTATTTAATTAAAGGTTATGGCCAAGATTTCCTAGATTCCTAACACAAAAATCTCTTAACCCCACGACCAAAAGATTAACGAATAAATCAAGTTTCATTATGATTGTTTGATTTGTCAACTATAATTTCTATTGGAGGAAGACTTGTGTGAGACGGTCTCAAACGGTGAGACGGATCTTTATGAGAAAGGAAATGGGTTTACCCATCCCCGTCCATAAGGGGGTAAACCATTTACTCTCTCATCAAGATCCGTCTCACGTGTGAGACCGTCTCACACAAGTTTTTGTCTTTCTTATTGGGAGTTTGTATTTGACTTTTGTACTTATATTCATCGGACTTGATTAAGTAATTTTTTCTTGCAACGTACTCCATCTGGAAAGATTGTCTCATTTTGATTTTTTATGGTCACCAAAAATGAACTTGACTAAACATTGGTGTCAATCTAATGATCTCACAATGAAATTCTAAAAATTGTTATTGATAATCAGTAAATGATTTATCAATAACAATTTTTAGAATTTCATTACAATGATTAGATCAACAAAAATTTTTGGTCAAATTTCATTTATGTTGACAATAAAAATTCAAAATGAGACGATCTTCTGGGACATAAGGAGTATTATGATGAGTAATCGTTTACATACTAAAATACTCTACTTAGACTACCATTGTGGCACATTTTTAGATTAGTTTAGTTGACATAACATGATTAACGAGAAATTAATATTCAAACCGAATGCTGATAATGAGACAAACGAAAATAGAACCAGGATTTTTTAAAGGGTTAATCTCGCTTTAGCACCCCTAATGTTTACATGTTGTATCGGTTAGGGGCATATGGTTTTATATTTCTCACTTTACGGCCCAAACTATCGTTTTTGTATCAATTTAGAGCCCAAGTAAGACTTCTGTTAGATTTTAAACGGAAAGTTAACATGTGCCGTCTAAAATCCATTTTTCTGGGTTTTTTTTTTGTCTTTTTAAGTCATTATTATATTTAAGCTTTCAAACTCTTGACTTATGAAATACTGTTCCAAACAAAAAACTCAAAGTAATTCTTTCTTATTTATTTATTTTTAAAAATATTTCCCCTACTATTTAATAGACCCAAACAAACTATTTAGGAGTCAATGTGAAAGTTCTTTTAATTGCGAGTATTTTTTTTTTTTTTTATTTCTTTTACTGAGTATGGATATAACTTAGAAAGAAAGTAGCAACATCAAGCATAAACTAGTTATCACACAGAAATTGGGAAAACGGTTAAAAAAAACAATAGTATTAATATATTTTTTCTTGAAAGAATTATTGAAATTATAATATTTTCTTGTTGAAATTAATAGAACTCCGAGATTCTTCCCTGGTTTAAAAAAAATGGTTTATTGTAACTAGGGGTAGCACAGTTTTCGTTCAAAGCCATGAACGAATTCATGAGTGGAAATTGGTTCGAGATATAAGTTTGTAATTTTTCCTTATTTCAAGTTTTATTTTTTTAATAAAAATATTAAAAACAATCGTAATTTCTTGGATACTTTAATTTGTAAATAAATAATTATGATTGGATTAATAAATGTGTTAACGTCAAATGTATGATTAGTTCAAGTTCATAAAAGAAACAAAGATTTATTATTTGATGGGAGTGTCTCGTACCACTCTCGTACGAGAACCAACCAAAATTGGTATTCAAGCCCTATGCGAGTGCATGGTGCCACATATCCATTTGAGTGGTGTATTTAGTATGAAATGTAACCAATGGGTTCATGAACTCGATACAGCTAAAAAACTCAACAAAGGTGAAATAATAAATCTCTACTTCCTGTTAGATTTGATTTACTGAAATTTTAAAAGATTGTAATATTGAATGTAATATTGCTTGTAATTGTAGGGTTTTGGAGCACCTTGCGCAGCGGAATAAAACAATATAAAATCAACAAAACCCTAAGCCCCAAGATCCATTCATGATGATTAAATTAATAGCAAGATGAATTTAGAATACTAACCGTTGTTGTGCATTTAAATTTTTCGGATCTCCAAATCTTCAAGTTTTCAAGCTTTAAGATTTGATCTCCTCGTTCTTCGGATCAGGATCACAGGAACACGAACTTGAGATGTTAAAGAAAACATCCTCTATGTGTATCCTCACGCGGACGAATATCTAGAACGATTCTAGATCTGGATTGCTAGACCCATTAGAAAACTCTTTTCTAATATTCAAATGCTATATGAATTTTTGTGTTCTTGATATTTGATTCTCAATCTTGGATCAAGAATTATGTTTCTCAAACATACTAGGTTGCATTAGTTTAATGGCTGATAAAAAGATATATTTATAGTCCCTAGTCATTAACCCTTAATGACCTAGAAGACTTAAATCCCGTCACCAATTAAACTGTCCAAAACTGACTTCAGGAGTCCTGGCACGGTCGTGCTCACAAAGTGGCACGGCCGTGCCACTCATGCCGAGTGAAATCTTCTTTTGCGAATAATGGCACGGACGAGCTTAAGATCTGGCATGGTCGCGCCATTTGGCACGGTCGTGCGCATAAACCTGCACGGTCGTGCCGTTTGGGCCTAGCCTGCCAGATTTTCAGCTTGATCCAATTTTAGCCTTTTGATCAATTCGTCCTTTTGTGTGTGACACCATAGGATTATATTAAGTTGGTAATGAGTCCGACCAATGTCAAACCCATAAGTCATGCCGTTTGGGCCGAGCCTGCCAGGTAATTTGTACAAGTAATAAGCAAGAATATGAACAAATAAGAATCTTGAAAATCAAATTTTGTACATAAAAAAGTTGTGCACAACCAAAGGTTTGAAAACCAAAATCTTACAAGAAGGACAAGGTTCTTTGAAAATCAACTTATACAAAAAGGTTGTGCACAAACAAAGGGTTTTGAAAACCAAGTTTTGCCTAAGAAAACAAAGGTATATGTGCGCAAATAGAGCTGAAAATTTGGAACCTGGACAAGCAGAAGCAAGGGGACCATCAGAATGTTTCTGCCCTGCAAGAAATGTCAAATTTGAAACATTCTGTGGGCCCAAAAAAATCATCCGTAGGGCTGGCTCAGGAGTCGATTAATTTTTGCGATTTTCCAGTTTCTGATTCATCTAGCCCCAGTTTATTGCATTTTCAGGACAATCTCATCTCCAGAAATTAAAACAGAAACATAAAACACACACACGATATGCACATAAAGTCAACAAACGGGAACGGGAGTTTGACCCACACAAGGATATCCCCGAATCTTCTAAACAGAAGTTCGGAAACACCTATTCCCCAGCGGAGTCGCCACTGTAAGATACCCGCGGGAAATGGAAAAGTCCCCACGAGAATCAAACACGGAACTTTATTTTCAAAGAAAGCGGAGTCGCGACGTTAAATTAATTTTAAACCTAATTCAACGAAAATGGTTAGAGAAAATGAGTTAGGAGGTCAGGTTACGTCTTGGGAAGAACTTTTCACAGTTCACCCAATCCGCCTCGGAAAACCTAGTCTCCCTAAGTTTGTTGACCAAAATGTGCAAGTGTGTGTGCGTTTTAAAATGGGAGAAACTGACTTTTAACAGAAAACAGTTAGAAAGTTAACAAAAAAGGTTTATTTGCAAAGATTTTGACAGAATGGGGTTTAAACAGAAAAAACTTCTCTTCGGCCAAACCATCCGTACAGATGGGCATAGCTGTCCTAGGAATTTACAGATTTTTCAGAAACAGTCCAGTTTCAGGCAGAAACAGAGAATTCTGCTGAAACTGGACAAAATGTGACTTTTCCAGTTTATTTGTATTGTATACAAACATGCATAACAACATTCCTATGCCTTTGATCATTAGATTAGACACCAAAAACAATGATTTAGGGTATGATCAAGGCAATTATTGGGGAAAGAAATGCAAAAGGTGATGAACATGGCTTTGAGCCAAGATAACCATTTGGATGGTTAAAGATTGAGATTTTAACATTCAAAATAAACCTTTGGGACAACCAAAATCAACCTTTGAATGGATAAAGATTGAGTCTTTATCATCCAAAGGTGACATTATTAAGATTAAACCAAAGTTTGGATGATAAAAATTGAGACTTTACCACCCAAACATGATCATTATGGCAATACATGAACAAACATAATATTAATGTACAAGGGCTCTCTCCATATGTGCAATGGATCACCAAGATAAAAGTAAAGATATAAATGTAAATGACATAAATGCAAATGACATAAAGTAAATGGCATAAACATAACAAGCCATGATCATCCTTTGGTTTGTAACCCTTAATCACACATAAAGCATGATGGCACCATGGAATCATCTCATGGCTTGGTTCCAATTGATAATATTACATGAATGTAAAGATTTGGAATGAGATAATTAATAATACAAGTATATAATGGTATAAACAAGATAGATAGAAGAGATGAAGAGGAGGTGGGGAGTGTTGGTGTTGGTGCCCTAGGCACGTTTGTTAAACGTTGTATAAGTTATCATTTTATTCATGATGATAAAGAGATAATAAGATTATTATTATGGCTCATGTTTGCTTATAATAATCTCCGTCCCTAGAGCTTGTTAAGTACTAGTATAAAGGCTAAATGATCATGGGATGATCATGTTAGATTTATGGGTACTTGTTTGGAACAAGGTACTGGACATGACCCGCCGTATGAGATTTATGTCATGGTCGATGTCATATATAAATCTCATATTAGTTATGTCATTTGAATCCTTAGACATGAAGTTATTATAGTCTTCCACTTGATGAACATTATGTTTGACATATTCAAACGCTACCTTAACACGGTAGTTATAAAGGGTATGATTGGCATAATCGGATTCACGTAGGGAAGAATAATAAGCTAAATGGATTTGTCCCTCTTCGGAGAGATGTCAAGCTTGGGCCCCTCGAAGGAATGATGTTGATGAAATGTTTGGCCAAACTCAAATGGATTGATTGGATCAATGTCATTTGGATTATCAACATATTCGGAATCGAGAAAGTATTGAACAATACAAGTTGACTTATTGACCATGACTTGTGTTCAATGACATCGTGGACAAAGGGATTATGACATGTTCTAAAAGGAATGCGAACTTGTATCTAGTTATACTATTTGGGTAGGTATGACGGTTTGCTAGAACCTAATCATATCTTATGGTTTCATGTTTGAACCCATTGCCAACTTAGTATAATCCTAGAGGGTCACACACAATAGAACGAATCCTAAATAAGGACTATATTGGAAATTTGGAAAAATTGGATTTTTCTGGGCATTTGGGCGACCGCCCAAATGGGCTGGGCGACCGCACAAGAAATTGGGCGGCCGCACACCTCAGTTTGGGCGGCCGCACACCTCAGTTTGGGCGGCCGCACAGTACTGTCGGGGACAGATTCCTAATTTGATTCGGAAAGGAATTTTGGACGGGTTTAGACACAAGTTTCCTATTTGGAATAGGTCTAACTTGTATATAAACATCAAAATTCGGCCAAGAACAAAACCTAAGCTTTTGTGCAAGTCTCCAATGAGTTTGAGAGAGTTTATTTTGTTCTAAGAAATCCTAGATTGAAGAACAAAATTATACACAAAGAAAATTCCATATAGTTCATATTAATTATGAAAACGTGTTTCATAATTTGGTCTAGCAACCAAGATCAAGTGTTCTTGATATTCGTTCGTGGTGTGGATACCGCTAGAGGGTGAAACTTATCATCTTCAAAGTTCGTGATTATTACTATGATCGTGATCAAGTTTTCAAGTCTCTATCGAATTCAAGGTTGCAAAATCAAAGGCATCATATTGTTGTATTTGACTTAATCATATGAATGGATCTATGGGCTTTGGGTTTCATTAAATTTTAAATGCTTAATTCCGCTGCGCATGTGACTACGAAACCCAACAGTGGTATCAGAGCCCCATTCATGTTGATTATTTCAATACTAGATCATGTTGTGTGTATATAAATTGTTTATATGCCAAGCATGATATGAATATTGGATTATATGATGTTTATGTGTTATGTGATTTTATGTGGTTTATTGTTTTACAACTTTAATCGCACGATTCAATCGCAATAAATATTATGATGGATTCTGAATTGTTTGATTATTAATTCTGATTGGATCATGGTTTTAATAATCAGGGAAAGACAATTTTGAGACAAATTTTCGAACTTCAAATTTCCTTCTGATGCGTTTGGGCGACCGCACAAATAACCCTGGGCGGCCGCACAGGAGATTTTGGGCGGCCGCACAGTTCACTGATTCTGTTCTGATTTTGGTTAAAATTGGAATTTGGAATTTTCGAGAGGTCCAACCGAACCAGTAACAAAACCAGACCAGACTTGCTGATCTGGAATGGGCTTTGGATAGTTGGTTTGAGTGTGGATCTTGGGGTTTGATTTTCCTATTTGTTTTAGTCTTGTGATTCCTAGATTGGTTCAAGTTTTGGATGGCTAATCTGCGTTCATCGAGATTGTGTTTCCCAAAATTGATCGCAATCAAAGTTTCAAAGATAAAACGAAGTTAGAATTATGAAGAGTTCATAATTGCTAAAATTGAGAAACAAAGTTCTTGATTCAAAGTTTGGAGATCCATGTGGAATTGTGAATGCAATTGGCCTACGTTCATCGAGACCATCTATTGCTTAGTTTCGGCCACATGGACTACTTTCTTGGTTTCTTGAATTAGTGCGGGATTGTGGTTTCCTAATGGCTTAGTTCGACCGCACTTCTTGTTGTCTTGATTTGGAGATAATAACCAAAGTTGAAATAGTCTCATCCTCATAATCATGGAGAAACTAATGACACATAAATATTGTGCTTAAATTAATGGAGATTAATTTAGTGGCTAAACTTGATGCGTAACATGTTTATCTTATGTGCTCATAAATGTGTTGAATGCTATATGTAATGAACCTTCAAAGAAAGTTTTAAGTCCTCTTGCCACGCCATGATTAAAACACTTGTTTGTGCAAGGGTATTTTCATGTGGGCTCGCCAAAGCGAGGTGCATTGATTTTACTTTTGTATGAGCAAGATGAGTGAATAAGAGTTTCCTATGCGTTTAAAATGGTTGGACTTAATAAGGCGTCAAAACAGTTTTGGGCCTAGGCAAAGATGAGATTAAACATGCTTTCGAAATTGGATCCCTAAGAATCATATGAGATATGATTGACAAGAAATTGTCTACCTAATTAATTTGATTTTGAGCGGTGCGCCATAGCGTACTTGAAATTAAATTAAAGTTGGATCTTAGCCCAATTTAAAAGAATCTTAGAAAAGGATCTAAGAGTCATATTGGATATGATTGACAGGGTTGTCTACCTAATTAATTTGGTTTTGTGTAATCCGCCATAGCGGACTTAAAATCAAATTAAAGTTGGATCTTAACCCATTTAAATTATATTATACATTGGATGTATAAGAAGGTTATATAATTTAGTGGGAGTATTTTTGAAAAATACATTATTTATCTCCTTAATGAGATTGGTACTTGTAAAATTTTGGAAATTTTGCATAAGTTGTAGATGACAACTAACTTCGTTGCGATCAATCCTTTAGAAGGATGAGCTTCATAGAGAATGGTACAAACTTCATGGATTGGATCCTGAGCCTAAGAATTGTTCTAAGGCAAGAAGATGGGTTGTACATTCTTGATGGGCCTATTCCTGAAGAACCCAATGCCAGAGATAGACAATCACAAGAATCATGAATATGATTTTAGGAATGTGAGTTGTCTTATGTGTTGGTGTTGGTGCCCTAGGCACGTTTGTTAAACGTTGTATAAGTTATCATTTTATTCATAATAATAAAGAGATAATAAGATTATTATTATGGCTCATGTTTGCTTGTAATAATCTCCGTCCCTAGAGCTTGTTAAGCACTAGTATAAAGGCTAAATGATCATGGGATGATCATGTTAGATTTATAGGTACTTGTTTGGAACAAGGTACTGGACATGACCCGCGGTATGAGATTTATGTCATGGTCGATGTCATATATAAATCTCATATTAGTTATGTCATTTGAATCCTTAGACATGAAGTTATTATAGTCTTCCACTTGATGAACATTATGTTTGACATATTCAAACGCTACCTTAACACGGTAGTTATAAAGGGTATGATTGGCATAATCGGATTCACGTAGGGAAGAATAATAAGCTAAATGGATTTGTCCCTCTTCGGAGAGATGTCAAGCTTGGGCCCCTCGAAGGAATGATGTTGATGAAATGTTTGGCCAAACTCAAATGTATTGATTGGATCAATGTCATTTGGATTATCAACATATTCGGAATCGAGAAAGTATTGAACAATACAAGTTGACTTGTTGACCATGACTTGTGTTCAATGACATCGTGGACAAAGGGATTATGACATGTTCTAAAAGGAATGCGAACTTGTATCTAGTTATACTATTTGGGTAGGTATGACGGTTTGCTAGAACCTAATCATATCTTATGGTTTCATGTTTGAACCCATTGCCAACTTAGTATAATCCTAGAGGGTCACACACAATAGAACGAATCCTAAATAAGGACTATATTGGAAATTTGGAAAAATTGGATTTTTCTGGGTCTTTGGGCGACCGCCCAAATGGGCTGGGCGACCGCACAAGAACTTGGGCGGCCGCACACCTAAGTTTGGGCGGCCGCACAGTGCTGTCGGGGGCAGATTCCTAATTTGACTCGGAATCGAATTTTGGACGGGTTTTAACACAAGTTTCCTATTTGGAATAGGTCTTACTTGTGTATAAACATCAGAATTCGGCCATAACTCAGACCTTATGTTTTGTGCAAGCCTCCAAAGAGTTTGAGAGGGTTTTATTTTGTTCTAAGAAATCCTAGATTGAAGAACAAAATTATACACAAAGAAAATTCCATATAGTTCATATTTAATTATGAAAACGTGTTTCATAATTTGGTCTAGCAACCAAGATCAAGTGTTCTTGATATTCGTTCGTGTGTGGATACCGCTAGAGGGTGAAAATTATCATCTTCAAAGTTCGTGATTCTTGCTTTGTTAGTGATCAAGATTTCAAGCTTCTATCGAATTCAAGGTTGCAAATTCAAAGTCATCAAGGGTTAGTTTTTCTAGTATTCATATTGTTGTATTTGACTTAATCATGTGAATGGATCTATGGGCTTTGGGTTTCATTAGATTTTAAATGCTTAATTCCGCTGCGCATGTGACTACGAAACCCAACAGTGGTATCAGAGCCCCGTTCATGTTGATTATTTCAATACTAGATCATGTTGTGTGTATATAAATTGTTTATGTGCCAAGCATGATATGCATATTGGATTATATGATGTTTATGTGTTATGTGATTTTATGTGGTTTATTGTTTTTGCAACTTTAATCGCACGATTCAATCGCAATAAATATTATGATGGATTCTGAATTGTTTGATTATTAATTCTGATTGGATCATGGTTTTAATAATCGGGGAAAGACAATTTTGAGACAAATTTCCGAACTTCAAAATTCATTCTGATGCGTTTGGGCGACCGCACAAATCTCCCTGGGCGGCCGCACATGTTTGGGCGACCGCACAGGATATTTTGGGCGGCCGCACAGTTCACTGATTCTGTTCTGATTTTGGTTAAAATTGGAATTTGGAATTTTCAAGAGGTCCAACCGAACCAGTAACAAAACCAGTCCAGACTTGCTGATCTGGAATGGGTTTTGGGTAGTTGGTTTGTGTGTGGATTTTTGGGTTTAATTTTCCTATTTGTTTTAGTCTTGTGATTCCTAGATTGGTTCAAGTTTTGGATGGCTAATCTGCGTTCATCGAGATTGTGTTTCCCAAAATTGATCGCAATCAAAGTTTCAAAGATAAAACGAAGTTAGAATTATGAAGAGTTCATAATTGCTAAAATTGAGAAACAAAGTTCTTGATTCAAAGTTTGGAGATCCATGTGGAATTGTGAATGCAATTGGCCTACGTTCATCGAGACCATCTATTGCTTAGTTTCGGCCACATGGACTACTTTCTTGGTCTCTTGAATAGTGCGGGATTGTGGTTGCCTAACGGCTTAGTTCGACCGCACTTCTTGTTGTCTTGATTTGGAGATAATAACCAAAGTTGAAATAGTCTCATCCTCATAATTATAGAGAAACTAATGACACATAAATGTTGTGCTTAAATTAATGGAGATTAATTTAGTGGCTAAACTTGATGCGTAACATGTTTATCTTGTGTGCTCATAAATATGTTGTATGCTATATGTGATGAACCTTCAAAGAAAGTTTTAAGTCCTTATTGCCATGCCATGATTAAAACACTTGTTTGTACATGGGTAATTTTGTGTGGGCTCGCCAAAGCGAGGTGCATTGATTTTTATTCATGTATGAGCAAGATGAGTGAATAAGAGTTTCCTATGCGTTTAAATGGTTTGGACTTAATAAGGCGTCAAAACAGTTTTGGGCCTTAGGCAGAAGATGAGATAAACATGCTTTCGAAATTGGATCCCTAAGAATCATATTAGATATGATTGACAAAAAATTGTCTACCTAATTAATTTGATTTTGAGCGGTCCGCCTCCGTGGACTCAAAATAAATTAAAGTTGGATCTTAGCCCAATATCAAAAGA
>JAOWBW010000825.1:0-67266 GCA_026119855.1 Campanula takesimana | reverse complement strand
GTTCTAAAGTACGAATTTTGGAGTTCTTAACACTATTTTGGTCTCTAATTAGTATTCAAACACTCAAGAGATCCAAGGTTTATTTCTTGCCAACATAGGTAAGTTTTCTCTAACTTTTTCTTCATGTTCTTGCATTATTTTTAATGTAGATCTTTATATTCATGTTCTTGCATGTTTATTCATACTTTCTTCATGAGCTTTACATGTTCATTCATATGTTTCATATATGTTCTTCGCATGTTCTTCGTGTTCTAGATTAAAAAAACTTTATTTATGCTATATTTAGGGTTGCGATCTTCATGTTTGCATGTTATTTCATAGCCGATGATGATCGAGGGTTCATCACCCGAGGATGTCTAGAAACTACTTCTAACCCTAATCTTTAGGTAATTCCCCCCTCATTATGCATGATCCCGATTCTTCTGCCTATTCTAAATTCTTCTGCGAACTACGCTGACCTGAGCTTCTCACATGAGAGGAACGTAGGCAATCTTCGGATCTGGTCTAAATCACTAACACACTACTAACACATTCATCATGATAGAAAGACCGATCAATTCGGGCAATAGGAGTGATAACGTCCATATTCTTCTCTTGTTGTAATTTGACCCCCGAACCCCGAACCCATTAAACATGCTTTTTTCAATGTTTTGGCTTTAATTAAAACGGCGTGGCGACTCTTATAATTTTAATGTCGTTAAGAATATTCCCTTTTAAATAAAAATAAATCACAAGATACTTCCCATGCGTCGCTTCATCGGAAAGGGTATTCACAGTATGTCATAGAGGCGCCGAAGTCTCTGTAATCATACGAATCCTAAGCAAATATTCGGTAAAATGGAAATTTTAAAGGGATTTCCGTACCCAAAGGTAACGAATATCAGTCAAAATAGTGCTAAGGGCATTTAAAATGAATTAAGGGGAAAAGATCAGGGGCAAAAATGGAATTTATCTGAAGGGACAAGGTTGGCCACACTGAATTGCAATAGTGGTCGCGTGGCCAAGACCGCTGAGTGGTCAGATCTTCTTCACGCGGATCGCTGATCCGACGGCTGGGATTGCTAGCGCATAAGTGGCCGCGTGGCCAAGGTCGCCGTCGGGCTAACTCCTTGGTCACATCACCAGAAACCCTCCCTCTTCTCCTTCTTTCTTATTTATTCTTCTTCCTTCCTCCATTGTTGACGAGTTAGAGAGAGAAAATTGAGGTTTTAGAGAGAGAAAGCTTGGATTTTGATAATCTTGAAGACTTCATTTCACATATTTCTTGAAGCTATGGCAGATTGGATCAATGAGGCGTTATTCAGGGATTTTCTGGGCCAAGGTGGGTATATGCTTCCACAACAAGAGCAACAAGGAGAGGGGCACGGTGATGCTCAGGGCGAGGGAAATGTGGGGGTTGACCCGGGAGCGGGTTTTGAAGCGGCGCCCTTGATTCCACGGGGCGGTTTGAGACCACGAGCCGCAACTCGGAATTATTGCGATAATCTGCTGCGGTCTACGTTCAACCAAGATTATGATTTTTACATCGACTCTGAGCGTCATTGGTCGATGGGGCTTCCGGAGACGCGAGAGGTAAATTTCGAATTTTCACTCCTCTCCTTCTCGCACATTGGCATGTTTTATACATAGTATGAGATGCCAGAATAATGGAATGCTAGAATTTAAATTGCTAGAATTATAAATTGCTAGAATGGTAACATACCTGTGCTGTGTTTACCTGCAGAGGATCAAGGCTCGTGGGTCCACAGTGACTGTGGGCAAACTGTGGGCGTCCCTGCCGGAAGGACCGGGCGGTTTGTGTGCTCGGATCGAGGCTATGGGGTTTGGCCCATTCTTTGACAGTGTCCGCATGGTTGGGGGCACCCTGAAGGTGGCAGCGGTGATAGAGGTGTGCAGGGAGTTCTGGTGGGACACCACCCATACCTTCCACTTTAATTGGGGAGAGATTACCATCACGCCGACGGATTTCGCGGCTATCACGGGGTTGAGTTTTACTGCTACCCCTCTGCCTTTTGATGAAAGCTTGGCGGAGCGGCGGGACTATAGGCAGGCTCTGTTGGGAGTTGACACTGATCTGGGGGGAGGTGTCAAGGGTTATGGAGTGGAGGCCGGGAAGGTGAACAATTTAGTGAAGGTGGCTATTGAAGCCTTTGGTAGGGGGGAGTATGATTTGGATTGTTTGGTCCGGCTGTTCTTATGGTACAGCTTTTCAGAGATCTTGTTTCCCAGCGGGGCTACTGTCTGCCGGTACTCACTGCTAGGGGCTTTGGTGGACTTGGACCTGGTCGGTGGGATTTCTTGGGGCGGAGCTGGTTTGGCTGAGATTTACCGGGCATTGGACCATTGCTCGAGGGCTAGCTCGTCGGCCTTTGACGGGTTTCAGTTCGCCTTTGAGGTATGCTCTTGACTACCTTTCTTTTTCACATTGTTGAGATTTCTTCTCTATCTTTTGGTCTGAAATGTCTCTTTCATTGTATGCACAGGCTTGGGTGTACGAGATCTTCGGCGTCGCCCCTTTTCAGTTGGTGATGAGTGCCAACAAGGTTGTTCCCATCATGTCGTACTGGTGCAAGGGCAACAGGGCTCCTCCCCGCAGAAACCGGGATAGGAAGACGGTGGATGCTGCTGATCTGAGGAGGGTGTTCACGATGTTTGAGCCTGTCGGGGTTAGATTTTACCCATGGAGTCCGGCCAATGAGGCTTCGGTGGGTCCCTATGTAGTGGAGTTAACCGCTTCTAGGGTTCTGCTTGTGGGTCTCACCGGAGAGGCCATGTATCTCGGAGAGAGGGTGATCCGTCAGTACAGGGCTGGTGCGTTACCGTGGGCTCCTTATGACCCTCCTCGGGATATGCTCCGTCCCGCGAGGTTGGCGACTTTCTTGGCTCCCACTCCGGCAGAGCATTACAGAGGGAGTGATGACTATGCCGGCTACGTGCGGACACGGCTGATCAGCCCTCAGGTTCGGGCTAGGATGCTATCGGGAGAGGGATCGAGCTCAGCCCGGTATGTTGGTCGGAGTCGGCCTTTGGTTGACATGCCCCTTCGCTCGAGTAGCGTGAGAGTGATGAGAGGCGGCCGGGAGGTGGAGCTTAGCTTGGAGCCGACTGATGCAGATCTTGTTGAGGAGACATTCATTCCTCCGCCCGACGCTGGGGTACGGGTTTGTACTTTATATTAGTCATGTTTGCATACACTTATTTCTTTCTGCATTGTAATCATTTGCCTTGGCTTCCCTTTCAGGTGACTCGGGAGGCATATATCCGTTCAGCTCAGCGGGAGAACGTGTTGATGCGCTTACTGAGGGAGGTGTACCATTCATGTACTTGTCAGAGGGATGACGTTGTGTCACCCCAGCGTCGGGAACGGTCTCCGAATGGTGCGGGCTCTTCTCATACTGGTGGTCGAGCGGTCCGGGGACGGAGTTCGGGTGCCGGTAGCTCTCGAGCTTTAGCGCGGCGTAGAGACACCACGGAGGAGGATTCTGATTAGGCGGGGCCCATCTTTCCATCTTTATTTCCTACACTGTTAGTTAGTAGAAGCAAATATGTACTGGACAAATAATATGTATGCAAATGTATTTATGTACTAAAATGAAAATGATTTGTGGTAACCTATTTGTACAAACTAATTACTTTACAATGTGCCTAATTTTATACAATGCATGAGCCATGGGGAAGGGTACGTTGCTTGCATGGATCCATTTTGAGTTCCAATCATCAACTTGCTTTTCTTTTGCCATGGATCACAATGCAAGGCTTTCTAGACTTGAAAAAGGAGCTTTCATAACATCTTTGGAGAAGTGGGTTGCCAAGATATCCGGTCCTTGTCGTAGGAAGTTTGAGAAGCGCTATGGGATCAAGTGTCTTTGGTCATTCTTGCACATGAACTCCAACACTAACCTCTTGAAAGCTTGTGGGAAGTTTTGGAACAACACTCTTCATGTTTTCAACTTTTCTTTTAATGAGATGGTACCCACTTATGAAGACATCAAGGCGCTTTGCGGTTGTGAAGGGAAGGGTACACTTGCATTTCCCTTTGATCTTATTTCTTTGTATGACAAGTTGATAACCTTTGGTGTGCCCGCAGATGACATTGGTAAGTATGCTAGAGGTGTCTACGTCGACCTTTCTTGGATGCCAAGGCACTTTATGCACGCGGATGTGACCTCGGACCGTTCTTTGGACCATCTTGCCTTGTGTCTATTTGCTTCTATTCTTTTCCCTTCCGAAGTCGGATGTGCTAGTGAGGGATGTTTGACCATGGTGAATGCGGCTCGTTCGGGACATGACATTGTACTGGCCATCCTTGGGGAGATCATTTGTGGGATTCCTCATCTTGCGGTTTATGGCGGGATGCCGTGCGGCAGTGATAGACTTTTGACTATGTGGTTGCAAGAAAGGCTCCGAGTGAACAAGCCAGCGGTTTCTTCGGCGGTGGCCCCATGGATGCACCGTATCAGAGGTATGGAGGAGAGGTTTGAGGGCATGACTCTCAAGGGTTGGGAAAGGTATTTGGCGGAGATGGTGACCGATGACATCAAGTGGGTGGTGCCCCATTGGCATATTAATTCTGTGAGGGAGAAGCAAGTAGGACTGCACATGATTAAAGTTCCGTCATTTTCTGGGACCACTTTTTACTACCCCGCCAGAGTACTCCGTTAATATGGTCTAGTGCAAACCATCCCCGAGGGTTGGGATGAGGAGAGGACCTGTTTTCCTTTTGGCATACTTCATTTGGATGATAGCGCTTCGGTTCTCCTTTCTCAAATGTGAGGCGAGGCCGGTTTTAGCCATAGGACTCTCATCACACGCTCCAACAACACCTGCCTATCACGAGAGTATTTGGATTGGTTTATGGAGAGACTTGGGCAAGCGGAGCAGACTCTAGAGACCCTAAGGGGCACTATTTTGGCATCCTGTGCTCCTAGTTGTTCATTGAGGATGAAGGAGGCGATGGCCTATGAGAGGAAGAGGAGCAAGAGCATGGCTAATGGAGATAGAGCGGGGACTTCAAGGAAGAGAAAGGATGGGGAGACTCCTAGTGTCAAAGCTAAAGGGGTTAGTGAATTTGAGAGGAGGTTTTGCGAGAACCCTAACAAGAAAAAGATTCGCCGCGGTCAACGCAAGAAGAAAGAGACCGAAGGCACGAGTGGCACTAAAGAGTAATTCCGAGGATCCCTCCATAGTCGTTGCAAACACATTGTTTTAATTTTAGTTTATTTTTTTGTTTTAGTTTCAATTTCAGAATAGGTTATTTATTCAAAAAATATGTCAAGCTTAGACTCATCAAATAGGTGTTAACATGCAATGACTATGAAAATAAAAGTTTTTGCTTTCAGAAAATACAACTTCTATCTTTATTGCTTGACAAGATTTGGATGTTTATTTATTTTTTTAGACCGCACCTTTTGAAAGGCTGCCTACGTTCCCCTTTTACAAATAGGACTAAGGGGATCAGGTCACCGTAGTTCACTCCAGTCGGACTAGAATGATTTTAGAGAAAGGGAAGATAGAAGGGGGAATGCTCTAACTTTTGCCTAGACCGCCCTTGCGGGTTTTCGATCTAGCGAGCTCTGTACGCACCCTTATTTTGCATAGACCGCCCTTTGCGGGTTTTCAGTCTATCGGGCTTCTTTTTGCGTAGTAAACACACATTTTTTTATTTTTATTTTTTTTGAGAAGGGGGGATACTAGTCGTAGTAGCGTCTGAGCTTGCTGAGGTTGACTGGTTCCTTGAACGGGTTGCCATCCAAATCTGCCATTCTGACTGCTCCTCCGGAGAAGATCTTCTGTACTACAAACGGCCCTACCCAAGTGGGGGCCCATTTCCCGAGGGGGTTGAACTTGTTGGGCAAGCGTGCTTTGAGCACCAAGTCTCCTTCCTTTATGTCAACAGGCTTGACCTTTTTATTGAAGGCTTTTGTCGTTCTCCTTTGATAGGCTCGGATGTGTTCCATGGCCTTCAATCTGCGTTCATCGAGCGTTGCCAACTGATCATAGCGACTACGAAGCCATTCTACCTCATTCACTTGGTTCTCGAGCAATATCCTCAAAGATGGCACCTCCAACTCAATAGGGAGTACTGCCTCCATGCCGTATGTCAAAGCGTAAGGGGTCTCTCCAGTAGCGGTGCGGACTGACGTTCTGTACCCCCAAAGTGCTAATGGTAACTTCTCGGGCCAATCCCACCCCTGCAAAGCCATTTTGCGAATTATCTGCTCTATCGTCTTGTTGGCCGCTTCAACCGCGCCGTTAGTCTGTGGATAGTACGGGGAAGATTTCTTTCGTTCGATCTTGAATTCTATGAGCAAGCGAGCACACTCGGCTTTGAAATGACTGCCATTATCTGATATAATGAGGTTAGGGACCCCATACCGACACATAATGTTCTCTTTGATAAACTGCGCCACCTTCTTGGAATTCAGCACCTTGTAAGACTGAGCTTCGACCCACTTTGTGAAGTAGTCGACCGCGATGAGGACAAATTCATGACCATTACTACCGGCCGGCGAGATCTTCCCAATGATGTCTATACCCCACGTGGCGAATGGCCAAGGCGTGGTGGAACTATACAATTCGTGTGGGGGGATGTGGTTGAGGTTGGAGCATACTTGGCACTTGTGACACCGTCGAACCCATTGAATACAGTCTGTCTCCATGGTAATCCAATAATAGCCCAGCCGAGTGATCTTCTGTCTAAGCATCCTTGCATTCATGTGGGGTCCGCACAACCCGTTGTGTACTTCTTCCATTATTTCTTCAGCTCTCTTGTTGTCGACACATAAGAGCAACAAATCGTCGTAATGCCTCTTGTACAAAGTATCGTCTAACAGCACAAACTGCCCCGCCAACCTTTTGAGTGCTTGCAGACTCTTGGCCTTCACATCTCCGTCAAAGGACATCTCTCCGTGCTTAAGGAACTTGTAGATTTGGGCGTACCATTGATCTCCGTTTACCTCTGCATCGATCTGGATTTCACAGCAATAGGCGAGGTTCTCTCTCCGTCCAACCCAGAATGGTTTCACGGACCTTCCTTCTGGAATTTCAACTAAGGAGGCCAATGTAGCTAGAGCATCTGCGAACCTATTTCTGTCTCGCGGCAGGAAATGGAAGGTAACCTCTTTGAACTGTGCTATCAACTCGTCCATGTAACCTTGGTACCGCTGCAGGCAAGGATCAATAGTTTTCCATTTCTTTGCCGTTTGGTTAATAATCAAAGCAGAGTCTCCGTACACTTCTAACTCTTTCACGTTGCGTTCTAGGGCGGCCTCCAATCCGGCTATACACGCCTCATACTCGGCGGCGTTGTTGGTTGCTGAAAAGTTTAGCTTGATGGCTATGGGAGTGTGCTCATCTTTGGGATCAATAAGTAGGAGTCCGACTCCATTCCCTCGCTTGTTTGCAGCTCCGTCAAAGAATAATTGCCACCTTTCTGCGACCTCAATTGTGAAAATGTCATCGTCCGGGAACTCGGGGTCGGGTCCTCTTGTCTCGGTGCTCGGAGAGTCTGCGAGCTGATCGGCCATTTCCCTCCCCTTGATTTCCTTCCTCGGTACATAAGTAATGTCGAACTCTCCCAAGAATACTGACCATTTAGTGAGTCTCATAGAAAGGGAGGGTTTATCGAACATGTACTTGATAGGATCCATTTTCGAGACTAGTAAGATCGGATGGGATACCATGTAGTGCTTGAGCTTCGTCACCACCCATACTAGACCTACGCAGGTCTTCTCGAGCGCGGAGTAATTGAGCTCGCTGCCTTGTAACTTTCGACTAACAAAGTACACTGCATTCTCAATCCGGGAATCTTTGGCTTCTTGCGCTAACATGGCTCCGACGGCGGTGTCTGTCACAGTTAAGTATAGTAGCAACGGCTTCTCCTTATGCGGCGGGCGCAGGATTGGGGTATTTACCAAATACTGTTTGATCCTTTCGAAGGCTATCTGGCAGTCATAATCCCACTCCACACTGGTTGTTTTCTTCATTAATTTGAAAATTGGTTCGCAGATGGTGGTCAGCTGATTGATAAACCGACTGATGTATTGCAGGCGTCCCATGAATCCTTTTATCTCCGTCTCGGTACGGGGCGGCTTCATCTCCAGGATGGCTTGAATCTTCCTTGGGTCGGCTTCGATCCCATTCTCGGTGACTATATAACCCAATACTTTACCTCTGCGAACTCCAAAGGTGCATTTCGCCGGGTTCAAACGAATGGCGTGCTCTCTCAACCTGTTGAAGAATTTTCTGAGATCTATCAAGTGTTGGCCATCAGACCCTTTTGAATGTATAATCATGTCATCCATGTACACCTCAATCTCCTTGTGGATCATATCGTAGAATAAAGTCGTAACTGCCCGTTGGTAGGTAGCCCCAGCGTTCCTTAGTCCAAACGGCATGACAGTATAACAAAAAGTTCCCCATGGGGTGGTGAAAGTTGTTTTCTCTTGGTCCTCCTCGGCCATCTTGATCTGGTTATAGCCGGCAAACCCATCAACGAACGACTTGACCTCATAATGGGCGGTTGCGTCCACCAACATGTCGATATTTGGCAAGGGGAAGTCATCCTTTGGCGTAGCTTTGTTGAGATCCCGAAAATCCACACATACTCTGACTTTACCATTGGATTTCTTGACAGTCACCAAATTTGATAACCAAGTTGGATACTCGATCACCCTGATGAAACCCACACGGAGTAGCTTCTCAATCTCTTCTTTCACTTGCAAAGACCATTCCGGCTTAATGCGGCGCAGCTTCTGTTTGACTGGCTTAGCGTCTGGTGCTGTCGGGATTCTGTGCTCTACGATCGAGTTGTCAAGCCCCGGCATGTCTTTATAAGACCATGCGAACACATCCACATATTCTCTGAGTAGCTCAATCAGTGCTTCCCTTTCGGCTCCGCTGAAGAAGCTTCCGATCTGCGTTTCCTTAGGCTCGGCTTCGGTTCCCAAATTCACGCACGTTAATACCTCATCGGCAGCTTGGGCTCGAGATTCCTTTTGATTAATAACCTGTTCTGAGATTTCTTTAATGTATTCATCATTTAATGTGTCTGTGTCTGCCTCTTCTAATGAATCATTATTAACTAAGTGCGTGTCATTAGTTTGATTATTAGCCAATTTATCAGTTAAAAGAGTGACTATGGAGGGATACTCGAAAAGGTCGAGGGTTTCATTCATGGCAAAAGGGAATATAGCGTTTGCAACAAGATCATAGTCTTCGGACGTAAGGTCGTCAGACTTAGAGGAAGACTCAAATTCAAAATGTAAAACACTAGACTCTGGGGACGGGGATTTTGGGTGAGTGACATGAGATGCTGCAGGAGTGGCGACAGGAGAAGGAGTAAGCCCCAATGTTCCCACCATAAATTCCGGAGTAGCTATAGGTCCCCCAATGATGCACCAATTCTTGAGTTTGTCCCCCATGGGTACCACCAATGTCCTTGGGTCCACCTTATCTTCAGAATCGTCTCCAATGATGGCAACCATGTCTTCGTGCAGCCCCAGATTACCCAGATGTTGAAGAAGATATTGGCCGTCCCACGTCTCAGTCAAACTCGGAGCTT
Organism: Campanula takesimana; assembly: GCA_026119855.1. Taxonomy (NCBI): domain Eukaryota; kingdom Viridiplantae; phylum Streptophyta; class Magnoliopsida; order Asterales; family Campanulaceae; genus Campanula; species Campanula takesimana. Next base: position 57,704 of record JAOWBW010000825.1, on the reverse strand, counting down.
CTGCGGCTTCTATTGCTGACTTGTCAAGGGTTGCGGCTTCAAGTTGATCTGCCAAGTCATCTGCAACCTTGGTGGAGTACTCATGCCTGATGGTTCTAACTCTGCCCGTGGCTTTGTCATATTCCATGTAAGTCAGCTTCATGTTGGACCGATCGAATTCCACATCTCTGAAAATCTCGAACCCTTTCTACGACTTCCCGGTGTGGTCAATCCATGGCTCGGCGAACTCAAAACACGAAAACTCCTCGCCTTCCCTGACAAAGTAGCTATTCAGGGACAGGCGGTATGGCCGCATTTCAGGCTTTTTGTAGGGAAGCTTCATCTTTTTAAGCAATTCTATCCTTTGTTGCTCTATCTTGTCTTCAAGAGTAAGGGTGTATCCAAGACCGAACAATCCCCGGTGATCGATCTCTTTAACCAGACTTGTGGGACCTTGCAAGCACTTACCTAGCCCCAGCCCCGGTACAAAGCCCATATTACGCAGTATCTTGACAACAGGTGCCACTTTATCCATTGTTTTGGTGAGGTCGATGGTGCAGATATGTGCTTGAGCGACTATTTCGAAGCCATTGAAGAGTCGGCTCTCTTCCCCATGCTAAATCTGTAAGACAGGAATGCCCTTGGTGTCCGTCCCTTGGGCAGTTACGAGATCGCTGTAGATGATGGTCACTTCATTACCAGATTGAAACTTCACACACTGGTGCAGGTAAGATGGGACAGCGCCCGATTGATGTAACCATGGCCGGCCAAGGAGGAGTGAGAAGGTTGCGGGGATGTCTATGACGTGGAAGTCGGTTGGTAGGATCTTTGTTCTGATGGTAATGGGCAAGGTGGCTTCGCCTATCACGGCGCGGCATGTAGATTCATAAGCTTTGATGGTTTGCTTGGACGGGCGTAAATCAACACCATTAACGCTAACCACATCCATCATCCTTGAAGGCAGGATATTAATAGCAGAACCATTATCAATGAATACACGAGGAATTTTCTTGCCATTTACCTCGACAGTGATGTATAAAGGCTCATTATGATCAACTCCGAACACTGGCTTGTCTAGCTCTGAGAAAGTGATGATGTTTCCATAGTGGATATTACCAATCATGTGGGTGACGTCTTTCGGGGTAATAGTGGATGGTACCATGGTGGCAGCGAGGTTTTGCTCGAGCATGAGGCGATGGGCTAGGGAGGAGGTGAGTAGGGACCAGAGCGAGATGTGGGCTTGGGTTTGTTTGAGTTGAGTGAGGATAGGGTCTTCTTTGTCTAGGTCGGCTTGCTCGGGTTCCTTCCCAAAGACTTTCTTTGCACCCTTTGGGTCGGATTGGTACACTTAACCAGATCTCGTAAGGAGACAAACTTCTGCACGTAGCTCCTCCAAAGGCAATGGCGTGTTAGGATAAGGGGGCGAAACTTCGGTCTTTTCGGCCTCCTCGAAGATTTCGGCCCAAGAAAGGGGTTGAGAGGGTTTGGGACTCTCTTCCTCTAGAGATTCGACTTCACTCACTAGTTCTTCTAAAGACAACAAGTAGCAAGAAGGTTCTTTATTATTAGTCATTGAAATACAACCCACCTCATCACAGTCCGCCACAACAGGCTCGGCCGGATCAGTGATCTCACTAAGTTCTACCATGAGTACATTGCTAGCTACATAATCTCTAGGGTCTTCGACAAATCCCTTGTGGATGAGCTCTTGCACAACTTTCTTGAGTTCAAAGCATTCTTCGGTAGTGTGACCGGTGCACTTGTGGTAGTGGCAGAACTTTGACAAATTGTAACCAAGACGGGGGAGGTGTCCTTCTAATGGTTCGAGAATTTCTTACGTCACCAATGCCATGAAGATATCCACCATCGTGAGCCCTATCTTGTCAAAGGCATCCATGAGCTCTAGGATACTGATCTCGCATGTTTGCACCATATTCATCCCACCCCCATTGTTAGGAAGAGGGTTATTCACCACATTAGGACCCTTCGGCTTCTCAATCTTCTTGTCATTGATCAACCCTTGAACTACGCGTTTTAGTTGAATACAACCATCCGTTGTGTGCCCGATGTGTTTGTGATACTTGCAGAACTTGGAGGCGTCCAAATCGGTTCTTGGGTAGGCGGGTTGGTAATTCTCTAAAGGCTTGATAAGACCTCTCTTGACTAACACGTCAAAGACCTTCCCCATGGGCATACCAAAATCATCAAAATGCTCCCTCTGTTGTGGAGCCCCATTCCTTGTTACGGCTTGGACATCTAGCGGGACCTCTTTCTGGACCATATTCACTTGGCCGACGGCCTCCTTTCCACCCCTAGGAGGCGCAGGCGCAGTAGGAGCCTTGTAGCGGAAGGAGTTGTTGTTGTTGGTCTTTGGACTTTCTTTTGGCGGCACAATCCCAGTGAACCCTGCTTCGTACCTTACTCCGGCGTCAACCATTTCCCGCAACTCAGGGAAATAACCATTGACGATGGCTGCTTTCATCTCCAGTAGCAAGCACTTATAGAAAATTTGCTTCTGTTCCTTTGCTTTTGGTGGATATTGGACCTCACACAACCGATGGTTCCACCTCTTGTAAAAATCATAAATAGCCTCGCCGGGCTTTTGCATAGTGTTCTCAAGATCCGTTCGATTCACATGCCAATCCAAGTTAGCTTGATACTTCTCACAGAAAATGGCGCTGATTTGATCCCACGTTTGCCTCTCGCTTGGTTCTAGCCCCAAGAACCAACGCAGAGCAATACCATCCAAAGTGCTATGGAATACGCGAGCCATTTGTTCGTTGGTGCAGTCACGAGCCCTCATGGCCAACACATAACTATCCAAATGAGTCTTAGGACACGAGTCACCATGAAACATTGCCACTTTAGGCATCTTGAAATCCTTGGGGAGAGCCCCCACTTGGCTAGGGTTGATTGTCTTGGTAGTTGGTGCACTTTGTTTATCCATGGTCTCGATCAACTTGCGCATTTGCTCTTGCATGGCTGTGACCACAGGGTGATTGGAGATGTCAGGTATAGATTCTGACAGAATGACGGGAGGAGTAGTGGAAGTAGTAGCAGCGGCCATCCCAATACTCAGAGGCAACGAGGGTGCGGGTAGTTTGCTAACAGAGAGGTAGCCACCAAGCAGTTCAGGGGAAGGTTCATAGACAGCCTTGTTCTTGCTCATGGTAGTGAAACTTTGTTGGGTGTAGAGGGAAGGAGGTGGAACATTGCGGTAGCTTGGGAATGGGAAGGCAGTGGCATTGGTGTTGGGGGGACAGTTGGTATTGACCTCCTCATCCTCGACATAAATGAAATTCTCACCATCAGGCACCAGTTTAGTTCCCTTTTGTTGAATGTGACCCTTCAACTGTTGGTTCTGGTCTTCCAACATCTTGTTGCTTTCTTCGAGATTCTTGATCTTGGCTTCGAGACCGGCGAGGAAGTTCTGGAGGCTTGGGGGAATACCATTGAGAGTAGCCTCAGTGTTGAGCTCGGCGGCACTAGCAGGAGGAGCAGAGGCTGAAGATGAAGCGGGAGTTGACATTGCTGATGACGAGACTGAGAACGTGGACGGAGTAGAAGCTTCACGTTGTAGTCGACCACTCGAACGGATCCAAACTTGCTTTGCTGAAAGGTTTAAGGTCAATGAAGCTTTTAGGAGAGGGGGAAGGCTCATGCAAAGTATATTTTAATTTACAAAAACATACATTATTTACATCCTAATTGGTTGGAAGGGTTACCCCTTTTTCGCAACTAGTTAGAAGACTACGATTAGTGGAGGCCATCACTACGTCTATAGACCCCTCGTTTTTCACCTGCATTGCACACCCCCAAACGGACAATTTGGGCGAGGGTCCTATAGGGCAAGCGGCTTCCACCAACCATCGGATCCTACGACTAACCCTTCCTTAAAGGCATTTAACGTGATGTCTATGTTGCATCCTACGCAAGTTAACGATGAGCGGAGATCTTGACAACAAACACTCATCTCACCATGGCACGTCCCTTGTAGGGAAATCACTTTTTTGTGCACTTTCTCTCAAAGATCTCGATTCATCATTGACTTGGGGATGACTCGACATAGACAGCACGTTAATTGACTATTAAGAAAAAGCTAGCCAAACCAACCGGTCAAAACCTAGGTGTGTTACCTATACTAGTGTGGGTTGACACGGGTTAGGTAAAAGGTTCCCACCGTATACGGTGAGTGGAATAGACGAGTGACTCGAAAAAAGTGCGACAGTAGCGCACAAATTCCTGCACATCGAATACTCCGGGTAATGGGGACCTGTGCAGTGCTAACACGGACTAGTGGTAGTGTGTGGCAAGAAACTAATTCTTTTTAAGGAGAAAAGAGAGAAGTTTTTAATGTTAGGATCATGCGATGCTATGCATGAGAGAGAGAGAGAGAGAGAGAGAGAGAGAGAGAGAGAATAATGTACAAGGGAGCATAGCAGAGTTTTGTTTGACCCTAATACTAAAGAGAAGATAATAAGGGTACATGGTACAAGGTACAAGGTACAAGTATTAACATAGCGGAGTGCGCGGGTGTATGTGTAAACATGGCTTAACTGTAGGGGGCACGTGAAAACATGGCAAGTGTGCATGTGCAAACATGGCAGGTGTGTGCATGTGTAAACATGGCAGGTGTGTGCGTGTGTAAACATGGCAGGTGTGTGCATGTGTAAACACGGCAAGTGTGTGCATCTGTAAACATGGCAAGTGTGTGCATGTGTAAACATGGCAAGTGTAAGGTGCATGTGAGAACGTGGCAAACATCATGATGCGACGAAAGTTAGACCACTAAGTTTGAAAAAGTTTCTAAGCAGTCCCCAGCAGAGTCGCCACTGTGAATACCCCTTTCCGATGAAGAGACGCATGGGAAGTATCTTATGATTAATATTATTTACAAAGGGAATATTCTTAACGACATTAAAATTGTGAGAGTCGCCACGCCGTTTTAATTAAAGCCAAAACATTGGAAAAAGCATTTTTAGTGGGTTCGGGGGTCAAATTACAACAAGAGAAGAATATTGAACGTTATCACTCCTATTGCCCGAATTGATCGGTCTTTCTATCATGATGAATGTGTTAGTAGTGTGTTAGTGATTTAGACCGGATCCGAAGATTGCCTACATTCCTCTCAATGTGAGAAGCTCAGGTCAGCGTAGTTCGCAGAGAATTAGAATAGGCAGAAGAATCGGGATCATGCATAATGAGGGGGGAATTACCTAAAGATTAGGGTTTAGAAGTAGTTCCTAGATCATCCTCGGGTTGATGAACCCTCGATCATCATCGGCTATGAAATAACATATAATTATGAAGATCACAACCCTAAATATAGCATAAATAAGGTTTTAATCTAAGAACATGATGAACATGCGAAGAACATATTATGAACATATGAATGAACATGAAAAACATATGAAGAAAACTATGAATAAACATGTAAGAACATGAATATAAAAGATCTACATTAAAAATGATGCAAGAACATGAAGAAAAAGTTAGAAAACTTACCTATGTTGGCAAGAAATAAACTTTGATCTCCTTGAGTGTTTGAATGCTTAATTAGGGAGAAAATTGTGTTTAAGAACTCTAAAATTCGGACTTAGAGCTCTCAAAACCGGCCCCTAAACCAATAGCATGGGATTGGTTTATATAGTAAACTGAGGGGAAGATCTGACGGCTGAGATCATCTGGGACAAAGGTGGCCGCCTGGCCATGATTGAAGCCGGCGACAAGAGTGGCCGCGTGGCAAAGGTCGACGCGTGGCAAGGTTGGCCGCGTGGCCAATTCTGCTGGCTGACTTGATTCTTAAGCTAGGGTTTCTGCATGGTTTTAAGGAAACCATTTACTACCTATTTTGATAGATTTTGTCATAAATGAGATATTTCGGGAATCTGGGACAAGTCTTTGCAAGGTTTCTAATTCCTATAAAGTCCTTGTATTTTTGGGAAAGTCCTAATAAACTCATTTTCAGGTCGGGTACTAACAGATTCATTTGCCAATGAATTAATCACCTCAAGATTGAACAACTTTCCTAGATTTGGAATATCTTTTTGTTCCTTGTCGAGTCTAGGGCTTCTATTCTTTCTTCATACTCCCAATTTCTTGCAGTCAAATTGGGGCTTTCCTTCTCTTCTCTCTTAATGACTTACTTGCCTTCGTGAGTCATTCAACAAATATATACAAATTCAATACTAGGGGCTACTTCCCTAGCCAAGTCAATGTCACTCATCATTAGTGACAAAAGGTCCTCACCGCAAAATCACATGTCTCTCATCCTCATCTAGAGTCAATGCACACTTCCTCATCAATTGAGTCAAAAAAAAAATGAAGACACAAAAGAGATGCCCGCTAGATTGAAAACCCGAAAGGGCGATCTAGGCAAAAAACAGGGTGAGTCATAAAAAAAATGAGAGAGTGAGAGAAAGAAGGGAAAGAGAAATGGAGATCTCCAGCCTCTAAAGAAGACAGCTGCACAAGTTCTACATTGGGTCTCCTCAGCAAGTCAATCCCCACTGAGCCAACTTTGGAATTGCAAAAGGCTTGACGAGATATGGCACCATCAAAGGTCATTTTGGGTTATTGAAAGATTGTTCTTGCAATGTGCATCTTTGGGCTCATGAGAAAGAAAGCCCGTGGTAACCAAGATCCATCCGAGAACAGGCCTATCATTGAAGGGGTACGAGGTTGCACAAAATAATCCCCAGCTAGTCAGTTGGTTTGGGCAGCAACATGTAATTCAAGCTTCTACAAGCATGTCCCTCTAAAGTATGCCGAAAGACTCCCTAGAATGGAGTAGCTCTTGCCATGTCCCCTTGTTTATGTTCCCCCACACGAGGACGAGTCTGTTGTTTTGCTCAACAAGTGATGACGCCCCAGGGGCTATGTGACTCAAGAAAGAAAACTTCTCTTGCTTCATTTGACAGTTAATGAGCCATAGGGCTACGCTCAAGAAAGATGTGTGAGACTATCCTCAAATCCTCTCAAAAGGAATGTCGAGAAGCACCTTCTTGTCATGTATGCTCATACTTGTTCCCCCGATCAAGGATAGGACCTTCTCGTTCCACTCCTAATCAATGGTGTCACTCTAGGGGGTACGATCAAGTTTTAAAGGCTCCCTCGGCAGAAGAAATTCACTTAAGTGTCCCTGACGGAGTCATGTGAAACATTGGAAGATTCTGTTGGGTTTCCAAGTAACATGCACAGCGGAATATAGCAATCAAAAATTTTAAGAAACCCAAAGCCATGGATCCGTTCATATGATTAAATCAAATACAACATAATGAATAAAGGAAAAACTAACCCTTGATGACTATCAAAGTTTTCTTTGGCCTTGGTGGAGAAACTCGAAGCTTTATCACGGACAAAATCACGAACTTTGTAGATGATAAAATTCACCCTCTAGCGGTGTCCACACTTCGAACGAATATCAAGAGGCTCCTTGATCTTGGTTGCTAGACCAATAATTATGAAACACACTTTAACAATTTTAATAAAGAACTATATGGTATTTATTTGTGAATTATTTTGTTCCTCAATCAATGATATCTTAGAACAAAATAAAATCTCTCTCAAACTCTTTGAGACTCACAAAAGCACTAGTAAGGATGGTCTGGCCGAATTGAGGTTTTATACACAATTAAGACCTATTCCAAATAGGTAACTTGTGCCAAAAACCTTTCCTAATCGAATTAAGAATTATTCTGTCGGCATACCGGGCGCCCGCCTGGTCCAACCCAGGCGCCCGCTCATTTGATAAGAAGGTCCAATCCTTTTCCGGACTCATTCAGGCGCCCGCCTGGTTCAACCCAAGCGCCCGCTTGGTTGACCAGGAAGCCCAGAATTTTCCAGAAATTCCTTGGAGGTCCTCCGACCCTAAATGCCAATATAGTCCTCTTATTTAAGATTCGTTCTATTGTGTGTGACCCTCTAGGATTATACTAAGTTAGCAATGGGATCAAACATGATCCCATAAGATATGATTAGGTTCTAGCAAACCGTCATACCTACCCAAAGAGTATAACTAGATACAAGTTCGCATTCCTTTAGAATATGTCACAATCCTTTTGTCCACGATGTCATTGAACACAAGTCATGGTCAAACAGTCAACTTGTCTTGTTCAATGCTTTCTCGATTCTGAATATGTTGATAATTCAAATGTTATTGATCCAATCAATCCATTTGAGTCTGGCTGAACATTTCATCAACATAATTCCTTTGAGGGGCCCAAGCTTGACATCTCTCCGTGGAGGGACAAATCCATTTAGCTTATTATTCTTCCCAACGGGAATCCGATTATGCCAATCATACCCTTTATAACTACCGTGTTAAGGTAGCGTTTGAATATGTCAAACACAATGTTCATCAAGTGGAAGACTATAATAACTTCATGTCTAAGGATTCGAATGACATAACTAATATGAGATATATGTACGACATAGACCATGACATAAATCTCATACAGCGGGTCATGTCCAGTACCTTGTTCCAAACAAGTACCCATAAATCTAACATGATCATCCCATGATCATTTAGCCTTTATACTAGTGCTTAACAAGTACTAGGGACGGAGATTATTATAAGTAAACATGAACAACAATAATAATCAAAACATCTCTTTATTGATATGAAATAAATGATAACAATTACAACGTTTATTAAATGTGCCTAGGGAACCACTACCAACAATCTCCCAATTGTCCTAGGCCCAATCTCCCATGTATCTAATACCCATGGACCTAACATGACCATCATGTTTAGCTTGTGGAAGTCCCTTTGTTAGCGGGTCCGCAACATTGTCATCAGTAGGTACTCTGCATATATTTACGTCTCCCCTATCAACGATCTCTCGAATGATATGAAAATGCCTAAGTATGTGTTTGGATTTCTAATGTGCTCTTGGTTCCTTTGCTTGAGCAATAGGACCATTATTATCGCAATAAAGGTCTATTGGATTAGCAATACTAGGAACCACTTCAAGTTCAGTTATGAACTTCTTAATCCAAATAGCTTCCTTTGCAGCATCCGATGTAGCAATATACTCAGCTTCTGTTGTAGAATCAGCGGTTGTACTTTGCTTGGAACTCTTCCAGCTTACAGCTCCACCATTTAACATAAACACAAAACCCGATTGCGATCGGCTATCATCTTTGTCGGTTTGGAAGCTTGCATCCGTGTAAGCATTTACAGAGAGATCATCTTCCATTCCTCCATAGACCAAAAACGAGTCTTTAGTTCTTCTCAAGTACTTAAGAATCGCTTTTACAGCTATCCAGTGATTTTTGCCAGGGTTGGATTGGTATCTACTTGTCATGCTCAAAGCATAAGATATATCCGGCCTAGTACAAATCATGGCATACATGATGGACCCAATTGCCGAAGCATATGGAACATCATTCATTTTCTCACGCTCATCGTTTGTCTTTGGACATTGAGTCTTGCTTAGAGAAACTCCATGTAACACGGGCAAGGTGCCTCTCTTAGAATTTTCCATACGGAATCTTCTAATGACCTTGTCAATGTATGTACTTTGGCTTAAACCAAGAAGCCTCCTTGATCTATCTCTATAGATCTTAATGCCAAGTATATATGCGGCTTCACCCATATCTTTCATTGCGAAGCACTTTCCTAACCAAGTCTTCACAGACTGAAGTGTAGGAATGTCGTTTCCAATGAGTAATATGTCATTCACGTATAAAATAAGGAATAGCACTATGCTCCCACTAATCTTCTTGTATACACAAGTCTCATCTTCGTTCTTGATGAATCCAAACTCTTTGACCGATTCATCAAAACGGAGATTCCAACTCCTTGAAGCTTGCTTCAATCTGTTGGGTTTCCAAGTAACATGCGCAGCGGAATTTAGCATTTAAAATTTTAAAACCCAAAGCCATGGATCCATTCATATGATTAAATCAAATACAACATAAGAATAAAAGGAATAAACTAACCCTTGATGGCTATCAAATTCTCTTGGTCTTTGGTGGAGGTTTGAAGATTTGATCACGATCACAAAGCTTGAACACGAACTTTGAAGATGATGATTTTCACCATCTAGCGGTATCCACACTTCGAACGAATATCAAAGGAGCTTCTTTGATCTTGGTTGCTAGACCAAATTGTGAAACACTTTTCCACAATCAAAAGAACTATATGGAATTTATTTTGTGTATTATTTTGTTCTTCAACCAAGAATGTCTTAGAACAAAATAAACCCTCTCTCAAACTCTTTGAGACTCACAAAATCATTCGCATAAAGTTCTGGCCGAATTTGGTCTTTTATACACAAGTATGACCTATTCCAAATAGGAAACTTGCGTTAAAATCCGTCCAAAATTCGTTTCCTAATCAAATTAGGAATCTGCCACCCGACAGTACTGTGCGGTCGCACAACTATCTGAAACAAAACTGGCACAAAAACTGAGCTAAGTGTGCGGCCGCCCAGTCCATACTGTGCGGTCGCCCACTTCCCCAGAATGTCCAGAATTTCCAAAATTCCAATGTAGTCCTTTTAAAGATTTGTTCTATTGTGTGTGACCCTCTAGGATTATACTAAGTTGGCAATGGGTTCAAACATGAAACCATAAGATATGATTAGGTTCTAGCAAACCGTCATACCTACCCAAATAGTATAACTAGATACAAGTTCGCATTCCTTTAGAATATGTCATAATCCTTTTGTCCACGATATCATTGAACACAAGTCATGGTCAAAGAGTCAACTTGTTTTGTTCAATACTTTCTCGATTCCGAATATGTTGATAATCCAAATGACATTGATCCAATCAATTCATTTGAGTCCGGCCGAACATTTCATCAACATCATTCCTACCAGAGGCCCAAGCTTGACATCTCTCCGAGGAGGAACAAATCCATTTAGCTTATTATTCTTCCCTACGTGAATCCGATTATGCCAATCATACCCTTTATAACTACTCGGTTAAAAGTAGCGTTTGAATATGTCAAACATAATGTTCATCAAGTGGAAGACTATAATAACTTCATGTCTAAGGATTCAAATGACATAACTAATATGAGATATAGGTATGACATAGACCATGACATAAATCTCATAGAGCGGGTCATGTCCAGTACCTTGTTCCAAACAAGTACCCATAAATCTAACATTATCATCCCATGATCATTTAGCCTTTATACTAGTGCTTCAACAAGTACTAGGGACGGAGATTATTATAAGTAAACATGAACAACAATAATAATCAAAACATCTCTTTATTGATATGAAATAAATGATAACAATTACAACGTTTATCAAACGTGCCTAGGGCACCACTACCAACAATCTCCCACTTGCCCTAGGCCTAATCTCCCATGTATCTAATACCCATGGACCTAACATGACCATCATGTTTAGCTTGTGGAAGTCCCTTTGTTAGCGGGTCCGCAACATTGTCATCAGTAGGTACTCTGCATATATTTACGTCTCCCATATCAACGATCTCTCGAATGATATGAAAACGCCTAAGTATGTGTTTGGATTTCTGATGTGCTCTTGGTTCCTTTGCTTGAGCAATAGCACCATTATTGTCGCAATAAAGGTCTATTGGATTAGCAATACTAGGAACCACTTCAAGTTCAGTTATGAACTTCTTAATCCAAACAGCTTCCTTTGCAGCATCCGATGCAGCAATATACTCAGCTTCTGTTGTAGAATCAGCGGCTGTACTTTACTTGGAACTCTTCCAGCTTACAGCTCCACCATTTAACATAAACACAAATCCCGATTGCGATCGGCTATCATCTTTGTCGGTTTGGAAGCTTGCATCCGTGTAAGCATTTACAACGAGATCATCTTCCATTCTTCCATAGACCAAAAACGAGTCTTTAGTTCTTCTCAAGTACTTAAGAATCGCTTTTACAGCTATCCAGTGATTTTCGCCAGGGTCGGATTGGTATCTACTTGTCATGCTCAAAGCATAAGATACATCCGGCCTAGTACAAATCATGGCATACATGATGGACCCAATTGCCGAAGCATATGGAACATCATTCATTTTCTCACTCTCATCTTTTGTCTTAGGACATAGAGTCTTGCTTAGAGAAACTCCATGTAACACGGGCAAGGTTCCTCTCTTAGAATTTTCCATACGGAATCTTCTAATGACCTTGTCAATGTATGTACTTTGGCTTAAACCAAGTAGCCTCCTTGATCTATCTCTATAGATCTTAATGCCAAGAATATATGCGGCTTCACCCATATCTTTCATTGCGAAGCACTTTCCTAACCAAGTCTTCACAGACTGAAGTGTAGGAATGTCGTTTCCAATGAGTAATATGTCATCCACGTATAAAATAAGGAATAGCACTATGCTCCCACTAATCTTCTTGTATACACAAGGCTCATCTTCGTTCTTGATGAAGCCAAACTCTTTGACCGGTTCATCAAAACGGAGATTCCAACTCCTTGAAGCTTGCTTCAATCCATAGATGGATCTTTGCAATTTACATACCTTAGAATCTTGTTCAAAACCTTCTGGTTGTGTCATATACACATCCTCTTGGAGTTTTCCATTTAGGAAAGCGGTTTTGACGTCCATCTGCCATATTTCATAGTCATGATATGCGGCAATGGCAAGCAAAATTCTTATAGACTTGATCATTGCTACGGGTGAAAAGGTTTCATCATAGTCAATACCATGAACTTGCCTATAACCTTTCGCTACAAGCCTAGCTTTGTAAGTATGCACCTTCCCATCCATGTCAGTCTTCTTCTTGAAGACCCATTTGCATCCTATGGTTTTTACACCTTCGGGCGCATCAATCAAATTCCAAACATGATTGTCTTGCATGGATTGCAATTCGGATTCCATGGCTCCAAGCCACTTGTCCGAATCAGGAGAAGACATCGTCTCTTGGTAGGTTGACGGTTCATCATTCTCAATGATTTCTACCTCATTACTATCCGTTACGAGAAATCCATATCTCTCGGGCTCGGATCGTAACCTACTAGATCTGCGAGTTGCTTGTGTACTTTGAACAGGTTCCACAACTCCTTGTGGTTCTTGTTCTTGTTCCACTATTGGTTCAATGTTATTTTCTGGGTCTCGAATTTCTTCAAGATTTATTTTACTCCCACTGATTTCTTTGGATAGAAACTCTTTCTCTAGAAATATACCAGTTCGGGCAACAAACACTTTGTTGTCCTCACGGTTGTAAAAGTAATATCCTTTAGTTTCCTTAGGATATCCCACGAAAATACATTTATCGGATTTGTGTGCTAGTTTGTCAGAGATAAGTCTCTTGACATAAACTTCGCAACCCTAAATCCTCATGAAAGATAAATTAGGTTTCTTTCCACTCCACATCTCATATGGAGTCTTTGGAACCGATTTAGTTGGAACTTGATTTAGTGTGAAAGCAGCGGTTTCTAGGGCGTAACCCCAAAAGGATATTGGAAGATCAACTTGACTCATCATTGATCGAACCATGTCTAAGAAAGTCTGATTCCTCCTCTCGGACACACCATTCCATTGTGGTGTTCCCGGTGGAGTCAATTGTGAAACTATTCCACAATTCTTTAGATGATCATCAAATTCTTGGCTCAAGTATTCACCACCTCGATCTGATCGAAGTGCCTTTATACTTTTGCCAAGTTGTTTTTCTACTTCATTTTGAAATATTCTAAATATCTCGAATGCTTCACTTTTATGTTTCATTAGGTAAACATACCCAAATCTACTATAATCATCAGTGAAGGTTATGAAGTATTGAAATCCTCCCCTAGCATTGCTACTTAATGGTCCGCATACATCGGAATGTATCAACCCCAATAAGTCGATTGCCCTCTCACCCAGCTTGGTAAAAGGTGTCTTAGTCATTTTTCCAAGAAGACACGACTCACAAGTGTCATATGACTCTAAGTCACATGAACCCAAAAGTCCGTCCCCATGGAGTTTTGAGATACGCTTCTCATTAATATGACCAAGACGGCAATGCCATAAATAAGTATGATTTACATCATTAGGTTTAGATTTCTTATTTACATGATAGACATTATTTTCATTCTTGACATCCAAGATATAAAGGCCATTAAATGAATTAGCAATACCATAAAGCACATCATTTAAATAAATAGAAAATTTCTTATTCTCAATAAGAAACTTAAAACCTTCATTATCCAAACAAGAAATTGAAATAATATTTCTGCTTAAATCCGGAACATAATAACAATTGTTTAAAACAAGAATTAATCCGGAAGGTAAAGTGACTTCATAAGTCCCTACGGCTAATGCAGCAACTCTTGCTCCATTCCCCACGCGTAGATCTACTTCACCTTCTTTAAGCAGTCTCCTATTCTTTAGTCCCTGCACATTTAGACAAATGTGAGAACCACATCCGGTATCCAATACCCAAGAATCAGTAGTAGAAAGGAGAATATCTATCATATAGATACCTGAAGTCGACGCAGCCTTGCTGCTCTTCTTCTTCTTTTGCTCTTCCAAGAAAGCCTTGCAATTACGTTTCCAATGACCAATTTCTTGACAATGGAAACAGATTGCATCCTTTTGTGAATCAGGTTTTGCCTCAGAAGCCTTGGCAACCTTTGCCTTGCTTATCTTGGGTTTGACAACTTTTGCCTTACCCTTTCCTTTGGCATTAGCCTTCTTCCCATCATGAATCAAAAGCACGGGAGAACCTTTCTCCACAATTTTCATCTCTGCAGTTTTGAGCATCCCATGCAACTCAGAGAGATTCTTATCCATTCCATGCATGTTATAATTCATCACAAACTGATTATAACTTTTAGGCAATGAATTAAGAATGAGATCCGTGGCTAACTCCAATGGGATTGGATAGCCAAGTTTCTCAAGGTGCTCTACGTAACCTTTCATTTTAAGAAAGTGAGGACTCACTTGTTGTCCTTCATTCATCTTACAAGTAGTGAATGCAACAATGGTCTTGTACCTCTCTTGCCTAGCTTGCTCTTGAAACATGGTTCTCAGCTCCACGCCTATCTCATAGGCTTCCAAATGTTCCAAACTTTGTTGGAGTTTTGAACACATAGCAGCAAGCATGAGACAACTTACATCTCTAGAATCATTACGATGTTTCTTGTAATTGTCCCTTTCTACCCTAGGGGCAGTAGGCGGTGGTTCAGCAGGGAGAGGCCCATCGAGAATGTACAACTTATCTTCTTGCCTAAGAACGATTCTTATGCTACGGATCCAATCCATAAAGTTAGTACCATTCTCTTCGAGCTTATCCTTCTCAAGGATTGATCGCAACGACATTTATTGAGTGTTATTAGTCATTATCTACAAATATGCAAAATTTCCAAAATTTAATAAGTACCAATTTTTCATTAAAGAAATAAACAATGTATTTTTCCAAAATACTCCCACTAAATTACATAACCTTCTTATACATCCAATGTATAATATAATTTAAATGGGTTAAGATCCAACTTTAATTTAATTTCAAGTCCGCTAAGGCGGATTACACAAAATCAAACTAATTAGGTAGACAACTCTTGTCAATCATATCTCATATGACTCTTAGTTCCTTTTATGAGATTCTTTAAGAAATCCAATTTCAAAAAGCATGTTAAACCTCATCTTTGCCTAGGCCCAAAACTGTTTTGACGCCCAATTAAGTCTAACCATTTTAAACGCATAGTTAATGTGTCCCACTAGGGCGTGCCCACATTATCTATCTTGCTCATACATAAATAAATTTAATGCACCTCGCTAGGGCGAATCTACATTAAAATCACTCATGTACTAACAAGTGTTTTAATCATGGCATGGCAATAAAAGACTTAAAACTTTCTTTGAAGGTTCATCACATATAGCATATAACACATTTATGAGCACATAATATAAACATGTTACACATCAAGTTTAGCCACTAAATTAATCTCCATTAATTTAAGCATAGTATTTATGTGTCATTAGTTTCTCTATAATTATGAGGATGAGACTATTTCAACTTCGGTTATTATCTCCAAATCAAGACAACAAGAAGTACGGTCGAACTAAGCCATTTGGCAACCACAATCCCGCACTAATTCAAGAAACCAAGAAAGTAGTCCATGTGGCCGAAACTAAGCAATAGATGGTCTCGATGAACGTAGGCCAATTGCATTCACAATTCCACATGGATCTCCAAACTTTGAATCAAGAACTTTGTTTCTCAATTTTAGCAATTATGAACTCTTCATAATTCTAACTTCGTTTTATCTTTGAAACTTTGATTGCGATCAATTTTGGGAAACACAATCTCGATGAACGCAGATTAGCCATCCAAAACTTGAACCAATCTAGGAATCACAAGACTAAAACAAATAGGAAAATCAAACCCCAAAATCCACACACAAACCAACTACCCAAAACCCATTCCAGATCAGCAAGTCTGGACTGGTTCTGTTACTGGTTTTGTTGAATTTTTCGAAAAATTCCAGATTCTGTTTTTCAACCAAAATCAGACCTTCTGATCCCCTTGTGCGGCCGCCCAAAAACCCCTGTGCGGTCGCCCAAAAATGTGCGGCCGCCCAAGGCGTTTTGTGCGGTCGCCCGGTTCCATCAGAATGTGCAGAATTTTCAAAGTTCGAAAATTTTGTCTCAAAATTGTTTTTCCCCGATTATTAAAACTTTGATCCAATCAAAAATTAATAATCAACAATTCTGAATCCACCATAATTTATTTATTTCGATTGAATCGTGCGATTAAAGTTGCAAAACAATAAACCACATAAAATCACATAACACATAAACATCACATATTCCAATATTCACACCATGCAAGGCACATAAACAATTTATATACACATAACATGATCCAAGTATTGAATTAATCAACATGAACGGGGCTCTGATACCAGTGTTGGGTTTCCAAGTAACATGCGCAGCGGAATTTAGCATTTAAAATTTTAAAACCCAAAGCCATGGATCCGTTCATAAGATTAAATCAAATACAACATAAGAATAAAAGGAATAAACTAACCCTTGATGGCTATCAAATTCTCTTGGTCTTTGGTGGAGGTTTGAAGATTTGATCACGATCACAAAGCTTGAACACGAACTTTGAAGATGATGATTTTCACCCTCTAGCGGTATCCACACTTCGAACGAATATCAAAGGAGCTTCTTTGATCTTGGTTGCTAGACCAAATTGTGAAACACTTTTCCACAATCAAAAGAACTATATGGAATTTATTTTGTGTATTATTTTGTTCTTCAACCAAGAATGTCTTAGAACAAAATAAACCCTCTCTCAAACTCTTTGAGACTCACAAAATCATTCGCATAGAGTGCTGGCAGAATTTGGTCTTTTATACACAAGTATGACCTATTCCAAATAGGAAACTTGCATTAAAATCCGTCCAAAATTCGTTTCCTAATCAAATTAGGAATCTGCCACCCGACAGTACTGTGCGGCCGCCCAAAAGCCTCTGTGCGGTCGCACAACTATCTTAAACAAAACTGGCACAAAAACTGAGCTAAGTGTGCGGCCGCCCAGTCCATACTGTGCTGCGGTCGCCCACTTCCCCAGAATGTCCAGAATTTCCAAAATTCCAATGTAGTCATTTTAAAGATTCGTTCTATTGTGTGTGACCCTCTAGGATTATACTAAGTTGGCAATGGGTTCAAACATGAAACCATAAGATATGATTAGGTTCTAGCAAACCATCATACCTACCCAAATAGTATAACTAGATACAAGTTCGCATTCCTTTAGAATATGTCATAATCCTTTTGTCCACGATATCATTGAACACAAGTCATGGTCAAAGAGTCAACTTGTTTTGTTCAATACTTTCTCGATTCCGAATATGTTGATAATCCAAATGACATTGATCCAATTAATTCATTTGAGTCCTGCCGAACATTTCATCAACATCATTCCTACGAGAGGCCCAAGCTTGACATCTCTCCGAGGAGGGACAAATCCATTTAGCTTATTATTCTTCCCTACGTGAATCCGATTATGCCAATCATACCCTTTATAACTACTCGGTTAAAAGTAGCGTTTGAATATGTCAAACATAATGTTCATCAAGTGGAAGACTATAATAACTTCATGTCTAAGGATTCAAATGACATAACTAATATGAGATATATGTATGACATAGACCATGACATAAATCTCATAGAGCGGGTCATGTCCAGTACCTTGTTCCAAACAAGTACCCATAAATCTAACATGATCATCCCATGATCATTTAGCCTTTATACTAGTGCTTCAACAAGTACTAGGGACGGAGATTATTATAAGTAAACATGAACAACAATAATAATCAAAACATCTCTTTATTGATATGAAATAAATGATAACAATTACAACCTTTATCAAACGTGCCTAGGGCACCACTACCAACACAATCCATAGATGGATCTCTGCAATTTGCATACCTTAGAATCTTGTTCAAAACCTTCTGGTTGTGTCATATACACATCCTCTTGGAGTTTTCCATTCAGGAAATC
Source organism: Campanula takesimana (assembly GCA_026119855.1). Classification (NCBI taxonomy): domain Eukaryota; kingdom Viridiplantae; phylum Streptophyta; class Magnoliopsida; order Asterales; family Campanulaceae; genus Campanula; species Campanula takesimana. The sequence goes on along the minus strand of JAOWBW010000825.1, from coordinate 39,287 downwards.
GGTTTTGACGTCCATCTGCCATATTTCATATTCATGATATGCGGCAATGGCAAGCAAAATTCTTATAGACTTGATCATTGCTACGGGTGAAAAGGTCTCATCATAGTCAATACCATGAACTTGCTTATATCCCTTCGCTACAAGCCTAGCTTTGTAAGTATGCACCTTCCCATCCATGTCAGTCTTCTTCTTGAAGACCCATTTGCATCCTATGGTTTTTACACCTTCGGGCGCATCAATCAAATTCCAAACTTGATTGTCTTGCATGGATTGCAATTCGGATTGCATGGCTCCAAGCCACTTGTCCAAATCAGGAGAAGACATCGCCTCTTGGTAGGTTGACGGTTCATCATTCTCAATGATTTCTACCTCATTACTATCCGTTACGAGAAATCCATATCTCTTGGGCTCGGATCGTATCCTACTAGATCTGCGAGTTGCTTGTGTATTTTGAACAGGTTCCACAACTCCTTGTGGTATTTTTTCTTGTTCCACTATTGGTTCAACGTTATTTTCTGGGTCTTGAATTTCTTCAAGATTTATTTTACTCCCACTGATTTCTTTGGAGAGAAACTCTTTCTCTAGAAAGACACCAGTTCGGGCAACAAACACTTTGTTGTCCTCACGGTTGTAAAAGTAATATCCTCTAGTTTTCTTAGGATATCCCACGAAAATACATTTATCAGATTTGTGTGCAAGTTTGTCTGAGACAAGTCTTTTGACAAAAGCTTCACAACCCCAAATCTTCATGAAAGATAAACAAGTTTTCTTTCCACTCCACATCTCATATGGAGTCTTTTGAACCGATTTAGTTGGAACACGATTTAGTGTGAAAGCAGCGGTTTCTAAAGCGTAACCCCAAAAGGATATTGGAAGATCAACTTGACTCATCATTGATCGAACCATGTCTAACAAAGTCCGATTTCTCCTCTCGGACACACCATTCCATTGTGGTGTTCCGGGTGGAGTCAATTGTGAAACTATTCCACAATTCTTTAGATGATTATCAAATTCTTGACTCAAGTATTCACCACCTCGATCTGATCGAAGTGCCTTTATACTTTTGCCAAGTTGTTTTTCTACTTCATTTTGAAATATTCTAAATATCTCAAATGCTTCACTTTTATGTTTCATTAGGTAAACATACCCAAATCTACTATAATCATCAGTGAAGGTTATGAAGTATTGAAATCCTCCCCTAGCATTGCTACTTAATGGTCCGCATACATCGGAATGTATCAACCACAATAAGTCGCTTGCCCTTTTACCTAGCTTGGTAAAAGGTGTCTTAGTCATTTTTCCAAGAAGACACGACTCACAAGTATCATATGATTCTAAGTCACATGAACCCAAAAGTCCGTCCCTATGGAGTTTTGAGATACGTTTCTCATTAATATGACCGAGACGGCAATGCCACAAATAAGTATGATTTACATCATTAGGTTTAGATTTCTTATTTACATGATAGACATTGTCATTATTTTCATTCTTGACATCCAAGATATAAAGGCCATTAAATGAATTAGCAATACCATAAAGCACATCATTTAAATAAATAGAAAATTTCTTATTCTCAATAAGAAACTTAAAACCTTCATTATCCAAACAAGAAATTGAAATAATATTTCTACTTAAATCCGGAACATAATAACAATTGTTTAAAACAAGAATTAATCCAGAAGGTAAAGTGACTTCATAAGTCCCTACGGCTAATGCAGCAACTCTTGCTCCATTCCCCACGCGTAGGTCTACTTCACCATCTGACACGCCCCAAGTCCCGGGATTCCCTAATAGAACCTCGAACCTGGTGCGCGTAACTAACAAGAAACAAGAAACTAACGGAAAACAGGAATAATACCTGTTAAAAACAAAACTGACATGATATGTATAGTCAAGAGTAGGGAGCTAAGATAGCTCACACGAGTTCTAGACCAAGAAAATTAAAACCAAACAAGGCTACATACAGCGGAAGACATGCCTAGCAAATAAGCTGGCATCAAGAACTGTCTAGGGACAACAAATACTACCCCAATACAAGCCCAGAGTTTAATTAACTCATACAAGATCGTCCTTACCAAAATATAAAAGGACACTAACTTCGAACAAGAATATCCTGCTGAGTAAGTTCCCAGCTAAATCGAGCCTCACTGCGTACTATCCCCTGCTTTCCTAGGGGGGAAACAATTAAACAAATAAAGGGTGAGATAAATCTCAGTAAGCTATTAACATGTAACTATATGTCATATTATCATGCAATACAAGTAGATACTCAACTAAACATATATCAAGTATCATCAAGTAACAATTATAGGAGAGGCTAAGCCAACTCAACAAGTAATCAAGCTCAAGAAAGGTTCAGGTAACAAGTAGTCAAGTAGAGTGAGAGGCTAGACCAGCTCACCAAGATGCACATAGGCCTATCACGAATTTGTACCTGAATCCTTCCTTATTCCTCCCAAGAATACCATTTGTTGTCGATGCTTTTCTAGCTGAGGACAACCAAGAAAAAGAACAAGAACTGCTGTGCAGTATATAAGAAGACCTGGTAACCAGTGTCATCCACAAGAACAAGATCCACGTGGTGTTCAAGACAATCGCATTTACTTAGGTCAGGCTTATTGCTCTAACCAAGGAAGCTATGCCCTTACTATGGCCGGTAGTAAGGGGTCAAGCGGAAATACATAGGGACCCGATTGTCACTTAAACCCCAGCTCTCGCGACAAGCGTGAACCTATATATTTTCGAACAAGCAAGGAGAACCAGCTGGACTCACACAAGAATGCACAAGTAGATGTTTACTTGAACTACGAGAACAGAACTCAGTCCCTTATTAGTGGACTATTCTTTATGCACCATGTAATCATGTATCATGTGCTCACGAGAATATGCACCATGTAATTATGTATCATGTGCTCACGAGAATATGCACCATGTAATTATGTATCATGTGCTCACGAGAATATGCACCATGTAATTATGTATCATGTGCTCACGAGAATATGCACCATGTAATCATGTATCATGTGCTCACGAGAATACAAGTATCCATACGCAATTATTGCGAATACAAACCAAGATAACACTGGCACATAAGGTGTCTGTGTAACACGATCAATCCAAGTAAGAGTCCATTAATAACAGACTTCAGTCAAGTAGTAGGGTATATCACTTTGTCACATGCCAAGTTTGCACGTACATATTCATATCACGTTTAACACATTAAAGTGTCTATCACGATACCCTTACTATCAAGTAGAGCCCAACACCTTAGACTCTAAACACGTAGTAGAATAGGTCACCTTGTACCTAGACACAGTCATACTTCACGTATATGTATCGTTAGTAATCGAATACATTTTCTAACACATATTGTGTTCTGTAATCATTCTTATTAATTTAAATCTTAGTATTCACGATTATATGAATTATCTTCATATTACACTAGTCCCTATTTTCTTTAGGAAACCATTTCAAGACAAGATATCTTCTTTATTTTTTTTATATACTTCATTGAGTATATACACGATTAAAAACTAAATCATTTACACTTTAGTGCTTATTTATAGCACTTCCAATATACACGTATCAAGTTCAAGTATGTAGTAGAGTTAATCATTCTCTATCTAGTTCCATAACCCAATTCTTTGGTTATTCATACCATGTACCAATCAATCAAGAAGCCACATTCTATCAAGTAAATATATGCAAGATTTGCATATACACATCAAGACTCTTTCAAGTTTATTACCATACACCTATATTGGTGTCAAGGCACGTACAAGATTTTATAATCTTATATTCAAGTCTTAATCCAATTATTTGGATGTTCAAGTCATGTACGAGATTTTATTGTCTTATACTTCAAGTTACTGTCTCATCTTAAGACATTCAAGACATTCAGGACATTCAGGACATATACAAGATCTTATCATCTTATATCCAAGTTCTCAATCCATTTCTTTGGATGGTTAAACATGTACAAGAGTTAATTATCTTATACTTCGAGTTTAAGCTAGGAAGATGAATTATACATCTTTCACGAATTATTTTCAAATCCTTTTCTTAGGACATTCAAGCTCAAGACATTAGTTGGTGTCCCTAAGGTACACAAACATTGACTTCAAGACACATAAAAGAGTTATTACTCTTATATTCAAGTTATCATTTAATTATGATTCAAGTCCACCTTTCATTTGATCACGAAGGGACTATTTTTCAGTACTAGAGTGTTCTACAACACTTATCTAGGCCATCTAGGGTAGTACCCTAAACCTAGACCAAGAATACTTCGAGTTCAAATTAAGTAAATGAGCTAGACAACTCATACTTACGAGTTCTTAATCCCCTACATAGGATATTCAATCTCAAGTCATTGTTTTAATGCCCCTAAGGTGCACAATCTTTGGCTTCAAGACAAGCATAACACATAAGTGCTTGTTCATAGCACTTTCAAGACATATAAAAGAGTTGTTACTCTTATACTTAAGTTCTCATTTTAATTAAATGAGTATTCATGTTTAAGACCAAGTTCTGATGCCCCTAAGGTGTCATAACACTTGCTAGGACATCTTATACTAAGGTTATATACCTTAACTAGAGTTACTTCCAACTTATACAAACTTTAAACAACATTTTGTTTTTCAGGTAACTGTGCGGTCGCCTAAAATGGCCTGTGCGGTCGCACACAAGCAGGTCAATTCCTTTGAAAAACATTTCAGAAAGATGGGCGGTCGCCCAAGGATTTTTGTGCGGTCGCACAAGGTACCAAAATGCGAAATTTTTATTTCTTTCCCAGGTTAAGAAATTTCCCGTCCCAAGCGTAGGAGTATAATTTTTATCAATATATTATCAAACCCAGGAGTACAATAACAAGCTTAAATCACTCATTTCAATTATACTTTCTTATTTCAACAGAGACTTTTATACTTATAAATTCTCCGTCCCAAATGTAGGAGTATACTTTTACTAACCCCTAGGCAATACCCAAGACACTATTTCAAGCTCAATTCATTTCTTTTACCGTCCCATAAATAATAGGATAATTTCCTTTTATTCCATTTCAATATTTCACCGTCCCCAAAAGTATAAGTACAATTTTATAATATACTACTATAAACATTTAGGGATACTTCCATTCATTTCCCCGTACCACAATTAATGGTACGATTTTTCTAATAATATTTAAATCAAGTTACTATTTCTCCGTCTCACGAATAGGAGTGTAATTTCCTACAAACCAACAACCCAGGAGGTTAACTAATTTAAACCAATTTTCCAAGTTTCTTTTGTACGCAGCATATTTATACTCCCTTCGTACCAATTTACAAGTATCACAAAAATTGCTTAAAACACAATTTTAACAAGAACAAGTAGCGGGAATAACATATATGCATGTTATTACAAGTAAGGGGGAGTCAATAACTTACCTAGTCAAAAATCAAGTTGACCCAAACTAATTTCTGTTCAGCAGGAAACGCTCTATTCAGCGGCACGAATATTTATCCGGTACCAGAATCACGAACAGAGGGATAATTAATCGCGAGGAGTCGAGAATAGAAGAAATTTCAACTCCTAACTTTAGAACAGAGAAAGTACGAGAAGAAGTAATTTTGGGAATATGCTTCTGAGAAGCAAACCCACTTGATATACATGCCACTTTCAAAGAATTGCAACTAGGCCCCTCAAGTTCTAACTTTGACAAAAAGGCCCCTTAAAGTCATAATTTCACAAATGACCCTAAAGTCAAAACTAGACATTTAACCACCTTAATATTCTAAAGCAGTTAATAAATTAATTCAAGTAAAACTAGCACATAATATGCAAGTTCAAGCATTTAAGCAAGCACGTCAAGAATTTAACAAATAAGTCAAATATTTAACGAGATTAAGGATGGGCGTTACACCATCTTTAAGCAGTCTCCTATTCTTTAGTCCCTGCACATTTAGACAAATGTGAGAACCACATTCGGTATCCAATACCCAAGAATCAGTGGTAGAAAGGAGAATATCTATCATATAGATACCTGAAGTCGACGCAGCCTTGCTGCTCTTCTTCTTCTTTTCCTCTTCCAAGAAAGCCTTGCAATTACGTTTCCAATGACCAATTTCTTGACAATGGAAACAGATTGCATCCTTTTGTGAATCAGGTTTTGCCTCAGAAGCCTTGGCAACCTTTGCCTTGCTTATTTTGGGTTTGACAACTTTCTTACCCTTTCCTTTGGCACTAGCCTTCTTCCCATCATGAACCAAGAGCACGGGAGAACCTTTCTCCACAATTTTCATCTCTGCAGTTTTGAGCATCCCATGCAACTCAGATAGATTCTTATCCATTCCATGCATGTTATAATTCATCACAAACTGATTATAACTTTTAGGCAATGAATTAAGAATGAGATCCGTGGCTAGCTCCAATGGGATTGGATAGCCAAGTTTCTCAAGGTTCTCTACATAACCTTTCATTTTAAGAAAGTGAGGACTCACTTGTTGCCCTTCATTCATTTTACAAGTAGTGAATGCAACAATGGTCATGTACCTCTCTTGCCTAGCTTGCTCTTGAAACATGGTTCTCAACTCCACGCCTATCTCATAGGCTTCCAAATGTTCCAAACTTTGTTGGAGTTTTGAACACATAGCAGCAAGCATGAGACAACTTACATCTCTAGAATCATTACGATGTTTCTTGTAATTGTCTCTTTCTGCCCTAGGGGCAGTAGGCGGTGGTTCAGCAGGGAGAGGCCCATAGAGAATGTATAACTTATCTTCTTGCCTAAGAACGATTCTTATGCTACGGATCTAATCCATGAAGTTAGTACCATTATCTTCGAGCTTATCCTTCTCAAGGATCGATCGCAACAACATTGATTGAGTGTTATTAGTCATTATCTACAAATGTGCAAAATTTCTAAAATTTAATAAGTACCGGTTTTCATTAAAGAGATAAATAATGTATTTTTCAAACAAAATACTCCCACTAAATTATATAACCTTCATATACATCCAATTTATAATATAATTTAATTGGGATAAGATCCAACTTTAATTTAACTTTTGAGTCCACGGAGGCGGACCGCTCAAAACTAAATTAATTAGGTAGACAATCATGTCAATCATATCCCATATGATTCTTAGATCCTTTTATGAGATTCTTTGAGAAATCCAATTTCAAAAAGCATGTTTAATCTCATCTTTTGCCTAGGCCCAAAACTGTTTTGACGCCTAATTAAGTCGAACCATTTTAAACGCATAGGAACCATTCAATTTAACGCACCTTGCGGAGGCAAGCCCACATTAAATTAATGAACCTTATCTTGCTCATACATGAATAAAATCAATGCACTTCGCGGAGGCGAACCCACATCAAGATCACCCATATATAAACAAGTGTTTTAATCATGGCATGGCAAAGAAGGACTTAAAACTTTCTTTGAAGGTTCATCACATATAGCATATAACACATTTATGAGCACATAATATAAACATGTTACACATCAAGTTTAGTCACTAAATTAATCTCCATTAATTTAAGCATGATATTTATGTGTCATTAGTTTCTCTATAATTATGAGGATGAGACTATTTCAACTTCGGTTATTATCTCCAAATCAAGACAACAAGAAGTGCGGTCGAACTAAGCCATTAGGCAACCACAATCCCGCACTAATTCAAGAAACCAATAAAGTAGTCCATGTGGCCGAAACTAAGCAATAGATGGTCTCGATGAACGTAGGCCAATTGCATTCACAATTCCACATGGATGTCCAATCATTGAATCAAGAACTTTGTTTCTTAATTTTAGCAATTATGAACTCTTAATAATTCTAACTTCGTTTTATCTTTGAAACTTTGATTGCGATCAATTTTTGGGAAACACAATCTCGATGAACGCAGATTAGCCATCCAAAAACTTGAACTAATCTAGGAATCACAAGACTAAAACAAATAGGAAAATCAAACCCCAAAATCCACACACAAACCAACTACCCAAAACCCATTCCAGATCAGCAAGTCTGGACTGGTTCTGTTACTGGTTTTGTTGAATTTATCGAAAATTCTATATTCAGATTTTAACCAAAATCAGAACAAATTTTGACCAGCGAGCGCCCGCCTGGTCTTCAGTGAGCGGGCGCCTGAATGGTCAGAATGGTACAGAATTTTTAAAGTTCGAAAATTTTGTCTCAAAATTATTTTTCCCCGATTATTAAAACTTTGATCTGATCAAAAATTAATAATCGAAATAATTCAGAATCCACCATAATTTTTATTGCGATTGAATCGTGCGATTAAAGTTGAAGAAATAAACCACATAAAATCACATAACACATAAACATCATATATTCCAATATTCATATCATGCAAGGCACATAAACAATTTATATACACATAACATGATCCTAGTATTGAATTAATCAACATGAACGGGGCTCTGATACCACTGTTGGGTTTCCAAGTCACATGCGCAGCGGAATATAGCAATCAAAAATTTTAAGAAACCCAAAGTCATGGATCCGTTCATATGATTAAATCAAATACAACATAATGAATAAAGGAAAAACTAACCCTTGATGACTATCAAAGTTTTCTTTGGTCTTGGTGGAGAAACTCGAAGCTTTATCACGGACAAAATCACGAACTTTGTAGATGATAAAATTCACCCTCTAGCGGTGTCCACACTTCGAACGAATATCAAGAGGCTCCTTGATCTTGGTTGCTAGACCAATAATTATGAAACACACTTTCACAATTTTAATAAAAAACTATATGGTATTTATTTGTGAATTATTTTGTTCCTCAATCAATGATATCTTAGAACAAAATAAAATCTCTCTCAAACTCTTTGAGACTCACAAAAGCACTAGTAAGGATGGTCTGTCCGAATTGAGGTTTTTATATACAATTAAGACCTATTCCAAATAGGTAACTTGTGTCAAAAACCTTTCCTAATCGAATTAGGAATTATTCTGTCGGCATACCCGGCGCCCGCCTGGTCCAACCCAGGCGCCCGCTCATTTGAACAGAAGGTCCAACCCTTTTCCGGACTCATTCAGGCGCCCGCCTGGTTCAACCCAAGCGCCCGCTTGGTTGACCAGGAAGCCCAGAATTTTCCAGAAATTCCTTGGAGGTCCTCCGACCCTAAATGCCAATATAGTCCTCTTATTTAAGATTCGTTCTATTGTGTGTGACCCTCTAGGATTATACTAAGTTGGCAATGGGCTCAAACATGATCCCATAAGATATGATTAGGTTCTAGCAAACCGTCATACCTACCCAAATAGTATAACTAGATACAAGTTCGCATTCCTTTAGAATATGTCACAATCCTTTTGTCCACGATGTCATTGAACACAAGTCATGGTCAAACAGTCAACTTGTCTTGTTCAATGTTTTCTCGATTCCGAATATGTTGATAATTCAAATGCTATTGATCCAATCAATCCATTTGAGTCCGGCCGAACATTTCATCAACATCATTCCTTTGAGGGGCCCAAGCTTGACATCGCTACATGGAGGGACAAATCCATTTAGCTTATTATTCTTCCCAACGGGAATCCGATTATGCCAATCATACCCTTTATAACTACCGTGTTAAGGTAGCGTTTGAATATGTCAAACACAATGTTCATCAAGTGGAAGACTATAATAACTTCATGTCTAAGGATTCGAATGACATAACTAATATGAGATATATGTACGACATAGACCATGACATAAATCTCATACAGCGGGTCATGTCCAGTACCTTGTTCCAAACAAGTACCCATAAATCTAACATGATCATCCCATGATCATTTAGCCTTTATACTAGTGCTTAACAAGTACTAGGGACGGAGATTATTATAAGTAAACATGAACAACAATAATAATCAAAACATCTCTTTATTGATATGAAATAAATGATAACAATTACAACGTTTATTAAACGTGCCTAGGGCACCACTACCAACAGATTCCTCAATTCGGTACTGAAGGTCTCAAAGGGCTTCGCAATCTACAATCTTTTGGGCTATGGCATTACAGTGATACAAGCAAAGGGAAATATTGGGGCTACGCAACCGACGGTCTTTTGGGACAACAACGCTGTAGATACCCCGATCTCGCACCCCTTTTCAAACCCCGAATCGGTCTAAACTCTGAAACTGACCTAAAACCCTCGATTTGGCTGTGCGGGACTACCGTGATCCTTATCGGTGCATCGAATAGACGAACGGACTTCAAATTCATGATCAGAGCGAAAAAACGAGCAAACAGGCAAAAATTTCGTTTTTCGAGGTGCGGGACCGGAAACGGGGCCCGCAACCCCCCGAACTGCTCGCTGTTATCCATTATGTGCATTAAAAATATATTATTACCTTTCCTTGCTAATTGACATATTTCAGATATATCGGCGTGACCACAAAATTATTCCAAGCAACTTTCATGTTGGGCCCGCGGACAACCGGGACACCGGAGCGCGCACAACGGAGCAGTTGCGGCGCGGAAAGCCGGAGCTGAAAAGTTGGTTATCCACATTGCAAAATATCTCAAAATATCTAAGCAAGTGGTCAAGAAGAGCAAAAATATATTATTGTCGTTCCTTGCTTATGAAAATATTTCAGATATACCGGCCTAACCAGAAAAATATTCCGAGCAATTTTCATGTCGGACCCGCGAACAACCGGGACACCGGGGTGCGCACAACGGAGCAGTTGCGGAGCGGAAAGCCGGAGCTGAAAAGATGGTTATCCACATTGCAAAATATCTCAAAATATCTAAGCAAGTGGTCAAGAAGAGGAAAAATATATTATTGTCGTTCCTTGCTCATAAAAATATTTCAGATATACCGGCCTGACCAGAAAAATATTCCGAGCAACTTTCATGTTGGACCCGCGGACAACCGGGACACCGGAGACGCGCACAACGGAGCAGTTGCGGAGTTAATGCCGGAACAGAGATAAGGAAGATGACTTGAATCCTTAGTGTAAGAAGGATAGATAATGATATAAAAAAATCACCTCTCTCCTCCAATTTACAACCTCCCCCCTCCAATTTACGAGCAATTTACAACCTCATTTCTCCATATTACCATCTCCCTCATCCATTATTTAAAAAAAAAAAAGATTCATTCACACATCACACACACAACACTCTCCATATTCACCACCACCCTTACTTGCTCTCTCTCAAGTAACCCTAAAACACCCTCAACCACCACCACACCACCACCATACCACCATAGCACCACCACCACACAAACACTAAACTCAAACCCTTTCAAACACTAAGCAAAAGCCTTAGAAAACAAACAAAAAAAAAAAGACTTCCCTTGGAAGCAAAGGGAGCACAACCTAGGCCTTATTCTCACCTTGTAATCACCTCAAAGGGTAAGATGTAGTGTTCTTATCTAATTTCTTGAGAGGTTTAGCCACTTGTTAGGCTAAACCTCCATTTTATATTCAAAGATACAATATTGATACTCTTGTTGTTTTTTCTCTTCAAATGATATTATAATGATGTTTTGAGCTCTTGAGCATGCTATGCTATTGATCTTGTGTATATATATCATGCATGAATGAGTATCAAATCCTTGTGTGTGTTTGATTCAAGGGATTTTCAAAGAACCAACTTGTTTCCCCTCAAAAAACCTTGAATCTGTCCATAGCTTGTAATATCACCTTGTGAGAACTCATGTAATCTGACTTAGAAGCATGGATAAATGTTGTTTTGTGTTGTTAATATGTATATATATGCATGTTCAAAGTTTCATGTTCATAGATTTTCATTTGAGTTAGTTTTGATAGGTGTTTTCATGACATAAGTGAGATGCCAATAATCTGTCCATATGGTACCTTACTGCCTTGTTGATTTGTTTAGGCATAGAAAACTTGGGTTTTGGTCTTATACCACAAAAGAGAACTTGTTCTACACATAACAAGGAACATTATTATGTAAATAGAATATTTTTAGCCTCAGTGGAAGAGGCTCTTTCCATTTTTTGTTTGAGCTCTCTGTTCTCAGATTTGTGCTTGTCCATTTCTGACATCAAAAAGTCAGAAGTGTTTTGAATGACTTAAACTTGTTTGTTGGACTTTAAAATCTCCAGATATTAAATTTGACATGTTAGGAGAAACTTTCATGTTTTGTGTCCCCCATGATTCCCCCTTTTTGATGATGAAAAAAGTGGATACGTTAGGGATGTATGAAATTCTGTCTGACTGGGCTGTGAAAAGAATTGCCTTGCATGCTTTGTTTGAACACCATAACATGCCCCTAAAATCAAGGGAAAAATCATGGTAGATTTTTAATGTATTAGGAAGTTTTATTGACCTTTACTTTCCAGATTGGTTGAGTACAAGAACAGGTACACAAAGAAAGGTGCACAGCAGTCCCTGAAAATGTTTAGGGACGGAGTTTCGGACATTTATTTGTTTTGGGAATTGTTTCCCTTTTTGTGCAAATGTAAATATTAATCCCCCACCCCTTTATGTGTTTTATTCACTGTATATAAATGATAAAACCATTTTCTAAAACCAAGTGTGAGTCCACCCAAATCGACTCCCATTTGTGAATAAAAATGAACCTTCCTAGAATAGGAAGACCTCCATATATTAAACCACCATTTTTTGTTAGGGCACAAAATAGCAATTCAAAAGGCATAAAATGAATCTACGTGGCACGCATATAGAGACCATCATGGGCGAAGAGAATGCCTAACCCCTTCTCTCTTCGTAACTTAGCCCCCGAACCCACTTTCTCTAAAAAAGGTTTTTCTTCGTTTTTCCTAAAATTAAAATGAGGTGGAGACTCTTGCAATTAAATCACAGCATCAAGAGGAAACCATTGTGCGGGAACCGAGCGCATTTCCAAAAGCGCATCAGCACGAGGCGAACCCGAATCGCTTTCGCGAGCGATCATTTCGAGGTTCGGTTTCGAGCGCGGGCTCTCACAAACGCTCAAGCAATGCAATGTGGAAAAGTCTTATATGAAATGGATCAAACTTCAATGGTCCCTCAACACTTCCAGTCAAAAGGCCTCTTGGTTTTAAATGAAGGCTCCGATGATATGAATGAATTTGATGATTCTTATTAGAACTCACAACGAGATTATGAAGGAAGTCTTAGAGAAAAGGAAAAAGATTCAATATGCTAGACTCACCCGGCTGAGTTATAGCGGGCAATGCCAATATGTTAACTCTATAAGCAGAGTTACGGCCAATCCCAATGTTTCTGCAATACAGCACCCCCTTCTCCAAGATCAAAAGCATAGGCTGCATCCGAAGATCCGCCGTCGGTTCAACTCAAGAAGACTTAAGCAAACATATCGTTCGAGACTTTATCACACCAAGACCTTATCATCAGCAACAACATCACCATCTCCCACGAGACATTTCCCAAAGACCCTACTGCATTCTCAACATGGGTCTTCCACCACTTGGGTGCGAACCACAACGAGGCAATTCATCTCCCCTGCAAGAGTAAGAGCGAGATCACTTTCATGAGTTCTATCCAATAGTGCATCCGCTCTCAATACAATGCCAAGATAAGTTGGGGCTTCACACCGAAAGGTCCTCGCATCCCGCCATCTTAAAGCTCACTTGACATTTAGGGCTTAGCAATCTCCCGAATCTTGGTATCAATGATCTTCTCTCGAAGCTTGCTCACGTCAACAGCAAAAGGCGATTTATTTAGATGGGTCAAGAGTTGATTTATATTGGGGCTATGCAAGCCACATAAAAGTTTGGCATCAAAAGGGGCTTTACAATCAGCAACCCGTTATCTAGGCATCAAATGCCTTTTGGAGCCCCATAATCGACAAATCTCTTGGGGCTAGACATCAATTTCGTTGGACACCATGGCAACAACGACAAAATTCAACAAGGCAATCCGGACTTCGATTGAACACGACTTGATCTTGGGTTGGCTTTACAAACACACAATGGTTAAAATGGTTCACCCATTTTTCTAAAAAATCTTTTTTTCTCAGATGTGTGCATATTCTTTCCCTTCTAAAAAAAAAAAAAAAAAAAAAAGAAAAAAAAAAATTCTTTTTCTTTTTCTCCTTCTATGTGCAAAAGTATGTGCTTTACTTTGCTTTGCTCCTAGCTTATCCTCCAGCATTCTCCATCATCCTTGAACTACGCTGGTCTGATTCTCTTCAAGGGATACGTAGGCAGCCTTTTGGCACGACCAACCCATCACCCAGAATACCATCTCGCCAACACTCCATCAAAGGCAAGAACAATTCATCATCACCAACATCATCATTCTTCATCAAAAGCATCAACATCCTTCAGCAATCCATCTCCAATCAAGCGGCAATGGTAGGTGAAGGTATGAGTACATCTGAAGCTTTCCTCAAATCACACCGCACACAAAATCACTTTCTCCATTCTTACAAAAACTCTCTCTCATGCAAAACTGCTTTCAAATCACATTGCACCACGAGCACAATTTCTCTCTTCATTTCACACTTCATGCATCTTCTTGCACAAACACATATACCTGCCAAGCACACACTTAACAGGTACCACCACAAGGTCAACAACATCTGCAACTCAAGGCACTTCATCCCCAGCAGAAAATGATCCGCCGTCAACTACACCTGCATCCCACAGAGTCAAACAATTACAGTTTAATGACAACAACTCGGTCCATGATGAGCCGCAAAATCACCACCTTTCCATCAAGAAACACAACAATATCATATATAGGCAGACGGAGCCTCAGTTCTTGCCATCCGCAAACGGATCCCGCATCAGCAAACGGATCCCGTATCAGCAAACGGATCCCGCATCAGCAAATGGATCCCGCTTCAGCAAACGGATCCCGCTATCAGCAAACGGATCCCGCATCAGCAAACGGATCCCGCATCAGCAAACGGATCCCGCATCAGAAAACGGATCCCGCCATCAGCAAACGGATCCCGCTTCAGCAAACGGATCCCGCATCAGCAAACGGATCCCGCTTCAGCAAACGGATCCCGATTCAAAAAACGGATCCCTATTCAGTTAAATAGATCCCGCCATATCCTTTCTATATCAATAAAGCCGCTCACACAGGAAGCGCACCCCTATCCTTTGCAATCCACGTCGCCGAGGGGCTCTATAGACACCCCGCCTTGGACTGCTCACCCCGATTGCACATTTAATCTTGTGTTTCTCCCTATTTTATATGTTTTCCGTTAGTTTCCGTTACTTCGGTTAAGTTCCTGACTGACTCCGTTAAGTTCAGGGACTAAACTGAATAACAGTGCTAACTTTCTAGTCCTTTCTGTCAAAAATTCCTTATCTGAGTCGCGCGCCTCCGGCCTTTGAAGTCAGAAGCGCGCGCCTTCCGCCGTCAAGGTGGGAAGCGCGCGTTTCTGGGCGTGTCAGTTACAGATTTCTGGCCTTGAATCTCTCCCTTGCCCATCTTAAAAAAAAAAATCCCGGGGAATGGTTCTTGGCAGCTCAGTTTTGGCACCAAAAAAGAACCCTTTACAACTATAAAAACCCCTCCAATCTACCATTGGAGGGGATGGACTTTGATCACCATTCTCACACCTAAAAAACACCAATTTCTCATTACAATTCTTGCATGAACTTTTAAACATCCAACAATCCTTCCAATAAGGATCATTCTCAAGGAGTGTCAAGAACTTGTCTTCCAAACATAGGTATTTTCTTTGCCTTCTTCACTTTCTTCTAATTCATCTTTTCTTATCTCTTCTTTTGATCAAAAGTGCAATCAAACCCAAACCAAATTTGGGACATAACTCCGAACGATCACTTCATCTTCATTGAAGTTGGTCTAAGGGTCATATCCCTACATTTCAACCTCTTTTAAAACCCCTCTAAATTTGATATTAATAGGAAGAACACAATTTTTATAATGTAAACTTTGAACAAGCAAGACCGACGTCAGTCGGGCGAGATAGGTGTTTAAGTACTTCCCATCTCGTAACCTAACCTCCGAACTCTCAATAGGAATCTTTGTTTTCGTAAATCAAACACATTTCCAACTTAAAAGGTTTTCTCGCGTTCCTCTAAAACGTGGGTGACGACTCCTATAAAAAACAATCCTTTTCCCGTGAGGGGCCCGGGCCGGGGTACCTACACAAACACAATAACCGAATCTACTGCGACCCTAACATAATTAGCTACATCGATACTGTTCCATATAACAAATCTCATATTTGAGCATATTAACACATATAGCATGCTATCAGGATAACCGTAATATTTACAGACCAAAGCCAATATCAACGCAATAATCAAGTGGGACCGAACAAATATTATACGTATCAATAAAATGGAGTACAACGATAAGACGGGTATAAAAGAAAATGACACAGAATCGACACTGCGTAGTCTCCCTTACCTCAAATTTGATAAACTCAGATCACCCAAATAATTCATCCGGATCGATCTCGCACTTAGAAATTCACGGATCAAGCTTCAAATATTTTCCTCACTTTACTTCTCAGTTGAACTCTCTCAGTCATTCCCCTAAAGAATGAACAGAGTGAAAGTTGAACATCCATAATCTAAGTTGTACGAATGAGTCATAAAGATTAATCATAATGTTATTACACCTACTGCTAGCCATTTTAACTTGCTGTCAACTTGGGATGAAATAACAATTATTGGAGCCCACCTATTTACAACCCTCAACTCAATCCACAAAAGCCGTCCCGTTTTTTTATTTCTTACTTTATTTTATTTTTTCGATCCGCCTCAAAACGTCGTGCTTAATTTCGGGATGTCACATAAATGCTTTAAGTGTGGTCAACCGGGTCTTATCTCTAGTAATTGTACTAGTAGTAAGGATAAATGGGTCCATATAGTGGAACGTGACGGGTATCTTGAGGAGGATGACAAAGACGAGGGTGAAGAGGTTTGCTACGACCCTAATCTTGAAGACGAAGATGATGGTGATGATCATGCGTCATATGTGGTTCGTTAGCTAATGTTTACTACTCCAACCGAGGAAGTTGACCCATAACAACAGAATATTTTTCGCACCAAAGGAAAGGCACATAATTTTGCTTTTACATTTATTGTTGATAGTGGTTGTAGCGAAAATTTGGTGTCACGTGGGTTGGTCGATAATTGAAACTTGAGGTACGCAAACATCCCACTCCTTATTATGTGGGGTGGATTAGTAATGTTGGCAATATCAAGGTACATGAGCAATGTATTCTTCCTATTTCTATTTGTAGTTATAAGGACGATGTTTTATGTGATATTGTTGTTGTTGATATGAATGCATGCCATGTTTTGTTGGGTAGACCTTGGCAGTATGATCTTGATGTTCTTTATGATGGGAAAGAAAATTGTATCCATTTTAAGAAAGATGGGGTTCGTTTTCGTTTCTCTGCTTTAAAAGATCTTACTGCTACAAAAATGGGGATGGGGAAATCTCTTGTTTCTCTATGCACGGTGACTGATTTTGCTAAAGACCTCTTGGAGGCTCCTTTTGTTCTTGCTGTGGTTAGTCAGGGTATTGGTGGTACAGTCGATTTGATCCCTAAATCTCTACATGACTTATTGGATGAATTTTGTGATATAATGCCTGAGAACTTACCTCCCGGATTACCTCCTTTGAGGCATATTCAGCATCATATTGATTTAGTGCCCGGTGCTTCTTTGCCTAATCTTCCACATTATAGAATGAGTCCTGCTGAACATGATATTTTGCGTGCACAAGTCAAGGAGTTGTTGGCAAAGGGTTATGTTCGAGAAAGTATGAGTCATTGTGCTGTTCCGACCCTTCTTGTTCCTAAGAAGGATGGTACTTGGCGTATGTGTGTGGATAGTAGGGCCATTAACAAAATCACCGTGAAGTATCGTTTCCCTATCCCTCGTTTAGATGACATGTTGGATATGCTTCGTGGGTCCAAGGTGTTTTCTAAAATTGATTTGAAGAGTGGTTATCATCAAGTTTGTGTTCGACCGGGTGATGAATGGAAGACCGCCTTCAAAACAAAGGAAGGGTTGTATGAATGGTTGGTGATGCAGTTTGGGTTCTCAAATTCTCCTAGTACTTTTATGCGATTGATGTATCAAGTCTTAAAGCCCTTTCATGGTAAATTCTTAGTGGTTTATTTTGA
Source organism: Campanula takesimana (assembly GCA_026119855.1). NCBI lineage: Eukaryota > Viridiplantae > Streptophyta > Magnoliopsida > Asterales > Campanulaceae > Campanula > Campanula takesimana. The sequence continues at coordinate 21,225 of JAOWBW010000825.1, read as the reverse complement.
TGATATCTTGATCTATAGCACTTCAGAGGAGGAACATCTTGAGCATCTTCGCTTGGTGTTGCAAGCTTTGAAAACGGGAAGTTGTTTATTAATCTCAAGAAGTGTTGTTTTATGTTGAAGAAATTATTATTCTTGGGTTATGTGGTTTCTGAAGATGGTATTCATGTAGACGAAGACAAAGTTTGCGCTATTCGGGAGTGGCCTATTCCGAAGACTGTTAGTGAGGTACGGAGTTTTCATGGTCCTCCTACTTTTTATCGTCGTTTCATTCGTAATTTTAGTACTACCATGGCTCCTATTATAGAATGTTTGAAGATAGGGAAGCTTGATTGGGGAGATGAGGCAACTGCTAGTTTTGCTTTGATCAAGGAGAAATTAACTAGTGCTCCTTTGCTAGTATTACCCGACTTTTCCACACCTTTTGAATTAGAGACGGATGCGTCCGTGGTTGGAATTGGGGCTGTTTTGCTTCAAGGGAAGAAACCGGTGGATTTTATGAGTCAAAAATTGGAGGAGTCAAAACGGAAGTGGACTACTTATGAGCTTGAGTTTTATGCTGTGGTACAAGCTATCAAGCATTGGGAGCAATATTTACTTCATCGGGAGTTTGTTCTTCACACTGATCATGAAGCTTTGAAGTATATGAATGGTAAGAATCCTCTTAATAGGATGCATGCTCGATGGGTTGCTTATTTGCAACAATTCACTTTTGTTATTCAACACAAGAGTGGACAACATAATATGGTAGCGGATGCTTTGAGTCGTCGTGCTAACATCTCGGTAATTATGCGTAATGAGGTTGTGGGTTTTGATTTTTTGAAAGACCTTTATGAGCATGATGATGATTTTGCTCAAGACTGGGCCAAATGTCACGATGGAAATCCGGTGGGATTGTTTTTATTGCAGGGTGGTTTTTTATTTTATATGGATAGACTTTGCATTCCACAAGGATCGGTTCGTGAAAGTCTTATTTTGGAGGTGCATAAAGCCGGACATTATGGTCAAGCCAAGACGGTTGATTTGGTTGCCAAGAAGTATTATTGGCCTCAACTTCGTTGGGATACGCATAAAGTTGTTAGGAAGTGGATGGTTTGCCAAGAGTTTAAGGGGACATCACAAAACACGGGTTTGTATACTCCTCTTCCTATTCCTGATGGTCCTTGGGAGGATATTTATATGGATTTTGTACTTGGTTTAACTCGGACTCAAAGGTCAAATGATTCAGTGTTTGTATTGGTGGATCGTTTTTCCAAGATGGCTCACTTCATTCCTTGTAGAAAAACCCATGATGCTGCTCACATTGCAGGTTTGTTCTTCAAGGAAGTTGTTCGCTTATATGGCATTCCTAAGACTATTACATCGGATCATGATACGAAGTTTCTCAGTCATTTTTGGCTTACTCTTTGGCGTCTTTTTGAGACTGAGTTACATTTTAGTAGTTCTTTTCACCCACAATCGGATGGGCAAACGGAGGTGGTTAATAGGACAATGGGTTCTATGATTCGTTGTTTGTGTAGTAAATTCCCCAAGAAGTGGGATTTGGCTTTGTCTATTGCGGAGTTTGCTTTTAATAACATGGTCAATCGCACTACGAAGAAGTCTCCATTTGAAATTGTGTATCAACGGCCTCCTAAGCATACTCTTGATTTGGTTCCTTTGCCAAAAATTTCGGGTTATAGTGTCGCAGCTGAACACATGGCGAAGTTGATTGATACGGTTCAACAAGTAGTCCGAGATAATATTGAAGCCTCTAATGACACGCCCCCAGGTCTCGGGATCCCCTAATAGAACCTCGAACCTGGATGGGAGTGCCTAACGGGAAACAAGAAACTTAACAAGAAACTTAATGACATTTGTTTAACAAATTGACATGATATATATACTCTAGAGTAAGGAGCTATACTAGCTCACAACACGAGTTCTATACAAGAAAATTTAAAACCAAACTTAATACATACACAGCGGAAACATGCCTAGCACATAAGCTGGCATTAAGAGTACTATACAAGATGTCTAATGACAACAAGAACTGAACAAGACTGTCTACCCCAAAATAAGGAGTTACAAAACCCATAATACATCGTCCTCACCAAGTGAAAAAGGACACAAGCCCCAAAATAATCACGACCTGCGAAGCAAGCTCCCAACTATGTCGAGCCTCACTGCGCACTATCCTTCTTTTCCTGGGGGGGGAAGCAAATAAAGGGTGAGATAAATCTCAGTAAGCTATTAGATGCAACTACATGACATGTTATCATGCAATTCAAATAGGTACTCAAATAAGCATATCTCAAGTATCATCAAGTAACAAGTATATGAGAGGATAATCCACTCATCAAGTAGCACATAAAGCTAACCAAGCAAGTTATAAGGATATTGCTTCCTTCCTTATTCCTCCCAAGAATACCATTGTTGTCGAAGCTTGTATTACTTTGACATCACGATCAATAACAGGAACAGAAGACCCGGTAACCAGTGTCATTCCCAATATCACAACTCATGAATATTCACGAGGTGATCAAGACAAGAGTTTAGCATTCACTTAAGTCAGGCTTATTGCTCCAACTAAGGAAGCTATGCCCTTACTATGGCCGGTAGTAAGGGGTCACGCGGAAATACATAGGGACCCGATTGTCACTTAAACCCCAGCTCTCGCGACAAGCGTGAACCTATATATTTTCGAACAAGCAAGGAGAACCAGCTGGACTCACACAAGAAGGTACAAGTAGATATTTACTTGAACTACTGGAGAAGAACTAATCCAAAAGTAGTGGACTAGCTCAACAAGGAACATGCTTCAAGTAATCAAGAAGTCACCTTGTATCAAGCAAATGTATGCAATGTTTGCACATACACAACAAGAACATGTCTCATACACGTTAGTGCTTGCTTATAGCACTTTCTAGTTCACTACCATACATATGTATTGGTGTCAAGTCAAGTACAAGATTTTATTATCTTATATTCAAGTCTTAATCCATTTCTATGGATGTTCAAGTCATGTACAAGCTTTTAATGTCTTATACTTCAAGTTATAACTTCCAATATTTGGACATTCAAACAAGTATAAGAGTTATACATTTACTCTTACCAAATCCCAATCCTATTCTTAGGATGTTCAAGTCTAAGACCTTATGCTAATGCCTCTAAGGTACACAATCATTGGATTCACAACAAGTATAACACATTAGTGCTTGTTCATAGCACTTTCAAGACATAAAGAAGAGATACTACTCTTATACTTATGTTCTCAATTTAATTCAATGAGTATACATGTTTAAGACCAAGTATGATGCCCCTAAAGTATCACAACACTTGCTAGGACATCTTATATTAAGGTTATATACCTTAACTAGGGTTACTTCCAACTTTATACAAACTTTAAACAAAATCTTTGTTTTTCAGACAACTGTGCGGTCGCCCACAATGGACTGTGCGGCCGCACACAAGCATGTCAATTTCTTTGAAAATTCCTTCAGAAAGATGTGCGGTCGCACACTAAATTTTGTGCGGTCGCACAATGGACTAGAATGCGAAAATTTCATTTCTTTCCCAGTTTAAGAATTGTCCGTCCCAAAACGTAGGAGTAACATTTACTAACATTTTAGACAATTCCTAGGAACATAATCAAGTCCCAAACACCCAGTTCAAGTTTCCCTTGTTATATTACACAGTAGGGTTTTACTCCCTTTGTCCCACAATTACAAGTACCACAAAAATCACCCCAAACACCAAATTAACAATCACAAGTACCGAGAATAACATTTATGCATGTTATTACAAGCAAGGGGGAGCTAATAACTTACCTAGTCAAAATTCAAGTTGACCCAAACTTATTTCTGTTCGGCCTGGAACGCTCTATTCAACGCCACGAATATTAATCCGGGATCGGAATCAAGAACGGAGGGATAATTAAACTCGAGGAGTCGGGAATAGGGAAAACCCTAAACCTAGCTTTTCAGAACAGAGGGAGAGCGTAAAGAAATTTGGGTGAAATGCCTTCTCAGGCAAACCCAAGTCTTGATATACTTAACAACTTTCAAAGAATTGCACTTAGGCCCCTCAAGTTTCACTTTTAACAAAAAGACCCCTAAAGTCAAATTTTCACAAATGACCCAAAAGTCAAAACTAAACATTTAACCACCTTAATATTCTAAAGCAGTTAAAACTTTAATCCAAGTAAAACTAACACCTAACATGCAAGTTCAAGTATTTAACAAGTATGTCAAATATTTAACAGGAAATAGGATGGGTGTTACATCCTCCCCACCTTAAAGAAAATTCGCCCACGAATTTTACTTACCAAGATTTTCAAATAGGCTCGGGTATTTATCTCGCATCTCTTTCTCGGTTTCCCAAGTAGCCTCTTCAATTTCATGATTCCTCCAAAGGACCTTCACAATAGGAATCCTTTTGGTACGCGAAACTTGCTCTTTCCAGTCAAGAATTTCAACAGGTTGTTCCTCATAAGACAAATCAGGCTGAAATGGAATAGCCTCATACTCAAGAACATGTGATTCATCTGCCATATACTTGCGAAGCATAGATACATGGAACACATCATGAATACCAGATAAAGAAGGAGGTAAAGCCACTCTATAAGCCAACTTACCAACTCTTTCAAGAATCTCAAATGGACCGATATAACGAGGAGATAACTTTCCTTTCTTCCCAAATCTCTTTATACCTCTACGAGGAGAGATCTTCAAGAATACAAAGTCACCTACCTGAAATTCAAGATCCCTTCTACGATGATCTGCATAACTCTTTTGTCTACTTTGAGCTGTGCGCAATCTATCTCGAATGAGTTTCACACTTTCAACTGATTGTTGAACCATTTCAGGACCCAAGAGTCTAGCTTCTCCCACTTCATCCCAGCATATAGGAGATCGACATTTTCTGCCATAAAGAGCCTCATATGGAGCCATTTCAATGCTAGACTGGAAACTGTTATTATAAGCAAACTCAGCCAAAGGAAGATGAGTATCCCAACTGCCTTTGAAATCAATAATACAAGCACGTAACATATCCTCGAGAATCTGTATAAGTCTCTCAGATTGCCCATCAGATTGAGGATGAAAAGCAGTACTGAAATTCAATTTAGTACCCATGGCACCCTGAAGAGCCTGCCAAAATCGAGAAGTAAAACGAGGATCTCTGTCAGATACAATACTCACAGGAACTCCATGCAGTCGGACTATCTCCTGAACATATAAAGATGCCAACTGAGACAATGAATATCCCATGGAAACAGACAAAAAGTGAGCTGATTTAGTCAACCTGTCCACTATAACCCAAACAGCATCATGGCCTCGTCTGGTACGTGGCAAACCAGTCACAAAATCCATAGTAATATGCTCCCATTTCCACTCTGGAATTTCCAAAGGTTGCAACAAACCTGCTGGACGTTGATGTTCCACTTTTACTTGTTGACAAGTCAAACATTTGGAAACATACTCAGCAATCTCTCTTTTCATATTGTTCCACCAGAAATGTTTCTTCAAGTCTTGGTACATTTTAGTACTTCCAGGATGAATAGTATACTTGGCTTTGTGAGCCTCTTCAAGAACTTTCTTCTTTATCTCAGGATCAACTGGAATACAAACTCGACCTCGGAAGGTAAGAATTCCATCACTATTAAAAGAAAAATCTGGTTGCTTTCCTTCATTCATTCCACTAATGATTTTCTGCAATTCAGAATCAACTACCTGAGCTTCTTTGATCTGTTGGAGTAAATCCGAAGTAGCTTTTATATTAGCAAACATAACTCCATGATTTGATTCACAAGGACTCCAATCACACAAATCTTCAAACATCTTCCATTCACGAATCATCAAGCAAGAAATATAAGTCTTTCTGCTCAGTGCATCTGCCACAACATTTGCCTTTCCAGGATGATAAAGAATAGTACAATCATGATCCTTCAATTTCTCCATCCATCTACGTTGCCTCATGTTAAGCTCTTTTTGAGAAAACAAGTACTTCAAGCTCTTATGATCAGTGAAAACCTCAAATTTGGTTCCATACAAGTAATGCCTCCATTTATGCAAAGCAAAAATAATCGCAGCCAACTCTAAATCATGAGTAGGATAATTCTTTTCATAAGGAGATAATTTTCGAGAAGCATAAGCTATTACCTTGCCATCTTGCATCAGAACACAACCCAATCCTTCTTTAGAAGCATCAGTATAAACCATGAAATGCTCAGAACCATTAGGCAAAGCCAAGACTGGAGCTGTAGTCAAACGCCTTTTCAACTCCTGAAAACTTGCTTCACATTTGTCATTCCACTCAAAAGAAATAGCTTTTCGAGTCATATTAGTCAATGGAGTAGCAATCTTGGAGAATCCCTCAATGAACCTCCGATAATAACTAGCCAAGCCCAAGAAACTACGGATTTCAGTCACTGTAGTTGGCCTCTTCCAGTTGACAACTGCTTCAACTTTAGAAGGATCTACTGCAATACCAGTAGCAGACACAACATGCCCCAAGAATGAAACCTCTTTTAACCAGAAAGCACATTTGCTGAATTTTGCAAATAATTGTTTCTCACGAAGAACTTGTAATACCACTCTGAGATGTTGTTCATGCTCAGCCCGTGACTTAGAATACACAAGAATATCATCAATGAATACCACCACGAAGCAATCAAGATATGGCTTGAAGATACGGTTCATCAAATCCATAAATACAGCTGGAGCATTTGTCAAACCAAATGGCATAACAATAAACTCATAATGCCCATACCTGGTACGGAAAGCTGTCTTTGGTATATCCTCAGATCTGATTTTCAACTGATGATAACCACTTCTCAAGTCAAGCTTCGAATACACTACTGAACCCTGAAGCTGATCAAACAAGTCATCAATATGAGGTAACGGATATTTATTCTTGATAGTTACCTGATTGAGATCTCTGTAATCAATACACAATCGCAGAGTCCCATCTTTCTTTCTGACAAATAACACTGGTGCACCCCACGGTGATACACTAGGTCTGATAAAGCCCCTTTCAAGCAATTCCTCAAGCTGTGTTTTCAACTCTCTTAACTCAGCTGGAGCCATTCTATAAGGTGCTTTAGAGATTGGTGCTGTACCTGGTAATAACTCAATACAGAACTCAAGCTCTCGATCAGGTGGCATGCTATACTCAGAAGAGAACACATCTGAAAATTCAGACACAACAGGAATATCCTCCATCTTGGGAACAGATAAACTCTGATCAAGTACACATGCGAGATACCCGGCACAACCACGAGATAAAAGTTTTCTAGCTTTTAAAGCAGAAATAACATGTATAGCACATAAAGGCCTATCACCCTCAAAGGTAAAATCAGGCAAACCAGGAATAGAAAAAGTTACTACTTTTCTATAACAATCAACAGATGCATGATGCACATAAAGCCAATCCATGCCAAGAATCACGTCAAAGTCCCTTATAGGTAACACGACTAGGTCGGCAAGAAGGGCATGATCACCCACAAGGACCTCACATTTCTTGTAAACCTCAGAAGTAAACATGCAATCTCCCATAGGGGAAGATACTTCTAGCACATAAGGCATAGAATCAGGAAGAACATGCAAATGCGACACAAAATGAGATGCCACATAAGAATGAGATGAGCCTGGATCTATCAAGACTCGCGCTCTCGTACTAGAAAGTAATATAATACCTCCTATGACCGCAGAGGACTCAGCTACACCCTGCTGATCTAGAGCAAACACTCGACCCTGAACTTTTGGTCGACCCCCACTATCTCTCTTGGAACCTGAGGCCTGCTGACTTGTAACCCCAGCTTGATTTCCTCTATTTTTAGGACAATTTCTAGCAAAATGCCCCACTTCACCACACAATAAACACTTTCCTTGCTTTAGCCAACACTTGTCTTCAGAATGGCCATCTTTTGAACAATAGCCACATACTCTCCTGGGACCTTGGACTGTTGTCCTCGAACCAGTTGATACACTACCTTTGCTTTCAGTTGGCTGTCGGAATCGACGATCTTGGCGGCCAGATTTACCACCTTTAGAACCAGATCCCTGAGTTTTCTCCGGTACACGACCAGTCATGGTTGTTCCCAACTTCACCTTGTGTTCTTCGATATCATTTTCAATAGTATAAGCCTTCTCCACTGCTTGCTGATAGCTAGTGAGCTGTAAAGAAAGAAGTTGCTTCCTATACTCAGTCCTTAACCCTTTAACAAACCTCTGTGCCTTCTTGGCTTCGTTTGGAACTAAGTGATCACAATACCTCGCCAATTCTGTGAACTTGGTTGAGTATTGCCCCACGGTCAGACTTCCCTGCTCCAGATTAAGAAATTCCATTTCCTTTCTGTCTTGGACCACTGTTGGAATAAACTGCGACTTAAAAGCTTTAAGAAAATTCTCCCATGTCTGTGGTATACCTTCCAGTTCCCAACTCTTACTCAACACTTGCCACCAATGTTCAGCGGCTTTCTCAAGTTTAAAGGTTGCAAAGGTTACCTTATCACCACCTGCACATCTCAAGGCTGTAAAGATCTTCTCAATACTTTCAATCCACTCTTCTGCCTTCTTAGCATCAAATTCCCCATCAAAACTACGAGGTTTCAGCTTCAAGAACCTTGTAAGGCGATTAGGATAATCCCAGTCAACATTATCAACCATTTCTTCTTGAGGAGTTATAGATCTCAGCTGAACTGCCACTAGTACCTTCAGAACTATTGCCTGTAGGTAAACACTCAGCGTAGACTCACCCATACCAGGTAGACTTAGAGCAAACCAAGGTAGCTAAACAGGGTAGCTAAACCAGGGTAGCTCTGATACAACCTGCACGCCCAGGTCCCGGGATCCCCTAATAGAACCTCGAACCTGGATGGGAGTGCCTAACGGGAAACAAGAAACTTAACAAGAAACTTAATGACATTTGTTTAACAAATTGACATGATATATATACTCTAGAGTAAGGAGCTATACTAGCTCACAACACGAGTTCTATACAAGAAAATTTAAAACCAAACTTAATACATACACAGCGGAAACATGCCTAGCACATAAGCTGGCATTAAGAGTACTATACAAGATGTCTAATGACAACAAGAACTGAACAAGACTGTCTACCCCAAAATAAGGAGTTACAAAACCCATAATACATCGTCCTCACCAAGTGAAAAAGGACACAAGCCCCAAAATAATCACGACCTGCGAAGCAAGCTCCCAACTATGTCGAGCCTCACTGCGCACTATCCTTCTTTTCCTGGGGGGGGAAGCAAATAAAGGGTGAGATAAATCTCAGTAAGCTATTAGATGCAACTACATGACATGTTATCATGCAATTCAAATAGGTACTCAAATAAGCATATCTCAAGTATCATCAAGTAACAAGTATATGAGAGGATAATCCACTCATCAAGTAGCACATAAAGCTAACCAAGCAAGTTATAAGGATATTGCTTCCTTCCTTATTCCTCCCAAGAATACCATTGTTGTCGAAGCTTGTATTACTTTGACATCACGATCAATAACAGGAACAGAAGACCCGGTAACCAGTGTCATTCCCAATATCACAACTCATGAATATTCACGAGGTGATCAAGACAAGAGTTTAGCATTCACTTAAGTCAGGCTTATTGCTCCAACTAAGGAAGCTATGCCCTTACTATGGCCGGTAGTAAGGGGTCACGCGGAAATACATAGGGACCCGATTGTCACTTAAACCCCAGCTCTCGCGACAAGCGTGAACCTATATATTTTCGAACAAGCAAGGAGAACCAGCTGGACTCACACAAGAAGGTACAAGTAGATATTTACTTGAACTACTGGAGAAGAACTAATCCAAAAGTAGTGGACTAGCTCAACAAGGAACATGCTTCAAGTAATCAAGAAGTCACCTTGTATCAAGCAAATGTATGCAATGTTTGCACATACACAACAAGAACATGTCTCATACACGTTAGTGCTTGCTTATAGCACTTTCTAGTTCACTACCATACATATGTATGGTGTCAAGTCAAGTACAAGATTTTATTATCTTATATTCAAGTCTTAATCCATTTCTATGGATGTTCAAGTCATGTACAAGCTTTTAATGTCTTATACTTCAAGTTATAACTTCCAATATTTGGACATTCAAACAAGTATAAGAGTTATACATTTACTCTTACCAAATCCCAATCCTATTCTTAGGATGTTCAAGTCTAAGACCTTATGCTAATGCCTCTAAGGTACACAATCATTGGATTCACAACAAGTATAACACATTAGTGCTTGTTCATAGCACTTTCAAGACATAAAGAAGAGATACTACTCTTATACTTATGTTCTCAATTTAATTCAATGAGTATACATGTTTAAGACCAAGTATGATGCCCCTAAAGTATCACAACACTTGCTAGGACATCTTATATTAAGGTTATATACCTTAACTAGGGTTACTTCCAACTTTATACAAACTTTAAACAAAATCTTTGTTTTTCAGACAACTGTGCGGTCGCCCACAATGGACTGTGCGGCGCGCACACAAGCATGTCAATTTCTTTGAAAATTCCTTCAGAAAGATGTGCGGTCGCACACTAAATTTTGTGCGGTCGCACAAGGGACTAGAATGCGAAAATTTCATTTCTTTCCCAGTTTAAGAATTGTCCGTCCCAAAACGTAGGAGTAACATTTACTAACATTTTAGACAATTCCTAGGAACATAATCAAGTCCCAAACACCCAGTTCAAGTTTCCCTTGTATATTACACAGTAGGGTTTTACTCCCTTTGTCCCACAATTACAAGTACCACAAAAATCACTCCAAACACCAAATTAACAATCACAAGTACCGAGAATAACATTTATGCATGTTATTACAAGCAAGGGGGAGCTAATAACTTACCTAGTCAAAATTCAAGTTGACCCAAACTTATTTCTGTTCGGCCTGGAACGCTCTATTCAACGCCACGAATATTAATCCGGGATCGGAATCAAGAACGGAGGGATAATTAAACTCGAGGAGTCGGGAATAGGGAAAACCCTAAACCTAGCTTTTCAGAACAGAGGAGAGCGTAAAGAAATTTGGGTGAAATGCCTTCTCAGGCAAACCCAAGTCTTGATATACTTAACAACTTTCAAAGAATTGCACTTAGGCCCCTCAAGTTTCACTTTTAACAAAAAGACCCCTAAAGTCAAATTTTCACAAATGACCCAAAAGTCAAAACTAAACATTTAACCACCTTAATATTCTAAAGCAGTTAAAACTTTAATCCAAGTAAAACTAACACCTAACATGCAAGTTCAAGTATTTAACAAGTATGTCAAATATTTAACAGGAAATAGGATGGGTGTTACATCTAATGCTTCGTACAAGTTGTTGGCGGACAAGAAGCATCGTTTGAATGTATTTTATGTGGGCGACTTGGTCATGGTTCATTGCCGCAAGGAGCGGGTTCCTCAAGGTACGTATCACAAGTTGCATTCCAAGAAAATTGGTCCGTGCAAAATTTTGAGGAAGATTAATGACAATGCGTATGTTGTAGATTTGCCGGATGGGTGGCACATTTCTCCTACTTTTAATGTGTCGGATCTGGTTAAATTTCACCCGGATGAGCATCTTTATGTTGATGTGGATTCGGGGACGAATCCATTTAAAGTGGGGGAGCATGATGTAGCACGAAGTATTCAAGCAGCAGCAGCAATCCGGGCGGATCTCAAGAGCAATCCGGTCGGACCAGTTTTAGCTCGGCCGTGCAAGAATGGAGACTCGGCCGTGCAGAAAAGGAGTCGAGGGACAGAGTCTTGCGTAGTGAATTGCACGATCGTGCCTATTCATGAGCACGGTCGTGCCCGGCGCATGATCAAACGAGAATTCCGTTTTTGTTCCAGTTTTTGATTAAAAACAATTCCTTAATTATTTTTGTTATGTTTCCTTTTTCAAATAGGACTTCTTTATTTTTGCTAGGGTATAAACTCTTTGATTTTCATTGTATTGAACAAGTTAATTTTTATTCAAGAATTGCTTTACAATTATCTATCCCTCTTTCACCTCCTTTATTTCGTATTCAAGAATTTCATTGAAATTCTTCTTGGGAATTTTATTCCTTGAAGATTAATTGATTTCGATCAATTAATAGTTACTATTCCGCTGCGGCTTCACATCAGTATGAGAGAGAAAATGAGTGCGTGTGAGATTGCCGGAAAAATGGACGTGGCCAGAATTTATGGAGATTGCCGGAAGTTATGGAAGTCTCGTTATGTTTTTAACGGGTGTTAAAAAAGTGGTATCAAAATTTTAAAAACATTAAGTACGCAACCCACATTTGATGTTTTCAAAGTACGCGAGTCAAATTGATATATTGCACAAAGTACGCATGTCACTTTTGCAAAAAAAAAACTCTACTCACAACACTCACTCCACTAATAATTTTTCCTTAATCCCCGTGCTCATCTCAAAAATCCTAATTCTGGTGGGATGGAGGGAGTACATTATTAAAAGGTTTGGGCCTTAGGATGACTTTTGGGCTGTTGGATCTCTAGGACGTTTGGCATTGTACGGAGTATTTATCTGCACTTCGAGTTGTCCAAAAGTGTCACTCTTGGCCTGCTCTTTTCGGACTTTGTCGACGCCAATTTGACCAAATGAGTTGGCCTTCTTTTTTTCTTTTGGCTTTTAAGCAAACACAAGGGAAACTGAAAAGAGAAAGATGCTAAGAACACACAAAAAAAAAAAAAAAAAAAAAAAAAAGAATGGATTTTTACTAATAAGTCCTTGGGGAATGTGGTATTTACCAATAAAACACAACATTTCAAATTTTACCATAGGGTCCTTAGGTTCAAATCAATTTTACCAATAAATACCGGCAACCCCAAGTATTATAATTAAAAATTATTTGCTTTTAGGAGGGTTTGAACACAAGATCTTTTGGTTTTAACTAAGACTCCTAACCACTATGCCGTAGACTATTATATATTTAACACTATAACCTCACATTTGTTGCTGTCTTTCTTTTTTTTTTTTTTTTTTTTTTGGTTAGGACTATTAATTATTCACAATTGGAAAATTACTCATTTTTAATTGAAAAAAATGAGATAAATTTATTTCACAATTGTTTAAAGAGCATTTGACAATACATAGTTCTGAAAATTAGTATCCTTTATAAAAACTGTGCGATGAATTTCTTAGTTGTTACACTCAACTCATGTTTTAACAACTGAGAAATAAATTTACCAGTTTTTATATTAAACTCGTGTGTGAATAACTGAGAAATGAATATGTCATTTATTATTATATTAACAATAGAAAAAATTGATAACTGAGAAATGAATTTACCAGTTCTTGTACTCAAATTCATATGTGAATAACTGAGAAATGAATGTCTCATTTATTATATAATTAAACCGATAAATTGAGTCATCAATTGGGAAAAATGAGAGGTGATTTTACCAGTTTTTATTCAATTATGAATAATTGTTAAATGAATGTCTCAGTTATTATATTTAAAATCACGTGTGAATAATGACTGTGAAAAAATTGAGAGATGAATTTATCAGTTTTTAAAAATGAAAAATAAAAAAATGACACAACTGTGAAATCACACAACTGAGAAATCAGTTGAAAAATCATTTTATAAGTGAAAAATGAAAATTTTATTTTTTAAAATTGTGAAATTAATTGAGAATTTAAAAATATTTTTTTTCAAATTTTTACAAGTGAAAAATGAATTTTTATTTATAAAAATTTGAATTATGTGTTGAGTGTACTTGTTTGATTCGTATTGTCGACACGATTAAAACAATGGTTTCGGATCATTTTTTCAGTTTATAGATTTTGAGATATGTCATTTTAAAATTTTAGGTGGAAAAAAAAAAGAGTGTGAAACAGAAAGACTGGAAGAGAAAAAGAGAGGGAGCACAGGACGACGTGGGGGGGCTGGGGCTGGGGGTTTTCTTGCGCTCATGCGAAGGGTATTCTGGTCCAAGAAAAAATTGAAGGACTTTTTGGTAGGTTTTCAAAATGTTTGTCCTTATTGGTAGTTTTTATTTGGCCCAGGGACTTATTGGTCAAAGCCTCAAAAAAAAAAAAAAAAAAATAGTTATAAGATTTTCACAAACGGAATTGGTAAAAGGTTATTGGATGATGAACTAACAAGGTGGGACCTATAAACACAATATTCAATCGATTAGTGACAATATTGTATCTGAGCGAGTGTAAACTTTAGAGGGATATGAATCACTTACTTGATTGATTCTTGTGCGGAAGCGTAGATCGTTACCGTGGATTTTGATCACCGAATTGAACTTGATAAAATACTTCGTAACGTAGGCCGGGAGCGAAATCACGAACGGAAATCACCCACTAGTTCACATCACTTGTTGATCAGCCATGGATAAGTTCTAGGAGAGCAAGAGAGAACGGAGGTTTTCCTTTTGTGTGATTAGTTTTTTTTGCGTCGTTCCCTTTGAACAAAACTGTCGTAGCCCATTAACCCGTGAAAAATAAAACCGACTCCGTAACTGCTCGTGCGGTTAAACCTTTTATTTATTTGTGTCTTATATTCTTATTAAAAACACAGCTGGGCTGGAACTTTACTTGGGCCAAGCCATCTTGGGAGGACCATTAATTCCAACATCTCCCACTCGCACGCGATGGCCTTATCATCCATGATCTATCATTCAAGCAAATGTGTCGTGTGACCAACGAGTGTGCATGTACATGGCAGCTTTTAGATTATGCACCCGTTAGACATAACATAATAGCTACGTCCACTACAAGTTCACCATTGACTCGTTATACCCCAGACTAATTCGATTAAACCAAGTCCAAACATACCTTGGTCCCTTTAAGGCTATATTTGACTCTTACGATCGTAAAGTGTGTTTATAGCTATGTCAGTGACATAACTGGTCGACCTATAAAACAATCATTAGGCATAATCAAACTTGTCTTCCTTTCTCACTTATCACTTTTAGATCATTAAGTCAATCGCTTTCCTAGACATGTACCATCCAGCCAAATCAGTTCATGGCTCTAGGTAGTATGCTAAAGTAGCAGACATTGACTTAATACCTTTTAAGTATAGTTGAAAGTCACATATGGTATAATGCCTATATAAATGGCATTTTAGAAACTTCACACAATGAGAAAGAGGGACATGTTACTCATTTTTCTTGGTCAATGCACACTTGTTACTAAACAAGTGCTACAGTGGTATAACTCCTTTCAAGGAGCGTATGTCAACAATTAATTCACTGTACAGATATTTAGTTCGAAGACACTTCTTAATCCCCAACTATTTATATCTGGCCCGTCTTATATTTCCAGACATATGAGAAGTGTCTTGATTCTCATGCGGTCTTCACTTTGACCTTATCTTGATTTTCATCAAGTCGACATATGTTTACGTAATGTACCTAGCATACTCCTTTGGTATCTCAAGTATCATTGTCTCATCTCAGCTTGCTTTCGTGGCTCCTGTGGCGGTTACTCGTGTGAGAGAGTTAACCTTTGTCTGGTGACATACTCTTATATAGTGTAATGTATGTGTCAATACAAAAAGAACAAATTATTTATACATCTCAAGAATATAAACTTGATATTCATCAGAAAGTGCATAAACAAATATAGTTCCACAAACGTAGTTCAGATTGAAGTAAAACGTAAACTTGTTTTCCTTAAGTACATCTATACCCTTCGAAGACCCATAGCCCTAATATAACTTAGAAAGACATCTCTAGAAAGAGGCTTAGTCATAGGGTCAGCTACCATCACATTAGTAGAAATGTACTCTAATGTTACTTCATTACTTGCTATAGTCTCTCGAATGTAGTTATTCTTTAGATCAATGTGTTTGGTTCTTCCATGATACTTTGGATCTTTCGTGAAAGCAATGGAAGCTTGATTGTCACAATAAACTGTCACGGGGTCAGATGTATGATCGACCACTCCAAGATCCTCCATGAACCTCTTTAACCAAACAGCCTCCTGAACAGCTCTTGTGCATGCAGTGAATTCAGCTTCCATGGTAGAGAGAGATACACTTGTTTGCTTTTTTCTATTCCACGTGATAGCTCCGTTATTAAGCAAGAATACATAACCCGATGTAGACTTTCGGTTATCATTATCTCCTCCCCAATTAGCATCACTATAACCAACTATCCGTGAGTTGGATCCTTGATAACACAACATGTAGTCGACAGTTCCTTTTAGATAACGTAATATCCTTTTGACTGCTCCCCAATGTGCTCTTCCAGGATTAGATTGATAACGACTAACCATGCCAACTGCGAAAGCTAAATTTGGACGAGTACATATGACTGCATACATTAACTTGCCAATGGCACTGCAATATGGAACTCTAGACATATTATTCTTTTCTTCCTCAGTCTTAGGGCAATCATCAAGACTCAACTTTTCATTCTTAGCCATAGGAGTGTCAAGGGGTTTGCATTGAAGCATACCAAAGTGTTCAATAACTTGTTTAAGGTAAGTCTCTTGAGACAAACCAAGGAGTCTTTCGGAACGTTTCCGATAGATTCGAACACCGAGTACGAATTCAGCTTCACCCATGTCCTTCATCTCGAAATTTGAGGACAACCACTTTTTAGTGGCTTTCAACAAATCCAGATTGTTTCCAGCTATTAAGATATCATCCACATAAAGTGAAAGGATAACAAAATCACTCTTAGATCGTTTGAGATAGACACAATGATCTTCTTCGATCATTACAAATCCATCATTAATGTTGAGTGGTGAAATCTTAAGTACCACTGCATGGATGCTTGCTTGAGACCGTATATGGATCGTTTGAGTTTAAAAACTTTGTTTTCACTTCCTTTACAGTGAAACCCTCAGGTTGATCCATATAAATCTCTTCGTTCAATTCTCCGTTGAGAAAAGCTGTTTTTACATCCATTTGATGAGGTTCTAAGTCCAAACGAGCTACAATAGCTAGAATCAATCTTATGGAGGCAAACCTTACTACAGGAGATAAAGTTTCCTCGTAGTCTATACCCTCTTATTGATATAACATTTAGCTACTAAGCGAGCCTTGTATCTTTCAATGGAACCATCCACTTTGCGTTTGACTCGTAGGATCCACTTATTTCCTACAGTCTTTCGCCCTGGAGGTAAATCAACTAATTCCCAAACATTATTGGTTTTCATTGATACCATTTCATCATCCATGCTTTCATCCATTTTTCACTAGTAGGTGATGTGATAGCCTCTTTATAACTTTTTGGCTCATCAACATCAGGTGCATTAGCCATGAATGATTCATTTTCGATGTCGAAATGACGTCGAGGAATATGTCCACGCTGACTTTTACTTAAGATAGGCTCTTGAGATTCTTCTTCTAATGGAAGTGTGCTACTCGATGATAGATCCCTCCCACTATCGTTAGGAAGGTGAGGAACTTCTTCCTCTATCTCCATTTGATGAGTAGGTATGCCCACTTCAGGTTCTTCCATTCATAAAGTTTAATCTCCCTATCTACTTCACCCCTACTAGGGAAATCGTTTTCCAGAAATTCCACATTACGGGACTCAATTTCAGTCAAGCTTCCATCCGGTCCTTCACCTATAAATACATATACTTTAGAGTGTTCTGAGTATCTAATGAAGATACACTTTTTACCCCTAGGACCTAACTTCCGTGCTTATCGGAAGTGTTTATGTACATAGGCTGCCGATCCCCATGGACGCAGATTTTCCAAAGCTGGTTTTCTGCACTTCCATAATTCGTATGGGGTAGAACTTACTGATTTATAGGGGACACATTTAAGAATATATGTGGCAGTTAGTAAAGCATCTCCCCAAAAACTTTAGGTAGATTTGCTTGTGCCATCATAGATCTAGCCATGTCTAGCAATGTCCTATTCCTCCTCTCTGCAACTCCGTCTGCTGTGGAGTCTTTGGAATAGTTAATTGCCTTTCAATAGAGCCTTGAATTGCTCAGACAAATACTCACGTCCACGGTCTGTTCTTAAAAGCCTTGATGCTTTTATCTAATTGATTCTCGACAAGGCAAGTATATCGTTTAAAACAATCTAATGCCTCGGACTTGTTAAAAAGTAAAATAGATATAACCAAAACGTGTGTAGTCATCTATAAATGTGATGAAATATGAGGCTCCATTGCCTTCCCTCACGTTCATTGGCCCACAAATATCGGAATGGATTAGTTGCAATGGAAAAGTAGCCCTACCTGATTTTCCAAATGGTTTTCTAGTTGCTTTCCCCGCTAGGCAACTTTCACAAGTAGGCAATAACACTTTGTTAAGCGAGCCTAATAGACCCTCTTTTGCAACCTGTTCATTCTTTCTTGTCCGATATGCCATAAGCGAGCATGCCAAACAGATGCATCTAAGTTGATGCTACTAGAAGATGCCATTAAAGAGAAACAACTTTTATCATTAACAACGTATGTTCAACATCCAAAACAAGAAAAACCATCAACTAGATGTCCAGAACCATAACAAATGTCTACAGAAGTTCCATGGAAATTACAGCAAATCTTAACTTAAGAAGAACAGTAACAGACACAAGATTCTGTCGGATGTTCGGAGCGTAGAGAACATCATGCAGCAAAAACTTTTGGCCTCCTCGTAGGTCTAATTGGCACATACCAATCCTTCTACACCAATTCTTGAGTTGTTACCAACATAAATCCACTTTGTACCCTTTGGCACTCGACGGTATTCTTGGAAGCTCCTCGGTCTCTAGTTATGTGGTCCGTGGCTCCTGAGTCTACCATTCCATAAAGGATAAGAGTCAGTGAGCAAAAGCACAACTAGAAACAAAGGTGAAATTAGAGGTAGGGCATCTTTTTACCTTGGCTGGCTTTTACATTCAAAAGTCAGGTGACCCAGTTTGCCACAATTGTTGCATTCCTTCTTAGGATCAGGACAGTCACGTGCAAATGATCTGTATTGCCACAATTGTAACATCTCCTCTCAACTTTGTTCTTCCCTTTGCCATTGTTCGCATTAACTTTGCGATTCCATACTTTGCCTTCTTCGGCGGCGATCCGCTCCCGTTCCTTTCTTTTTTGGTCATCACCTCTTCCACTCTTAGACCCATAAGCTTTACTTGTACTTACTTCAGCAGTAAACACTTGAGATGAGGATTTTGAGGCTGAAAGACGCTCATCCTCAACTCCAAGTGAGTCTGCACATCGTTTAAAGGTCTAAACATGTTCATTGTGGGTGAGGTTCATCACCATGTGATCCCAATTACTAGGAAGAGAACGGAGAACAGCTTGAAACTGTTGTTCATTTGAAAGAAAGTGCCCCGCAGACTTTAGCTCCCTATCATGTTTGGCATCGCCCTTAAGTGCTTCCTCATGGAATCATTAGGACGCTTGCTTGCATTGTCAAACTTATAGAGAAGTTTCTTCAGCTTCGTAGCTGAAGTTCCTCCAAACTTCTCTTTTAGGGCAACCCACATATCTTTTGCAACTGAATATGTCTCATATTCACACATAAGGTCATCTTGTATACTGCTCAAAACCGTGATTCGAGCCTTGCTGTTCACTTCTTCCAAGCTTCGAATGCAACAAGATTCATTCTATGTTCACCAGCGGTCCTTTCATCAGTCATAACAGGCTCTTCCATGGAACTTTTCAGAGTGTCAAGAACTTCTCGTTCTTCAAGGACATATTGGATCTTGCGGTGCCACAATCGTAGTTGTCACCGTCCAAATTTGTCACCATGATTTAGCTCAACAATTATGTTCTTAACAGAGGTCATGATTAGCAACTACATAGAGACAATAACAAAAAGAACATTATTGACACATATACGTTTCATACACTTTCTTTATTACAACAACAAATGATCATTATATTAATAAATCTAACTAAGGATGCGAAACGAAAGGTTAAGGTCACTAAGTTCACAATCAGCTTCACATTACCAAAGTCATATCATCATCTAATCAATCATTTTCATTGTGTAATATTATTTTCTCAAGAGAATACTTCTTCATCTCTTAAAGACTCTTAGGTACATAATAGCAAATTGCGTAGATTTTAGCATATAGATCACTTTATGATAAATGCTACTACTATTATGTAAATACTTAACATAAGATTAATGCTCCCCACTCAACAAAAACAGATTTTGATTATCATTGTTTAATACATCTCACGTAGTCATTAACAAAACATAATAATCAAACTTATTTTAAGGAACATTAAGAAAATCTGGAAAATAAACGTCTTCAGAAAATTCCAGAAAATCGTAAACTGAAAAACATGGCTTCTGTATTTTTTCAGATTTTTCTGACATCGGGAAGACCCCCAAAACAGTCCGTAAGTTTGACTGGTCAAAACAGTTGACCAAAGAGTCAAAGTCAACGAAAAATTTCCAAAAATTTTCAGAATACAGAAAACTTGAAAACTTAATTTCTGTATTATTTTCATAATTTTCCGATGTCACTAAGACCTTCAAAAATAATTAGCAAGATGTAATTATTGACTGCGGGACGGAACGAGTAAAAAAAAATCTGACTAGTTTTCTTCTTCAAAGTCCACGCCCCATTTTTTTTACTCACTATGTATGCACCACGTACAACACAAAAAAAGAGGGGATACTGTACATCACCAAAATTACAGAACTTTCATCTTCTTCATCAACGAAAGAAAGAAAAACCCTAGAATTTCAAAATTTCATAACTTTTTCAGCTTTAATCCAAAAATCATGAATAAAAATTCTGCAGAAAGCTCTTTTAATCCTCTTTCAAACCATATCAATAATTCATACTAATTCTTAAAGCATGAAAAAACGAAAATTAAATCCTTTTAACATGATATGGAAAAAAACTTCAATCATGGCTTTCACGAAAACATTCGAGATCAAAATCCAACAAAGGCTCTGATGCCAATGTAAACTTTAGAGGGATATGAATCACTTGCTTGATTGATTCTTGTGCGGAAGCGTAGATCGTTACCGTGGATTTTGATCACCGAATTGAACTTGGTACAATACTTCGCAACGTAGGCCGGGAGCGAAATCACGAACGAAATCACCCACTAGTTCACAACACTTGTTTGCTTTGTTTGATCAGCCATGGATAGGTTCTAGGAGAGCAAGAGAGAACGGAGGTTTTCCTTTTTGTGTGACTAGTTTTTTTTTGCGTCGTTCCCTTTGAACAAAACTGCCGTAGCCCATTAACCCATGAAAAATAAAACCGACTCCATAAACTGCTCGTGCGTTTAAACTTTGTATTTATTTGTGTTTTATATTCTTATTAAAAACACAACTGGGCTGG
>JAOWBW010000824.1:420622-607134 GCA_026119855.1 Campanula takesimana | reverse complement strand
ACTATTTTATCTATAAGTAGTTTAACTGCTATGTCATGATTGCCGCGCCGTCTGACACATAGCTAGTTTTAGCTATACTTTGTCCCTACTTGCTTTTGCAGGTAACCGGTGAGACAAAGGGGTCCTTACCATCAGACTTTTGCAAGCATGCGTGTACCACATATCTTCGCCATTAATGCTAAAGATACCGCATTTAATGCTCCTCAACTACCCAGCTGGATATTCAATTGCAAGCCTTCTTCTACAAGACTCAAGTCATTCACGTCCTCTTATAAATAGTGGACTTGGAGCATTGAAGAAGGTTGGTGAAAATAGAGCATTGAAGAGAGTTGAATGTTTTTGAGTATTCATTAAAGACTCAAACATTCTGTGTCCAGATAATCATTAGATCATTTAATAGGACATACACTTGTGCACCAACTCAAACAACATTGTTAGTATTCCCGAACTAGATCATATAAGGAATACGTTGCTTAAGTTATTCACACACCCACCTGAGTGAGATAAGTTCTCTTGAACTTGCCGCTCAAAACACTTGGTCAGATTTGTTTTACGATCCTTTAGAAATTTCTAGAACTTAGTCTTTGTATACCGGCAAAGCCGTGCTTGTAATAGACTAGAGATATCTAATAGTACTCTTAACCCAAATCCAAGTTCTGACCAAACTTGGTAGAGGACGTAGCAGTATTTACACTGTGAACCTCTCCAAATCCTTGTGTCTCTGTTGCTTACCTTATCATTACCGGTTGGAATTCTATCACCGGCAGATTGCATATGTTCTTACTGATTCATTGTAATTTCCATTGACCAATCTCTTGAAACTGCATTGAACTTTTTAGAAACAACTTTGTGTTTAAACTAAGCTCTAAAAACTATTTTTTACCGATTTAAAGTGTGAGTTAAAACTTAGTCATATCTTCTCCGCTGCGCTTACTGATAATAGTTTGCAAACTGATAAGTGACTTTGCATTTAAAAGTGTTTCTTGTAAAAGTTTTAAAAAGGCTATTCACCCCCCTCTAGCCTATTTTCCTACCAATTGGGCCTACAATTGGTATCAGGGCTTGGAATTTTGAAAGAAATTTCCGAGCTTTGCAGCTTGTATTGCCGATACCATGGCAGGAAAAATCATGCAGTCATTTAACAATCACTACCATACCTAAGTCGGGTGGGACGGAGGGAGTATATTTTTATTAATCGTGATACAATAACAAGTTTTAAATTTTTATTAGCTCCATTATATTTCTTCAAATATTTGGTCAAAGTATAAATTGTTTTGACCAAGATCCTAAGTCGGGTGGGGACGGAGGGAGTATATTTTTTTGCAATTATTTTGGTGAACTAATTATATTATATTAATTTGTAATTTAAATAAATAAAAATATTTTAAAAATCGAGGACATGTGAAAAATAATCTGAAAAAATTACTACTTTACACCATGATATACTTATTTCCTAGCGTTTACTCTCCTCCACCCCCTCCTCCGTTCCCGTATCACTTCTTCAACATACACTCTTCCCCCGATCATCCTCCTCTTTCCTCTCCTTTTTTTCATATCAAATATTTTAATGAATTAATAATCCACATATAGCATTTACTTCATATGAAACATATTTTGGGCTAATATCTTTTTTTGATTATTATTTCACGTGTTTTTTTTTTAAATATTTAAAATTAATATTTAATATAAAACAATTCAATCACCCGAAAAATGCCAAAAAAATATATGTTGTAAATATAAAATATTAGTTTCAATTTTTTTTAAAAAAGAATCATATCAATAGGATATGTGTAGCTTAAAAAAATCTTAAAATGTCCCTTAAAACGTCATGTGCTAGTCACATGACATAAAATCTGTTAAAAAAATAACACTCAGTTACTTTTGTAGTCGGATTGCCAACAAAATGACAAGTGAGTATACCAATTGGCGAAATTGAAAAGACAGCATCAACATTGCAAATATTGGAAAAAGTCAGGAACCAAATTGCAATTAACCCTAAAATAGTACTCCCATAAATTTCGATATTAATAGTATCCGGAATTTGGAACAGCCCCTATAGCTTTTGCACCTTACTAGTACTTCCTATGTCTCGAAATAAATATCATAATTGACAAATCAATACTAGACGTGACCATTGCCGGTTAACCGACGGTTTCCCGTTATAACCGCCGGCTGGGATTTTCGGTTTACTCCCAACCGTAACCGACCGGCTCACACGGTTAAGGTTAGACGGTTAATCCGGTTAAACCGTCTGTCTTTTTTTTAAAAAAAAAAAAATAGTCTTTTTACAGTTTTTAAAAAACATTTAAAAATGTTTTTTAAAAATAAATAAATAAACACTTCATTTTATCAATAATGGATTTATTTTAACTTATAATGTATAACATATTTTTTTTAAGTAAAAAAAGGGATGATACCCTTAAATTTTATTAATTAAAATTACAAAGAGGGGGGAAACCAAACCTTGCTCTTTTATATTTAAGGGAGACATAATGGAGCCTTACCTCAACTTAACTATTACAATGAAATAAAAATAAACTTATTCTAAAAATTAAAATAAAAACTAATCTAATTTCCGTCCCTGTCCGAACTCCCCGTAGAGTCTTCCAAGTCGTATTGGAATTGTGGATCTAGTAAATCCTATCATAAGGCATATCGTGATCCCTCTTTCCGCTCAAACCCATCACCAAGTAAGAGTTGATTTTCTAAATTTTCAACCGTTAGTTGGGAACGTCTTGGATCCTAAACATTTCTTCCCACGCTAAATGTCGATTTGACCGCCACGATTGAAGCGGGAGAAGCTAAGACTTCTTTTGCAATTAAAGAGTATAGGATAAGTTTCTTGACTTTGTGACCACCACCTCAAAACAAATCAAAAGTAGTTGGATTTGAGTGTTTTGTACAACTTCAAAATTGGTAGAGAAATATGCTTCAACTCGTAGGGAATGGTAGAGCTAGATGAAGAAGAAGCCATTCACGGACGTTTTTGGGAATACAACTCATTAAAAAAATTATATGGATCCCCTCCTCCTCCTCCTCATCTTGTGTAGCAATACCAATATCTTGATTAGAATTTGAGGGAACATGTTGAGAAGGATTTCCATGAATTGCATTATACTCATTATAAAGAATCAACAAATTATGTTTTGTATTTTCAACAATAATCGCCGGGCTTCCATATACTCCATCCCCATCGGGGTATAAATTCGCATAATAAACGTTTTATGCTCACTAGATCTTTCAATTTAACATGGGGATCCAATAACTTTGCAACAAAAAATAGAGACGAAATAGTATCAAATATTTGAGCGCTTTTTCCCTCATGGAAACAATGCTTGCGTTTAAAATGTTGCCACTTTCTAAATTTTTAAAACTTTGCACAATTGCAACACATTGCTCAAGTTCCAAACGGAAGTTGGATAATAAACTCCCGACAAAGTCAAAGTAACGGCATTGAAAATAATTAATAATTGACATAAATTAGTGCAAGCGTTCCATTTATAAGCAAATAAAGGGATGCCATGGCCATAGTAAGGAAAAAAATCCATGAGACTGCTCTTATACTCAAACCATCAATTAACATTTTATAGGTGGAATTCCATCTAGTCGGAACATCCATAGAAAAATAATTTTCGGCTAGACTATTACTTTGTAAATATTTGATCCATTTTCTTGTGTGTTTGTTTGTTTTTTTTTTTTTTTTTTTTGCAATAATAAAGAGCATCTCTACGGGGTTTAACATATGCCTCTAACGCTTCCAAACCGTCTTTAACACATAAATTTATAATATGACATACACATCTAATATGAAAATACTTACCCCCAAGTGACGGTTGACAAATTTGCATCAAATCCGGTATACTAGCGGTATTAGCACTAGCGTTGTCGAATGAAATACTAAATATTTTATGCAAAAGACCATACTTTGCCAAATGCCGTGCAACTTTCTACAAATATTTTCCGCGGAATGAGGTGGTTCAAACTTTCATATGCAATTAATCTTTTTTGAAATAGTCCATGAATGATCTATCCAATGGCATGTAACACTCAAATAACTATTTCTAAGCCAATGATCACTCCAACCATCGGCACAAATTGAAACTCTATGATCTAATTTTGATAAAACACCAATTAAAATTAATATATATTCCGACACCCACTATTTTAATATCGCGTACGAGAGTCGTACGTGGTACTTTGGAGGCGGCTAGATTTAAAGAAAGTCTAGTAAAATTTTGATAAAAATCATCATCCGCAAAGTTAAAAAGGAAGCCTTTTAACATACACAAATTTGCACAACTCTTTCCTATAAAGACAAATATTAATTTAAATAAGCACGAATACTACCTTGGGTGGATGGATTAAATTGTAATTGAGTTTGAGTTTGATCACTCTCAATGCCAAGTTTGCCGGTGACACGCCCCCAGGTTCCGGGATCCCCTAATAGAACATCGAACCCGGATGGGAGTGCCTAACGAGGAACAAGAAACTTAACAAGAAACTTAATGACATTTGTTTAACAAACTGACATGATATATATACTCTAAAGTAAGGAGCTATACTAGCTCACATCACGAGTTCTAGACAAGTAAATTAAAACCAAACTCAAATACATACAGCGGAAGATATGCCTAGCACATAAGCTGGCATCAAGAGTACTATACAAGATGTCTAGTGACAACATGAACTGAAACAAGACTGTCTACCCATAACTAAGGAGTTATACAACCCCATACATCGTCCTCACCAAGTATAAAAGGACACAAGCCCCAAAATAATCACGACCGTGCGAAGTAAGCTCCCAGCTATGTCGAGCTCACTGCGCACTATCCTTCCTTTGATCTAAGAAAACAATTAAACAAGGAACGGGGTGAGATAAATCTCAGTAAGCTATTAGATGCAACTACATGACATGTTATCATGCATTCAAATAGATACTCAAGTAATCATTTATCAAGTATCATCAAGTAACAAGTCTATAGAGGATAATCCACTCATCAAGTAGCACATAAAGCTAAACAAGCAAGTGATAAGGATATTGCTCCTTCCCTCATTCCTCCCAAGAATACCATTGTTGTCGTAGCTTGTATTACTTTTGACAATCACGATCAATAACAGGAAACTGATTATTCAGTATGTATCAGAAGACCCGGTAACCAGTGTCATTCCCAATATCAAGACTCATGAGTATTCACGAGGTGTTCAAGACAGGAGTTTAGCATTCACTTAAGTCAGGCTTATTGCTCCAACTAAGGACGCTATGCCCTTACTATGCCGGTAGTAAGGGTTCAGGCGGAAATACATAGGGACCCGATTGTCACTTAAGCCCCAGCTCTCGCGACAAGCGTGAACCTATATATTTTCGAACAAGCAAGGAGAAACCAGCTGGACTCACACAAGAAGGTACAAGTAGATATTTACTTGAACTACGGGAGAAGAACTAATCCAAAAGTAGTGACTAGCTCAACAAGGAACATGCTTCAAGTAGTCAAGAAGTCACCTTGTATCAGCAAATGTATGCAATGTTTGCACATACACAACAAGAACATGTCTCATACACGTTAGTGCTTGTTCATAGCACTTCCTAGTTCACTACCATACATATGTATTGGTGTCAAGCCATGTAACAAGATTTTATTATCTTATATTCAAGTCTTAATCCATTTCTATGGATGTTCAAGCCATGTACAAGATTTTAAATGTCTTATACTTCAAGTTATAATTCCAATCTTTGGACATTCAAGCATGTATAAGAGTTATACATTTACCTCTTACCAAATCCCAATCCTATTCTTAGGATGTTCAAGTCTAAGACTTGTTCTAATGCCCCTAAGGTGCACAATCCTTGGTTTCAAGACAAGTAAACACATTAGTGCTTGTTCATAGCACTTTCAAGACATAAAGAAGAGATACTATTCGCTATACTTATGTTTCTCATTTTAATTCAATGAGTATAACATGTTTAAGACCAAGTTCTGATGCCCCTAAAGTATCACAACCCTTGCTAGGACATCTATACTAAGGTTATATACCTTAACTAGGGTTACTTCCAACTTATACAAACTTTAACAACCATTTTGGTTTTTCAGATACTGTGCGGTCGCCTAAAATGAACTGTACGGTCGCACACAAGCAGGTCAATTTCTTTGAAAACCTTTCAGAAAGATGTGCGGTCGCCCAATGATTTTTGTGCGTCGCACATGTACCAAAATGCGAAATTTTTATTCCTTTCCCAGGTTAAGAATTTTCCGTCCCAAAACGTAGGAGTAACTTTCCACTAACCATTTCACAACTCTACAAAGGCATAACATATTCAATCTAATATTTCCAAGTCCCTTTCATTTTACACAGGGGAATTTTACTCCCTTTGTCTCAAATTTACAAGTATCACAAAAATCATTCCAAACGCGAATTTAACATTCACAAGTATCGAGAATAACATTTATGCATGTTATTACAAGTAAGGGGGAGCTAATAACTTACCTAGTCAAAATCAAAGTTAACCAAATTTATTTCTGTTCGGCCTGGAACGCTCTATTCAACGCCAAGAATATTAATCCGGGATCGGAATCAAGAACAGAGGGATAATTAAACTCGAGGAGTCGAGAATAGATAAACTTTAACCTAGCTTTAGAACAGAGAGAACGTACAGAGAATTTGGGAAAACACTTTCTCCAGCAAACCAAACAGTTGATATACTTAAAACTTTCAAAGAATTGCACTTAGGCCCCTCAAGTTCCACTTTTAACAAAAAGGCCCTAAAGTCAAATTTTCACAAATGACCCAAAAGTCAAAACTAGACATTTAACCACCTTAATATTCAAAGCAGTTTAATAAATTAACCCAAGTAAAACTAGCACATATATGCAAGTTCAAGAATTTAACAAGTATGTCAAATATTTAACAGAAATAGGAGGGTGTTACAGCCGGGATGTTTTGATGAGATGTGCGCGTTCATGTGACCCATACCCTCCACCTTTTGAGACGGGTACCATTTTTGAACAATAGTTGCATTCCGCTCGAAAATTGACGTACTCATTTCGTCAATTTGTACTTTTTGGAAATGGACCGTAAAATGTCGTATTTGGATTCTCGTGGTTGACGTTGTCAGCGACCCCTAGGTCCGTGACCACCTCTTCCCTCCCCCCTAGCTCAGCCTCGGCCGCCTCTACCACTTTGAACAACATTTTCTTCATTATGTTGCTCACTTTGAACAAAGGTTGCTCAAAATCATCAAAATCTGGTTTATGGGAGGTAGAATCAACATGTGACTTGCCTATATTTTGAGATGAAGCCATTTTTCTTTAGGAGATGAAATAAAATCGTCAAAAAAGTGACTGGAAATGAAGAAAACACTGATTTCGTTAGAAACTATCTGGAAATCTGGAATAAACTGACTGAAATATGGAAATCTAACTGGAAATGTCAAAAAAACTTAATGGAATCGAATAAAACAAGGCAAATTGCAATTTGGTTACCTGTTTTACTAGAAGTTGCAATGTGGTTCCCAAAGTTGAAATTTTTGCAACGCCCTTCCTCACATTGACTTTTTGTTGCAATCCAATAAAATTTCGTTAAAACGTAACTTTTGTTAAAAATCACACCCGTGTGCCTCGCACATGATTTTGAAGGGGCTAAAAAGACTACGTATGGCATTAAAGTTAAACACCAATAACCCTCCCCTATATCCAAGTATATCCTATTCAATTTTGAAAACCCCTAACGAAAATCCCTCACATCTTCTTCTACCTTGACGGCTTCCACCTAACCCACCGATCGCAATTCCACACACCAGCTTCACCGCCATCGTCGCACCTTCCCTCATTCTATTCCTCTGCATTTTGATTTTCCTTAATTTAAACAAAATGTGAAACAATTATGGAGAATCAATGTGAATTTCGGCGTTGTTGTTACCCCGTTGTTGGCCGGATTCTTCTTGGCCGGAATGGTTTGGTGCTACAATAGCCGATATGACGTATTGGTGATGGTCGAGGTTGATCTGGTGGTGATGTGAACAAAAATGGGTCAACAAGATTTGATTTTTAAATTTGGATGGGGAAACTTGTTCTGATTTGAAATCTAATTTGGTAAAAAAAGACCTGATTTTGAAATCAGATGATTTACGTCTTTTTTTTTTTTTCTTTTGTGTTTTTTTTTTTAGATGTGTTGATGATTTGGTTTTTGAATTACATGTATCTTTTAAAAATGTCATGGTGAAGTCGGTGGCTGGTGGCAACTAATAACGATGGAAAGGTGGTGGAGAAATGGTGGTAATGGCGGTGGGTATTGTTCTTATAAATTATAAGTAAATAAATAATACTCCCTCCGTCTCACCGAAAATTGCAAAACTTACCAAATGGACGTCCCATAGAAATTGCACATTCCATAAATGGAAAGTTTTTAATACTTTTTAATTAGTGGGTCCCACTTCTCATACTCACATCCACTAACCCACTAACTATTCTCTACCCCACTTTCTCTCTCCCACTCAACTATCAACACTCACAACACATCACCTTTTCCCTTAATTCTTGTGCCATAATTTTTTTTTGAAGTTTCCGGCGGGACGGAGGGAGTAATATTTTTTAAAGATAATTGTTAACGAAAGTTAGTTTTTCATCATGTTGAAGGGACATTTTTTTTTAACGAAAGTTAACTTTTCATGTGAAATGCCATCTTTTGCCCCTCAAAAATTATGTGTGAAGCACATGGTGTTTTTTTTTTTTTTTTTTTTTAACGAAAGTTACGTTTTAAACAAAATTTTCATTGGATTGCAACAAAAAGTCAATGTGGGGAAGGGGGTTGCAAAAAATTCAAACGTTGGGAACCACATTGCAACTTCTGGTAAAACACGGGTACCAAATTGCAATTTGCCCATAAAACAACTGATTTCGTTAAAAACCTAACTGAAATCTGGAATAAACTGACTGTAATCTGTAAACTAATTGGAACCGTTAAAAAACTGACTGGGAATCTGGAAACTAACTGGATCTGTTAAATAACTGACTGAAAATTATAGAGTGTGGAATTTTGGATATTGGAGAGTAGAGAGAGAAAGATTAGAGATAATTAGGGTGGAAATAAATGGGAGGAGGGAGGGGGATATTTATAGCTACCAAAAGTAATTTTTTTATTTTTTGCACTTCCAGTCGTTTTTGGTCAGAAAACTAACGGCTAGTTTGAAAACTTGCCGTTTTGGTCAACTAGCCGTTGGGAGGGGGCAATCTGCAAATTCTGGAAATGGACCGTTGGTACCGTTAACCGGCGGTTATAACCGGGATATAACTAGCCGGTTATAACCAGCAGTTAACCGGTTGAAGAAAACCCCTAACCTAACCGGCTATACACGATTGGCCGGTTGTCCGGTTAACCGGTTTTGACCGGTTGCCAACGCGCCGATTAGCTGCTTCCGATTAGGTTTTTGGCCACCTCTAATCAATACTCCTCTGGTCCAAAATAATTGTCGCTTTTGTCAATCAGATGTAACTTTTGAACCAATAATTTAAATAAAAATAATGAATGCTAATAAAAATCTAAAATCTGTCATTGTATTATAATTAGGAGGCTTTGACTAATAAGTCCCTCATCCAAATGAAAACGACCAATAAGGACATGTATTATGGAAACTCGCCAAAAAATCCTTGGATTTTCGCTGGACAAAAATGCCCCTCCACTCCCTATTTCACGTGTGCCAGGCAGGCGGACAAAAAAAAGCAAAGATGTTAAGCGCGCAATCTGTTACTGCGCTTTCTCTCATCTCTCTTCCCTCCCTACTTTTTCTCTCTTTTCTTCCCCCCCCCCCCCCTCAAATTTTAAAAGGTAATATCTCAAAATCTAAAATTGAAAAAATAATCCAAGAACACCGTTTTAATTGTGTCGTCAAAACGAATCAAACAAGTACACTCAATACATAATTCAAATTTTAGAAATAAAAAAACTCATTTTTCACGAGTAAAATTTGAGAAAATCATTTTTTATTTCTCAATTAATTTCACAATTTTAGAAAAAAAAAACATTTTTCACTTGTAAATCATCATTTTTCAACTGATTTCTCAGTTGTGTGATTTCACAGTTGTGTTATTTTTTCATTTTTCATTTTTAAAAACTGATAAATTCATCTCTCAATTTTTTTTCACAACATCATTATAATAAATGAGACATGCATTTCACAGTTATTCACACATGATTTTGAAATATAATAACTGAGACATTCATTTAACAGTTATTCATAATTGAATAAAAACTGATAAAATCATCTCTCATTTTTCTAATTGATGACTCAATTTATCAGTTTAATTATATAATAAATGAGACATTCATTTCTCAGTTATTCACATATGAATTTGAGTACAAGAACTGGTACATTCATTTCTCAGTTATCATTTTTTCTCTGTTGTTAATACTCCCTCCGTCCCAATTTAAAGTTCTTAGTTTGACTTTGCATGGAGATTAAAAAAAAGTAAATGTTGTGAGCATGAAAAGTAAAGTGGGAGAGAGAAAGTGGGTAGTGAGTTTTTTTGTGAGAATGACAAGTGGGTCCCACTTTCCATTTCAGGTAATAAAGCAAAGTAAGAACCTTAAATTTGGGACAGACTAAAAAGGAAAGTAAGAACTTTTAAGCGGGACAGAGGGAGTATAATAATAAATGAGATATTCATTTCTCAGTTATTCACACACGGGTTTAATATAATAACTGGTAATTTATTTCTCATTGTTAACACATGAGTTGAGTGTAACAACTTGTTTCTCATCTGAAACAAACAAACAAATACTTAACGTTAATTAGCTATCCACAACAGAAATATATAAGCTATGTACCAGAAAAATGCACAAAAGAGTGATAATATACTTGCTACAGAATACTCAAAGCAGTCTCAATTGAGTCAAGTCTCCGTTCAACTTTTTTTTCTCATGAAGATGTCGTAATGTATAACCTGAAGAGAATTGCAACATGTTAAGTTCAGTCAAACTCTTACAAACAAGCAAAACTACCACAGCCAACCGGACCCGATCATTAAAACATGTATAAGTACCCCCATTCATGATCAGATCAAAGAACGTATACAGTTCAAATACACTGACTAGAAATGTTTACATAAACAAAATCTATGACCTAACCATTACACCTAAATCTAACCTTAAAATCTAAGGGATTAAACCATAAAATTCAAGAAACATAATGGAAGAAATCACTGAACTTACCAACCCATGCTGTAGCAACAGACCCCACTGATGTTGCTATTGTAAATACCACTTTATGCCTCTCAAATGTAGGGATGGCAATTTCGCCGAACCCGACCCGTTTCCGAGACATTCCGGCCCGGGACGGGCGGGTTTGGTAGTGAATTTTTCTAAACCCGCGGGTTTCGGGTGTTTGGTCAAACCCGGCGGGTCCCGACCCGCCTAGCACTATTACATGTGTTATTCCTATTCTGCCCTTAATACAAGCCATAATCATCACCTTCCAACCTGGAATATATAAGACCATTTTCACATATCTAGGGTTTCATACTTTCATTTACATATATATATATACATATATATATACATATATATATACATATATATATATATATATATATATTATACATATATATATATATATATATATATATATATTATATATATATATAAAATTGAGACGGGTCGGGTTCGGGCCGGTCCGCGGGTTTACCATAATCGGGCCGGGTCGGGTTCGGTGCTAGTAGTGTTACCTCGGTTTCGGGTTCGGGTTTGGTAAAAACCCGGCCCGTACCCGACCCGTTGCCCTCCCTACTCAAATGTATCCTAAAACAATTACACAACAAACAACAGAAATTCATCACACAAATTTATTTCATCCAATAAAAAAATAATCTACAAACATCTTGCCATACTATAAGGTCATTGTAAAAAAATTGCAACTCAAAACTCCATTAAAACAAAAAAGGACACCCAACAACAAACTCAAAACATAAAATTGGGACTACAATGCATTGATAATTACATACAGCAAATCAAAATACGAAACTTGAAGCCTAGTACATGCAACAAATATCCGTGAATTATTCACCATCAAAAGCATAATGAAAACCCATACTACTAAAGGAAGGAATTTCAAATGAGTGTTGTAATTGTCGTGTGTGTATATGTGAAATTCACCGCCGACGACTTAAGGCACAGATCTGGCCAAAATAAAGAGAGGGGGCTAACTGAACCATGGCATGTGCGGCTTTAAAATCGAGTAGCGGACTTCTGCCATGTCTTTCTCCCGGCTCTGTTTTTAGTTTACGGGAAGGAGATGGTGAAACCCTAGGTTTTGATCGGAGAAGATGACCGGAGGATGGTGGCGGGCAGGCAATGATCTCACTAGAGGATGGTCTAGTCGCCGGAGAGATAGCATGAGACGGAGGATGAGGAGGGAGACAGAGAAGAGGAAGGTTAGCGACGTCAGAGACAAATCGATCGAGAGAGATAACGGGCTAGGGTTACAATTTGGCAAAATTCCTTTAGGCCCCTTCTCCCATATGTTTTTCTCTCATAAAAGCCCATGCGAGATGCAAAATTCCACTAACCCCAAAGCCGAAACAAAATGCCATAAAAGCCCAAAAACCATCATTCAGCCCAAAAAGCAACAAGCCCATGCTAAGCCCGATGCCCCGACCCGCGCAGGATCCGAAACCCACTTACCAATCCACCCGTTTTAATTAGAAAAAAAAATGTTGACACTAGGTTTTGAACCTAAGAGCTTTTGTAGGACAACCACATCTTAACCACTAACCCACTTTTTAACCACTAACCCACTGCATTGCTTTGTTCAATTTTTGCAATATTTATTATTAGTAACAGCATTCTATACGAAACTAAATTACAAAAATTGAGATTTTACAATCAATTAATGAAAATCTTGAATATTCACACAAAAAAAAAACTTTTAATATATGTATATATTAGAATATTAAAAACATCATTTAAGAATATAAAATATCTAATGCTTTTTATTAAAAAAAATATGAAAAACCTAAAAAATAAATTAAATTGTAATTGCGAAAATACATTATTTCAAAAACTTTTATAATTTTTTAATTATTACCCTTCTTTTAGGCATTTATTTACATAAATGACACCAACTAAGTCTATTATATACTGAAAATATGAGAATTATAAGAAAATAAATTAAATAACTCTTATGAGACATGTAAAAAAGTCTTGTAATTTGTATCAAAGTCTTGTAAATTCTTATGAGACATGTAAAAAAGTCTCATATCAGACTTATGTATGTCTATTTACAAGTCTTATAGCAGACTCATGAGTCTCTCAAAGGTCTCATAAGTGCATTATTATGCCTTATATTTTGTATCAAAGTCTTGTAAATTCTTATGAGACATGTAAAAAGTCTCATATCAGACTTATGAGTGTCTATTTACAAGGTCTCATAGCAGACTCATGAGTCTCTCAAAGGTCTCATAAGTGTCTTATAATTTGTATGAAAGTCTTGTAAATTCTTATGAGACATGTAAATAAGTTTCATATCAGACTTATGAGTGTCTATTCACAAAGTCTCATAGCAGACTCATGAGTCTCTCAAATGTCTCATAAGTGCAAATGGCAATTTGGTAATAAGAACTTAAATTTTTCATTTTATATAAATAATTTACTGGAAGGTGATAGTAAAAAAATAAAAATAAAAATTCGATATTACATAATTATAATTTAATTTATCTTTAAGATCTTTTATATTTTATCTAATAAAAGATTTAAATACTTTATATTTTAAATCATTTTTTTTTCTTCAGTTTTTTATTTTACAAAAGGTTGATGTTTTGGGAATAATAAAGAATTTTATTAATTGGTTTAGAATCTTGTTTTTTCTTTAGTTAGATTCATTTAGGCGCAATAGTAATAGAATATATTGCAACAATTGTATCAAACATTGTGTTGGTGTAGTGGTGAAGTCATTTCTTTTCACAAGAAGTGCTTGGGTTCAAGTCAAGCATACTACAAATTAAATTTTTAATAGTCAAATGGATGGATGAGGGCCACAGGTGGGCTGGGCGGCGGGTCGGGCTGGGTGGGCTGGGCGGCGGGTCGGGCTGGGTGGGCTGCAGCGAGTCGGCCTTGAGAATAAGGGGCTGAGATGGGCGCTGGGCTTAGGTGGAATTTTGATCTGGCCATGGGTCTTTATGGGATAATTATCTGGCCTAGGGGGCCTAGGGTCCAAACCTCAATTTGGGGGAGAAAAGGATAAGACGTGGTATATAGGTGAGGGTAGTTTTGCCATTTAAAAAGTGTGAGGGATTTATTGGTAAAATCGATTTTAACCTAAGGACCCTAAGGTAGAATATAAAAATGTTTGGTTTTATTGGCAAATTCCACTTCCTATGAGGGGCTTATTGGTAAAAATCCCTATAATTAATAATACTTTTAATAACAATTTTAGATTTTTATTAGGATCATTATTTTTTGTTTAATTTTATTGGTCAAATTTACATCTATTTGACCAAAAGAGACAGTTATTTTGGACCAGATGAAGTATTTGTAAATTTTTAATTATGTTTATTTGATTGCTCCAATCTGTTCGTGTGGGTAGAATGACATCTCTTATGACATTGCAATGCTTGTGACAATTAGAATAGAAACTCCAAATGAGTTTCATGTCAAAATAAAAGTGCAAAAACCACACTTTCCCAAAATTTCCATTTTTGTAAAGGTCGCACAAAGTCTCATTAAAACTACACTTTCTCAAAGCACTTTTCAATTCCTACTTCACATTCTCTCTCATATTTTATTATTTTTTATTATTTTTTTTACCTTTGGTAGACTACTCCATTTTTTTTAAAAAAAATACATGTATTTTGATACCATGCAGATCCATCTTGAGCCTAATTTTGATACTGTCTGTTTCAAAATACATGTCATTTTAAACTTCTATCAAAAAGACTTAAGTGCTCCTAACATAATCAAAATTTTAAGCAATTTAAATGCATATACAAGAGATAGTTCGTCATTAATGAATAAGGGTATATTAGGTAAATAACAGTAATTGTTCATTGAAAATAGTAAAACGTCAAGTATTTTGAAACAAAAATTAATTCATTAAACGATATGTATTTTAAAACGGATGGAGTATTAAGCAACAATATCACCTCTCCAGCATGAAATGAAAATGCATACGCACAACACCAAAAATTTCAATGAGGCACAGATGATGAAACATCATCTCCTTACAATCTTCTACATCCATATAACCATCCAAGTTGTTATGCATCATTGAAACCGAATCGCAACACAAAAGTTGACTAAACCAGCAATACAATTTTGACTAAACACAAGTGTATTCACTGGTGTGAGTTAACAAAAAGGAACTTCACTTTTATGCTTCTCCTCATAACTATGCAAAACCGAGTGTTTCCTGCCCATATATATCGCCTGAAAATTAACTATAACCACTTTACCAGAAATTACACTCATTTAATGACTAAATGTTTTGAAAACGGACAGACATTGATATAGAAATGAGTAACTTTTAAATCACCTGTTACCATATCCAGCGGGGACTGCCTTTAAGCTCCTCCTCAAAGCTTCAGTTTGAATCCCTTTGAAAGAAAATCATCCCTACAAGGAAAAAGAACCAATTGTATAATATCACTTTATCCGACTTTAACTTCCTCAGTAAGGTATTCTTCAAGATAAATATAAAGATTTATCTCTTTATCAAAAATAAAATAATTATTCCGTAAATGGGAACATAACACAGAATGAATTTAACAGAACGATAAATCAAAACAACCTACTTCTAGTTCTGTCATTGATATACTTCCAATTACTTAAGTTCAAATACTCCCAGTTCTGTCATTGATATACTCTTGTTCCTTAAATAAAAGCAATAGCAAAATATTTTATCAGGCCGTGCACATCAAAACTTTTGCAACTACATTAATCTTCAAAAAATATATGAAAACTTACCCATAATAAACTTGGTTATAAAAGGGGGTGACAGCAGCCAAAGTTTCTCAATGTGAACACAGAAAGACAACACTTCACAGTGGACAGAGAGCATAGCCACCAAATATTGAGGAAGATTATATATACAGACATCGTGAAGCCAAGAAAACAGAGTAAGTAACATCTACCATTATCAAATTTACTTTATTGGTTTTCAAGTTATCTGCTGAACTCCCCCCCCCCCCCCCCCCCAACACATAAATACATATATAATGTATAGAGATGAACTATGAAGGTAGGAACGCACTTTACTTATCCGTACAAATAATTGCTCATTATGTTCAGTTTCAATTAATAAAAGTTAGCTGGTCCCCAATCTTATATCCTTTACGGCTTTACATGAATTCTTGTTTGGATTAGCAACATGGCATCCCAAAATATTATTTAATGAAATAAGTTTCAAAGCAACTTCAAAGACATAAGATTAATAGAACATGAAGTGAACTATCATAAGAATATAATCACACATCTAATATTAACCAAATTAGAAACACACAATATAATGAATAATTGGTACTATTAGAAAAGGAGAATAAATGTTGAAATCCAAGTAGATCAGGTTAATGTAGATGGGTCATTCAGCTGTCACAGTTAATTCAGTAAAGATATGCCAGGGGTCAACTGTCTAGCCCTTTGGCTGTCGACATTAACCAACAATGCTATAAGCAAAACAACTTACACATCTGTCAGTTAGTTAGTACTTCACACATAAGATGGACAATCAAACCTACGCAAGTACAGTTGAAGACTTAACCTCAAATTGGTTAGAGATTTCCAACTTCTTGTTTTTTTTTTTTTTGTTTTTTTTTTCTACTATTTTTTCCCGATCAGCTAAGTAAATTATACTTCCACTGTCTCAAAACATTTGTCTCACTTTCCTTTTTGGTTGTCTAAAGAAGATTGAACTATTAAAAATAATAAAAAAAGACAAAATGGGCCAATTATTTATTTATTAAGTAATAATTTAAATCAACTAACAAACTCTCCATTTTGGGACTAAGGCTTTGTTGTTAACAAAATCTCCATATCAGTAAAAGCTAAATCACAAAAAACTTGCGGACCAGTCCAGAGTGAAAAAGACCCACACCCCAAGTACTAGAGGAATGCTAGCATTACTCCAAAACCCCCCAACCCCAACCCGACAATTGAAAGGACAAAAAAAAAAAAAAACTTAAAATAACTGCCAACTTCCTAAGTAACTTTGCATACATTCATACAAGAACATCACAAAAACTAGTGTAAAATTAGAGTAAGGGGATTTAAATCACCAGGCTGATGGTTATCATGGTATGGTCTCTGAAATACTAACCAACCAATGACCAAACACATCACCAACTCCATAAAGAAGAACTAATAAGAAATAGTGATCGAACCTACATAGATACTTTGTTCAAAGATTATGTAAACATAGCATCACTGAGAATACACTGACCAAGACTTCTATATGTCCACTGTTCGTTAATTTGTCTAAGTTAACTCAATAAACAGCAGTTGCTCTGCAACCTTATATCCTACACTACACATGAACTTCTTGTTTTGATGGTCACATTGCCACCTTCGTATTTTCACACTTAAACGTAATGACGTCAAGTTCTACGTAAATTTGAAGAGCTAAAATTCACAAAACAGATACTGAACTATCCATTTCAAGGGAAAAAAAAAACCACAAATATATTATGTTAGTCTAATTAGAAACAGGAAACACATTGAGTTATTGACGACAGATACCGATAAATGAATGTGAAAGTATATGTAATTTACCTTTTCTGCTTGACTTTCTTTTCCTTCATTTTCTCTTCTCCCTGTGGCTTCTTCTCATTGATTTTCCCAAAATTCATGTCAACCGAAACAAGGCTTTCTACGAAGACCTTCAAATCAAATCTGAAGGGCAAACCATGAACCCGAAAGTCTCTCACAGTTTTCTTCCTCAAGTCATACCACACAAGGTTCTGACAGTCATGACTTAGCAAAACTTCAGCACGATTCTTAGAATAAATAACAGGCTTCACATCAAGACAACAGTACCTCCCCTGCATCGACAGTAACATACTCCAAGATTCTTTCACCCCATATTTCTTCATCACCCAAATATCAGTTCGATAGTCCGAATACCGACATACAAAGGAAAGACATCCATCAAAAGCATGTGTCATGATGATAGGGACATCGTCATCACTAAATTCAGGAGCTGGTAACATTTTAAAAGACTCATTACCAATATCGAAAGCAACAACATTTCTAGGCGTTTCACAATCAACTGAATGCAGAGCACCATTAACAAGAGCATCCCACATACAATTGTACTTTACCCCTTTAGCGAACTCCCTAATCATGCGCCACGAATTGGATTTCAAACTATAAACCCTAGCTTCAGAATCAATGGAACTGTTGGCATTACCAAGTACAAAAACTATACTAAACACCTTATAATCACCATTCACTGCATCATAACACAAACGATTCGTCCCATCAACAGAACCCACATCATCATACTGGGTGTACGACGGGGGAGGGGGAAGAACAAAATGCTTTCTAGTGGATGGATTAAACAAAATAAAACAGTGTGGTTTAAAGAAGTTGCCATCATTAATCAGTAAGAGGAACAAACCGTTGCAAGTGTCTTGTAACAAGACTTGATGAGGATTGCAGAACTGGGTTTCGATTATCGTGACTCTTTCGAGTGAATTATAGTCTACGGAGTAAAGGAAATCGGAATCATCGGATTCAGCAACAAGGGAGAGATTTGAGCTGGTGGCGATGGACTGAGCGAGATGGAGCTTGATGAATTCTGGACCGTCGATTTCAGCACACCAACGCTTTGATACACACCTAAATCGCAGGAGGGACTTTACCGGGAGACGGGAGAGTAGGTCGGTGATGATCTCCGGCGGGAGGGAAGACATTTTGCTCAGTGGTTGGCAAAATTCATAATCGGAATACAAAAGGCAGGACATAAATATGCGACTAATCTACAGAAAGGGGGGCCCAATTTTGCCGCTAAAACGTGGTTATGTTTCCCGCCATAATCGACAAATTAATAGCGCAATTATACCAATAGTATCAAAATTCCAAATGAGTTTCATAATCTATCTGTCCCATAACAACAGCTACTACTATTTACTTCTTTTTCTTTTGATCTACTAGTAACAAATGTTACTATCTCTAAAATGAAAATTTGATACTCCCTCCGTCCCAAAATACATATAGTTTAAGGGATTGATATTTGTCCCAAAATGTTTGTAGTTTTGCTTTTATCTATACATCTTTAAACTTCTTTTATAAGTCTAGCATTGCCCTCTTAGTAAAAGTTATCTGCTAATAAGCTTCGCCTTTCCGCGCATACTTAAACTGTTACATTTATGTGAACAACACATTTGGTAGCTAAAACACTTGACAAAATTTTATGTATGGAGACATATATATATCCACATTAAACAACTAATACTGCATCATGGCTCCTTTCCTGTACAAGATAGATACTACAGCATTAGCTTCAATTAATTCACATCAGAATATTATCCATAAAAATGAAAATACAAATAGAAAGTTCAATAGTAATTCACTAATAATATAACAAGAACTTAGGAAAATTAATGAAGAAAATCACAAACAACATTATTGATTAGACAACATAATGCTAAAGAACCTAGAAAACTATATCATCAAAAACTGATGTTTAATCTATGTTTGCTTTTCAGTCTCTTTACCACTTATTTTTCTTCTTATTCTTGATTTCATGTATTTACTCTCGACATCTTCATTCTTATTGCTGCCTACCATCAAGTCTGAAAAGGCTCGCCACACAAACATCAACATAAAAATGTAAAGGCAAACCACTAACCAGGACATCAATCAATGTTTTTGCCCGTAAATCATACCAAACAAATTTACTGTTGACGTAATGCAATAGCACCTTATCTCCATCCTTTGAAAATCCCAAAGTGCAAAAACTAGCTAAACGCTCAACGACCGGTGGAGCAACTGATAACAACTTAGTCCATGAATCGGTCACTCCATAGTCCTTCATCATCCAGATCTCTGTCCTAAATCCTGTGTGAACACTGATCGAACAAAGGCATTCACCAAGTTTATCTAGACTAATTCCAATCAGTTTTTCATCTTTAAGATGAGTTAACTCCATCAATCTATAATCCTCTAGAGCTAAATCTACAGCAAGAATAGCTTTCGGCCAATCCTGATCAGGGTTTTGATTCACGATCGTGTGTAAAGCACCATTAATAGGAACTCCCCATACCCTTTTGCAAGGCAAATCATATGGACAGTCCTTTATCTTTTTCCAAGAATCCGATCTCAAACTATAGATCTTGGTTTCACGAAAAACTACACGCGGAACCTGATCATTCCCATATTCAATTAGACT
Organism: Campanula takesimana; assembly: GCA_026119855.1. Classification (NCBI taxonomy): domain Eukaryota; kingdom Viridiplantae; phylum Streptophyta; class Magnoliopsida; order Asterales; family Campanulaceae; genus Campanula; species Campanula takesimana. Next base: position 586,769 of record JAOWBW010000824.1, on the reverse strand, counting down.
AAATATTTTAAAATCATCGTTAATATAATCAAATCCAAGTCCAAACGCTTCTTCGATGTATGAGCCTAGAGACTGGCTTAAGGTCGTATCATGTGAATCAGGTAACACGCGGTGGGTCCGAGTGTTGGAACAATTTTACTCCCTGAATGCCACACTCACTTTAGAATAGGATTGAGGAAGAGATGAAGCGGAAGCGTTAAGAACAAATACCTGTTGAATCCATTATGAAGTAGGGAGAAATGAAGATGAAGAACAAGTAGGAGAATGATCTTCTAAATGATGAATGTCTTTCCTCTTTTACTTCTTTAACACTTAATGAAGATTTATGGAGAGAGTACTAATGAAAAATGGAGTAGTCTTAAGGGTTGATGGAATGCCCTTTATATAGTAGACTTGGTGACATTTCATTTAGGGACCACACCCTTTCAAGATTTATGATAATAAATTACCCTTTTGCCCATCACAATTAGGTAATATATATCCAGGAATTCTACACATTTTATTATCAACTATACTTTATAATTTAATATTATAATCATAACTTTATGAATGGAAGTCTAAATGACTTGTGTTGCAAGCCATGTCCTTACAATCTCCCACTTGGGTTGCAAAACAAAGTCCTTCCTTTAATTTATGATCATAACATAAATGACAACCCTTATGTGCGCACTTTATTGTCATTTATAACAATCTCGTCCATTAGCCATACAAGTATAGGACTAAAGGGGCAGTCGTTGTAATTGATTCGCAACTAAACCCACAATAATCACGTATACAAATCCAACTAAATGACATAGATCAAAAGTATAGATGTGTAGCATGGAATCATAATGAATATATACATATTCTTCCAACTAGTCCAACTTAACCAAATGAGATCAAAACTTTAAATAATAGAACAACTAATGAAAGAACAACACAAACTCCCACTATACTAAATGTTATCAAAAGTTGTTACACCCATATGAGCAACATGCTCGTGAAACACTGAAGATGATAACCTTTTCATAAATGGATCCTTTAAATAGAGTTTGTTTCTATAAGTTGTATCCCTTTCGTTCATTTTGTACTCTTTTCTTTATAACAAGATAATTAATGTCTAAATCCATAAACTCTTGTTAGAGTACAGAACTGCTACCTGATAGTCATTTCTTAATTGGTCTTTCGACACTTGTTTTGACAAATTACAGTCCATTAAAACTTATGCAGCCATATATTTAACTAATGTCGGAATACCTAATGATCTCAAGATGATCCGACTTTAAAACATAGGCATGTAGTTCTTTAGTGGTTTTGTAAATACTTCTATCATTCTTTTGGCTGCTACTTAATGTTCTTTCCGTATTGCTTTGGTATTGACAAAGCATCCCAACATTAAATGTAAGATTTACGTATACATTAAGCTTCCTACTGCTGATGCAAAGAGGGAATTTTCCATATACTTGGATTTAAAATTTACCTTTAGGACACTGTTTGAGACTAAGAATGTCTCCTTTAAAATTAGGGGTGTCATGTGGTTTACATTTTTGCATGCTAAACCTTTTGTAATACATTTCCATATGGCCTTTTGTGATAATCCTAAAACATTTCGTGAGCGATCACGGTGAATTTGGATTCTTAATACAAAGATGCCTTACCAAGATTTTTCATTTCAAATAAGAAATTTCTTAGTTTCCTTAATAAGGTTCATATCATTACTAGCAAGCAAAATATCATCCACATATAAGACCAAAATTATAAATTTACTCCCACTAAACTTATGGTATACTTAATATTTACCAAGATTAATTTCAAAACAAATGAAAGAATAACTTGGTTAAATTCTAAATACCATTAATGAGAAGTTTTACTTAAGTTCATAAATGAATTTCTCCATATAGATAGTTTCCTTAATGTCTCCATTAAGAAAAGTTTTCTCTAATATCCATTTAATGAAGCTTAAGATCAAAGGTGCTACTAGTGCCATAATGATCCTAAGGAGCTTTTAGAAGATACCGGAAAAGTGTTTCTTTCTTTATAATCAATACCTTTCTTATGAGTTAAAATCTTTAGCAACTGGATGGGCTTTATATCTTTCAACATTACTTTGTGAATCCTTTTAGGTCTTAGAGACCCATTTATAGGTTTCACATCCTTATGTAATGAAATAAGATCCCAAACGTTGTCATCTTTCAAAAGATTGTAACTCTTTATTAATGGCATTAATCTTCTTATGAGAATTAGGACTATTGATGGTTTTATGGAAGATAAATAGATTATCTCCCACTATACCTAAGTGTCCCTTATTCTCGACAAGATACACTTAATGAATAGCCGGAATTGCATTCCTTCTTACTCTATTTGATCTCTATAAGGGCACCGGTTCTTACTAATTTTGAGGTTGTTGAATTTCCTTATAGGGAAATCATATTTATTTTGAATTATATGTTCTTCTTGAATGTCAAGTTCAAAACTTGATATCTAATTGGAACTATGGGAAGTGGTATATAAATGGATTTCATATAAATGAATTCCTCTTCCTTTTCAAATTCAAAATATTACTCCAAATTCTCCCACTAAATTCAACATCCTTAAAAGAACCTAGCATTTCTCGTTTTTCAAAACGTTCTAACTTTCGGGTTGTAAAATTTATATATCCCCTAGTTTTCTCGGCTTACCCCATGAATAACTACTAATAATCTTACGTCTAACTTTCCCTTAGTAGACTTATAAAGTCTATCCATATGCTAGACAACCCCATAAATGAATATGATTTAAGGACGAATAAGGAACGCGTCCTTAAATCATTAAGGGTTTATATTAGTAGCCTTAGAGGGAGCTTTAATGAGAATAAAGGTTGCGGTTTTAACGTATCGCCCATAATGAGTGAGGTAAGAGAAGTATAAAACATACTTATTACCATATCCTTAAGGATTTCAATATGTCTCTATTACAATATTCATGCTGGGCGTACCCGGCTCAATGTAGAGAGAGACAATCCCACACTCTTTCAAAATAGCGAGTAAAAAGGACCTAGACGTTGTTCCTTTTAACAATCATTCCAAAGATGTATATACCATCATGAATGACCCTAATGTTCTTGATAGTCTTCAAAGTTGATTTCCAACTTTGTCTTTATAAGACTTTTGCAACGTCCAAACTCAATATTTTATGAAGCAAATAAATGTATTCAAACTAAGAGTTTAGTCATTTTGAACATAATAACTACTGTTGACCTTTTCCATGAAGGAATAATTAATGGCCTACAAATATCCGAATGCATTAGTTCATTGAGACACTTGATGCTCTCGAGAATACTACAATGTTTGTAAATTTACTTTAAGGCATTTAATGCAAAAGTATTTTCCAATTTATCAAGTTTGTTTAAGATTTCTTTTAACATAAGCTTATCAATTTTCCTCTTGGAAATATGACCAAAATGCCTATGTCTTAATGAAATAAAATTTACTTGATAACTTTTGCTTTCTAGTTTTGATTTCATCATTAAGGGACACATTTATTGTTTGAATAATGTCAAGTAAATAAAGAACACTTGACAAAGTACTAGTACCAACAACCTTGGAATTTAAAATAAAGGTCACAAAAAATGAACAAAATAACCTTCTTTATTCAATATTGTGATATATATATTAAATTCCGTTCAAATGATGGTACAATGAATGTATTAATACAAATAATACTTAGTACTTTAACAATAACCTAAAGGATCCTTATGCCTATAACTTCAACCGGATTCCTAGTTTCCATATAGATGAATTTCTTCATCTTTACTTAGGTCTTCGGTAATTTAGGCAATCCTACTTAAACATCTTTATGTGAGTGGTCGCACCAAAATCCAATCACCATGTATATGTAGGAATTGAAACCAAATTAGCCTCAATACAATACAAACAAGACCAAATGATATACCTTTCACGCCAAGCGTGATACTTAGGGTAATCGAACTTCATATTAGTAAGGTCCTTGCAAAAGAAGCATTTCTTTATGATCATTAGATGATCCTTTAGACTTCTCATTACTTGCAACCACAGTTTCTTTCCCTCTTCTCTTGTCCCATGAGAAAAGATAGATGCTAAATGAACACATTTAGTTCTAAATCACTTTTAACCTATCTTCCTCTTGTATCATAAGTGAAAATAATTCATTAATATTTCACTTATCATTTGACAATTATAGGTCACCTCAAAGTGACCAAACTGAGAAGGAAGAAAGATCAAAACTAAAAGCATAAGAATATCTTTGGATATCCCGGACTTAAGTGCTTTTAGTTTTGTCGATAGGTGATCTCTTTCTAAATGTACTCCCTTAAATTTCCGGTACCCTTATTCCTTAAGAAAACAAGCTTCTTTAAGGGTATCAAGGAACGTTTCAGCATCAACATCCTCGGAGACTCTATCCAAAATGTCTCCGGGACAACATTATTTATTATCATTAGGCTCACGCGGTTAGATTATTTTCACTTCTCAGTACTTAAGCAATAAGAAGAGAAAACGAATCCCTTAATGCGAGTTCTAGGTCCATATAGCCTAAGATCATAATCATTTTATTTTTCCAAGTTTTAAAAATTAGTTCCATTAAGCATCGATAAAGTACTTATAGCAGTAATTACGGACGAAGCAATAAGTAAATCTGTTGGGTTTTGAGAACAAAAAAGAATGAGAACAAAACATGAATAAGAAACTACAAAATGAAAAATGATTAATTATATCAACGAAATCCATCAATAAGATAATCAACATGACATCAAAACTAATCTTTGGATTGCGAGTTGACTCATAAATGATTGCCTTAGGTAACAAGCAATTTGAACTTATATTTTAATAAATACTTAATCTTCCTTTGGGCCGACATAAGTACCTAAGAAAATATCCTAATGTTCATTTTATTTGTTACCACATGAATGCCTAAGTTTAGTCAAATGTCAAGATCTTCTTTGGAAAATTCATGTCATTCACATATTAACTTAAACATTCAACACTTTAATAATTTTGCATTTAAATAACGTTAATCACTTAGGTGATAATATTATTTAAATAATGAATAAAATTATTTAAGCATATAATTAATCAGGGCTTTAAGGTTTGAAAAATGAATGTTTTTTGTTCAAGAGAAAACAACAAAATAATGCAGAACTTGATTTTCTTTCGACATACTTAGCACGACCGTGCCAAACAAAGGGCACGACCGTGCCATAATATGGGAAAAAACAAATTTTCACGGTGCAGATGGCACGACCGTGCCAAAATAATAGACACGACCGTGCCAAACGAAACGGTCCGACCGGTTTAAACAACACACCCGTCCGGACCAGCACCAATGAACACACCGGTTCAAGGTAATAGAGGCGCACGGCCGTGCCAAAACAAAGAGCACGACCGTGCCATATAATCTGCACTTCTGAATTTTTGTCTAAATTTTCCTCAAAATCAAATGAATTGCAAGTAGATCCGCATGGTATGTACTTAAAACATAAAACCATGTTATTTAGGATAATCTTGCTTTTTAAAATTAATGGAATCAAGTGAGTAGATCCACATGGTATGCACTTAAAACATAAAACCATGTTATGAAGGGATAATCTCACTTGAACCTTTTAATGAACAAAAACTTTCAAACCATTTTTCTTAATTTTAGATGAAGATCATCAGCACTCTATTAACGAATTAGAGTCCCTAATCGACATAAAAAACCTTATGATTCAACAGAGAAAATGAATCAAAGTGAAAGCACAAACTTTCCTAAAAAGAACTCAAACTTAAACCAAAGATGAGCGGGGCTCTGATACCAATTGTTGGAACAATTTTACTCCCTGAATGCCACACTCACTTTAGAATAGGATTGAGGAAGAGATGAAGCGGAAGCGTTAAGAACAAATACCTGTTGAATCCATTATGAAGTAGGGAGAAATGAAGATGAAGAACAAGTAGGAGAATGATCTTCTAAATGATGAATGTCTTTCCTCTTTTACTTCTTTAACACTTAATGAAGATTTATGGAGAGAGTACTAATGAAAAATGGAGTAGTCTTAAGGGTTGATGGAATGCCCTTTATATAGTAGACTTGGTGACATTTCATTTAGGGACCACACCCTTTCAAGATTTATGATAATAAATTACCCTTTTGCCCATCACAATTAGGTAATATATATCCAGGAATTCTACACATTTTATTATCAACTATACTTTATAATTTAATATTATAATCATAACTTTATGAATGGAAGTCTAAATGACTTGTGTTGCAAGCCATGTCCTTACACCGAGTTGCTGGATTGAACAAGGCTAGCTTCTTGTTGTTCCTTCCAAAACCTAGTAAAAGGATAACCCCATTGCAAGATCCAAGGACAGTGGAAAATTGAAAAGGGTTTCTGATTTTGTGTGCCCGATCAAGGGTGTCAACGTCTATGTGAAAGAGTTGACCTAATCCACCAGCGATGAGTGAAACATTGGATTGGGTTAAGTGAAGTTTGATGAAGTCTATGTTGTCTATTTGTGAACACCATTGTTTCGATAAACAACGAAAACGTAGGAGAGATTTCACCGGCAACCTGGAAAATAAACAAGTGATTATATCAGATGGGATGTGGTTAGACATGATTGAAGACAAACAAAAATGGAGTGGGCAGATGAAAGGAAAGAGACCAAGAAATAGAGCTGGTGATTTATGTATTCTGAGGCATCTCTTTTTTATACTGGAAAATGACTTTCTTTGGGGAAACTAGAAAGGGTTTGTAAAGTTTTATCTTTGACCATATTGGAACTTCTTTTTCTCTTTTTAATTTAGATTGTTCAAAGTCTCCTAAGTAAAGATTTAGCAAGATGAAAAAAGTTCACATAAATTTGTTGACTTTAGCAAAAGTCTAAAAAAATAAAAACAAATCTAAATTAGAAATATTATTACTAAAAAAGTGAGTGCTTAGTATAAAGTCAAAATGAGATTTACACGCCTGGAATATAATCAAGAATTAGTACTTGTGATTGCTATAATAATTCGAGTTAGTACTGGTGGATTGTTACAATTCTTGTTGCGTAGTTGGTGTTATAATTAGTTTGTATTAACGTAATTGTCTACAAATAATCATATCATGTAAGCAAAATCATATTGGATATAAATATAAGTTTAAAAAATAAACTGAGAAACTAATATTATGGTTCATAACACACAAGTTTCCAGCATGTCATTGTAATCTGATACTCTTAATTGGGATGATTTATAGCAACATGAAAGTGTTGGAACAATTATATACCCCTGAATGCCACACTCATATTTAGTAAAAGATTGAGGAAGAGATGAAGCGGAAGCGTTAGGAATATACCTGTTGAATCCATGTTGATATCTTTTGGGAGAATATAGATGAAGAAGAATATGTAGGAAAATGATCTTCTAAATGATAATGTCTCTTAAACTCACAATGTCTTCTTAGCAATAATGAAGATTTATTTAGTATGAGAGAATAAGAAATCAAGTAGTCTCTAGGGTTGATGGAAGACCCTTTATATAGGAGACAAGGTGACATTTCACTTAGGGACCACACCCTTTCAAGCCACCCTTTCAAGCTTGATGATGTTGTATTACCCTTTTGCCCATCACAATTAGATAATTATACATCAAAAGGAATTCTACACATTTTATTATTGTTGACTATACTTTATATTAATATCATAGACATGATTTTATTTATGGAAGTGCTAAATAATTTGTGTTGCAAGCCATAATGATCTAACAGAAAGTGACCGAATCTGTGAAATATATTTCAGGGCATTGACTCTTTACATAGTCATTTGTCTCACTCGAAATTGGATTTTCAGTCAACTTAATTATAGTTTGACCAATTTGAAGAAAAAATAATGATGCTAACAAAAATTTAATAATTGTTATTGTATCACGGTTTATAAGAAACTCCATAACTATTTTTAGTTGGATTTTCATTAGGATAATTATTTTTATTCAAATTATTGATGAAAGTATAATTAAGTTGACCAAAAGTCCTATTTCAAGTGAGAGGAGGGAGTATGTGATCACATGCTTAATTTTGAGTTAAATGTATTTATTATAAAGCACAAAGGACCTGAATAATAACATATTCTTGATACAATTATTTGTAATCTAATTGCTTTCATATTTCGTACATCCATGCATTTTGTTATTATTTTTTAAGCGAGAAGGGTAATGCCCTTAAAATTTTATTAATAAGAAATAATAAATAAAAAGTGATTTGGGATATTCAAAGTAGTTAAAACCGAAGCTTCATCAAAGAAGCACTTGGCGGGTTGGTTTTAACAGTCAGATGGACAATTACTTTAAAACTGACTTTTCAAACCACAAATCTAATTAATACTACTAACCGAGATGATTATATTATTGCTTCCTAGAGTATGAATGAAATCAAAATCAATTTATTGGAACGACTCCAGGATGATTATTGTTAGGTCCTAACAAAGTGTTTTGATGAAGATTGATTATTTAACGGGACAAAGTTAAATGGTCTAAAGTGTCAAGAATGAAAGTTCAAAAAGTTACACAATAGCCCCTCCAAGTTTTTCAACAAGGATTTTACATCTTAAAGGAGTCCTAAAATATTCCATATTGGACTCTTTGGAAATGACATTTAAAGATGAACAAGAATATGCAATCGGATTTTGCATTCAACCTCCGGTCAAAAAGTTATATCCAAATTACTAGAAGGGTGAAACAACGATAATGAAAGTCAAGGGTGCTAAGCGAAAGTTTCATTATTCACGGCCTAAGCAGGAAGAAGTTTGCAGATTATTTTTTAATGATGAATAGTGGTCTTACCCATTTCCAACATTGACTCAACATTGAAGACTACCAGTTAAATCTTGACCAAACCCAACGGCTATTTCATTCTTACCCTTATAAATTAAACCCAAACACACCCATTTCAAGTGTGCAGTCAGCACCATTTATCCCCCTTCCTTTCAAAGCCTTAGTGTGTGCAATAAACACCAATTGCACACACTAATACTCTTAACTATGAACCCAACCCAAACCTTTGATAGTTGACCCATGGTGTGTGTAACCAAAATGTACACCTATTCATATACCACACCAAATATACTTCAAACCTTCCAAACATTGAGGGGGAACCGAGGACCTAAGAAGTGCTTCCATTCGACAAATTCAAGTGTCACTCTAAGGAAGAACTACATCACATTTGTGAACAATTTTATTTTTTCTTTTATGCTATGCAATTAGCATGCTTAATTAGTGAGGCTAATTAAGTTGGAAAATTCCGAGGGGATTTTCTAAACAATTCATGTATTGCCCAAGTGAAGGGATTATAGTGGATTGTTTCTCATTGTTGAGGATAATGGGGGTGGACGTAGGAGGTGTTGCTATGCTCCAAACCACGTTAAAAATTCTTGTCTCTTGTCTCTTTTAATTTCTTGTCTTGCATTTTATTTTCTATCATATCACTTATGCTTTAACATGTTTTAATCTTTTATTGTGTGATCACTTAGACAAGAAAAAATTGACAATTGAATAGGAATATCTATGTTAGACAACAACTATAAGGTCATAGAAATTATCTATTCCGCTGCGCATAATTCCTATTCATTTTGGCCTTTAGAGTGCAAGAGAAAATAGTGACCTTTCAAGATAGTTTACCTATATCTCAGAGATAGTGGACCTTTCTCAAAGATAGTCGATCTATCTCAAAGATAGTAGACCTATCTCAAAGATACTCGACCTTGTTATCTCATTCCTTTTCAACTATCAAGTGTCATTTTCTTACATCAGGTTCTTTCAATTATAATTAATTCCTATTTCCTAGTTCATATAGTTTCCTAATACTGATTGTTAAAAGAATTTTATAATAATTACTTTCCTTTAGGTTTGAGAGTGATCAAGCCCATATAATTTTTTTTTTTAAATTTGAACTCGAGTAAAACGGTCACAAAACGTTTATTTTCCTTCATTTATGATGTTTCACGAGTTAGAACAAACAGAAAAGGAATCTTTTTTGGTTTGGTGAAACTATTAATAGCTGTTTTGGTAGGTAAAATAATAAATAAAATTACTAGTTTTCTGAACGATAGAAGAGTATAAGTTCAGCTATTTTCCCTTTATCCTGAACTACAAACCAATCCCTCTATTTCTCCGCCTTCTCAAAATGTCAGACCACATTCCCCCAGAACTTATCACCGTCATACTCAGCCGCCTTCCCGTCAAAACCCTCCTCCGTTTCCGATCTGTATCCAAGAAATGGCGCTGGATCATAGACAGCGAAGAATTCCACAAATCCCAATTGAGCCATTCAATTGAAACAAACACCATTTCCTATATCATCGCCACTGATATATACAGTGGGGTTTATTCCATCAACTTTGATGAACCTGATAAAGCCCTTAAAATCAATAATCTAGTCGGGAGATGGTCTATAATTGATTCTTGCAATGGCATTCTCCTTTTAATTGACGGGGAAAACAACGATGACAAGAAAATTGTTCTCTACAACCCGGCTACCCGTGCCAAATTTGTGTTACCTGATGACAATGCTCCTTTTTTTACAGGTTCTTATACTAAATCTTATAAGGAAGCATTTGCACTCGGCTATGATTCAGTTGGTAATGATTTTAAGGTAGTAAGCATATTAAAAGTTGGGTCAGTTCGTGAAACCATGATTTTTAGTTTGAAAAGAAATTCTTGGAAAAGGATTCAAGATTTTCCATATAAGCTGCGTAGCGAGCTTCCATGGGGAGTGCATGTTAATGGTGCCTTGCATACGATTGTGGATCAAAGTACGGATCACAAGTTGCCTAAATCGATATTTGCTCTAGATTTAGCTCGGGAGAAATATCGGTTGATGCCATTACCTGATATTAGAACTACAGAAGAGGTACAGATTTTTTTGGATAAACTTGGACAATGTCTTTGTTTATGTGCTTGCACAAAAACCAAAGCTGATATCTGGATAATGAAAGAGTATGGTGTGACTAGATCATGGACCAAGTTGTTGTCTGCTGAGCCACCTGGTTATAGTGTGTTCGTTGTACCATTGAAGACTTTGGGTTTCTCAAAGGATGGTGAGAAGGTGCTCTTGCACTACCCTCCAAGAAAATTTACTTGGCATGATTTGCGGAGCAAACAATTTTACGACGTTGATATGTCTAATTGTGATTTGCGTGCATATTTTAACGTTGGGGTTTGCACCGAGAGTCTTTTTCAACTTCCATGGGCTGGATAAAACGAAGAAGAGGAAACAAAGGTACGTAAGTGACGGATAGCCATGAAATCTTTGTTATTGATTAATTTGAAATTTTAATGAATTTCTCTGAGGTATGTTATAAGGATTTACTTGTTTAAGCATAATCATCTACTTTTTGGCTCAAAATCTTAGTAAAGAGTCGGTAATTAATATTTAAGTCTCAAAAAGGGGTGAGTCCTTGGCCGATCGACCAATCGGTACAATGTACTATCACTTTGTTTACACCAAATGCAATGTACTTAAAAGTTACCACATAATACAAAGTACTTTCCAATTTGTTTCAAATAACGCAATTTTCGTTTTAAAAATGCAATGTACTTTTTAGTACGTTGCATTATTTGAAACAAATTGGAAAGTACGTTAAGTGGTAACTTTTAAGTACATTGCGTTTGGTGTAACAGAGGGTATAGTACGTTATACCACTTGGTAATTATTCCCTAGAATTATTATAAATAACGTGCTTTAATGGGCAAATTTCGTCCAGGCATTACCTGAACTGAATGAAGGAGATGGAATGCAGCATGTTGGATGAATATCGTGTGACGAGAGATCGAAAGCCCCTTCTTCTTGTGAGATGAAGTCCTATACATGTTAGTGATTTTTACTGTAAGACGATCACATGTTTAATTTTCTGTTGAAAGCAACCGCAAGTGTACTTTAGGGAGATTCGTACTTTGTTTTTATTAATTAGTTAAAGTTTGCAGACATCATTTTCACCAAGGTGTTATGTTTACCTTTTTCGCATATATAGTCAACTAGCAATTGATTTCTCTTTCGTTGGCAAGTGATTGTTTGGATGACGAGAATGTTAAAGTAGAGCGTTTGAAGGGGAAGAACGTTATGTAATATTCTTTATATTACTGTTTGTTCATTGTTTTTGAGGAATTAGTAAGGCTTAAGATGGTTTGTTTTTGTGGTTTATAACTTGTAGTTTCTTATTGACAAATAATTATGGTCATTGTTTCATGTATTTCTTGCTAGGATTATAGTTGTACTTGTTGTTGAAAGTTGATTGACACTGTCATTCAAACTACATAAATTTCCATGGTCCATGAATATGTTCAAAAAGTTGTCCTTAAATTTTAATTTAGATGAATTCTCCATGATTGCGTTATTTCTGATATATACTCGTATATTTTAGTTTACAAATCACCATTGTCATTTTCTGAAATTTTCAAAGAGAAGTGTCCAGTCTTGGTAGTCAGGAGTTCTAAGGAAACTGACATTTACGACGGGCCCACTGATGTCATTTTCTTGAACCACCGTTGTCATTTTCTGGAAACGAGTTCAGTGCTGCTTTCTGGAAACGAGCTCAGTGCTGCTATCCTGAAAAGTACAAGCTTTCATAACTGTGAGTTCTTGTTCTATTTTGAAAAGACGGTCTCTTTTTGTTTTTTTTAAGGGAGTTTGAAAACTTGTCACGAATTTTGTGTAATAAAGGAGTTGCCTCTGCTGAACTCATCTTCAACTTAAATCCGAGTATTCTACTTGAGGAGGATCATTAAACATGGGGATTATGTGGAACATAACCGAGGACGTTTGTTAGAAAAATGGTGGAGTGCCTTGAAATATGGCGTGTAGTGTTGCAGTTATGGTTGCTATGGAGAGATGAGTAACTGTTCATGGTAGATTTGCTGCTGGAAGCAATCGGCTTTCGTATTAATTTTCGTAAATCTTATGAAAGACTTCCAACTCAATCACCTAAATATCAATTCTTAAAATTAATTACTCTGCCTATCTAGTCTCGATCTCATCTTTTATGATTTCATCCACAATCCATGCCAAAGTACTTTTCTTTTTTCTAAACTCAAAACCAAAATTGAATTCAACAACTAATCTTTACAGCAACACTCTATTTTATTTTTTTCCAAAAATCAAAAGATGGTTATTAAGAATGTGTTATTTAACATCTCATGCGTAAGTAATTAGATTTTTGTAAATATTATGCATTGGATAGATGGTTATTCAGTTTCACATAAAAATAAGTGTACGTGGATAAAAATATGCGAGCGCAGTAAAGAGTTGGCCATTAACGTGTTCCCCACGAAATCATTTACAGATTCACTTATGAAAGCTAATGCTCAATTTCCGTGTATGAGAGCATTAGCTTTTGCGGAGATCAACACTTTGCCATTTTCATGCTGTTATCACTTAGCACGCATACTTTTTTCTCTTCTTCTTCTTCTTCTTCTTTTTTTCTTTATATCATAAATCACACTGCAAGGAGATTACTTGCTCACGATGGAGCTATAAATTTTTTTATTTCGAATCACATGAGAAATGTGAAATACGAGAACTTTATTCGTGGTGGAAGCTATATCGTATTTGGGAACTTTTTCTTCTTATATTCTTTGTTGATTTTTACTGGATATGATTAGTTGTTCATACTATACTGAGAGTGGCTATTTTTGCTCATTTTCTCCTTTTTGAACCAATTAAGTTGAGTAATTACATTGTTATACATACCATCATCAGAAATAATTACCATCTCCCTGTTCCTAGCGTTTGGATAAAAAAAATCCGAATCAAAGAGGGAGTATTAATCAATTCCCTTGGTTTCCTTTCTCGTAAGGACGAATTTTTAGTAGAGGGTTCAAGGTGAAGCTTTAGTGAACTAATAGCATACCTATCTTCAAGAATCAAAGAGGATATAAGGAATATTACTTGTTTCAGCATAGTCATCTATACTAAAAGGTCCCTCTACTGTTAAGAATGATTAACAAGATAGGAAACAAACCTACAAGGTTGGCTGTCACGATTAGCGATATAATAAGTAGATAAGGAAACATATTGAATGACACGTGCTTGCGTGTGTAATTGTCGAGAAAGAGATGACATTGTATTTTCAAGTGGTTTGGAGTAATAGCAACTCTCCTACGTAAACCCCCTGTTTGAGAACTTGAGGATTGATGTATTGTTTTAATTTGAAATTTTAATAATTCCGTCGGAGGTACTGCTTCCTTTCTCTTAGGGATGATGACTTTTCAGGTTGAAGCTTTAAGGAACTGACAACATGCCTATCTTCTTGGATCAAAGAGGTATGTTATAAGGATTTACTTGTTTAAGCATATTCATCTTTACTTTTTGGCACAAAATCTTTGTAAGGAGTCAGTAGTTTATACGGAGTAGTTAAGTCTCAAAATGGTGTGATTCCGGGAATTATTAATAGCACGGACCTTTCTTTGCTGGTATTATAAAAAGAAACATAACACACTAAAACGTTATGGAATCCAAACGACGTATACATGCAAGCATGACGCATATATATACATATATATAATGTGCTTTAATGGGCAAATTTTGTCCAGGCAATATCTGAGGAAAGATCGTAAGCCCCTTCTTCTTGTGAGCTGAAGACCTATATACATGTTGGTGATTTTTGCTGGAAGAAGATCACATGCTTAAATTTCTGTTGAAAGCAACTGCAAGTGTAATTTCGGAGATTCGTACTTTGTTCTTATTAATTAGTTAAGGTTAGCATACATTATTTTCATAAAGTGTTGTTTTTTCCTTTTTCGCATATGTACTCAACTTGTAATAACCCGAACATACCCTTTTTTTTTTATTTATTTTAAACTCTTAATTATTAATGGGCCAAACTTTAATAATTAGTTTAGTTTAGTTATTGGGTCAAAAGTAGAAGGCCCAATTCATTAACTAAGAAGGATTAGGAGTCCAATTTAAATTAGGGAATAGGGAAGCCCTATTAATATAAATACCCTCTCTTAAACCCTAAGACTATTTTATTCCACCGCAAATTAAAGAATAGAACGGGAAGAAAGAAGAGGGAGGCGCAGAAGGGAGACGCAGAGAGCGGGAGAGAGAGACGGTGAAGGAGAGAAAGAGAGAAGGCGATAGTGTTCACAAAGGTAATTCTAGAACCCCTTAAACTCTTCTCTTCATCTTTGTAAATCAAATTGTTGGGTTAAGAAACCCTAAGTTATGGATTGATCAACTAGGGTTAAATAGTATGCAATTAAGGAAGAAAAATATGGATTGTGGAAGTGTATGTCCTGCGTGTGTGTGCTGGTTCGCATCTGGGGGTGCTGGTGTGGGTGTGTGTGTGCGGGTGTGTGTGATGTTGTGTGTTTGTGTGTGCGTGTGTGATACAGAGTGTATGTGTGTGTACTGTAATGTGTTTGTGTGTGCGTGAAAGTGCAGGAGATGGTGGGTGTGTGTGTGTGGGCTGATGGTGGGTGTGTGTGTGTCTGAAGTGTGGGTGTCTGAAGTGTGGGTGTGTTCAGAGTGGTGGGTGTACCAGAGTGTGTGTGAATCAGAATGGTGGGTGTGTCTGTCAGTAGGTGTACTCAGTAAGTGTGTGCAGAAAGTGTGAAATCAGTGTGTGTAATTTGTGTAGTGAAATTGAGAGTTGAGGATTGACTAATAAAAACCCTAGGGGTGTTGTAGTCATTCTTAAAGTTATTGGTTAACTAGGAAAGAGGTGATAGATGACTAAACCATGAAATTAATCGAGTAAAAAGAAGTAAATTGGGACGGAAGTAAAATAGTATTTTTCTCATGTCTAAGGCTAGACTATTTCATGTTGTAGATTGTCCAAGCGGAGTAAAGCAAGCTAGTAGAACACGAAGCTAAGGTAAGGGATTACGCTCTTAGTTGTGTATTGATTCTTAATCCTTTGTTAGGATTCCCAATCTCTGTTTTTATAAAGTAAACTATCTGTGTGGCTAGATAGTCTTTTAATAACTATTCCGTTCTGCGAATTGTTCCGTCTTTTGTTATCCACTCTATTGATATGGTTATTGTTCAATAGGGTTATCATGTGTATGATTGATTTTGTAACCTTGGTGTCCAAGTGAGATGTGTATCTTTTAAAAAGTGAGCAAGTAAAGTTTGTAAAGTTAAGCTTTGTTTTTGTAAAAGCTCTTTAAAGTGAATTCTAATAATAAGTAAAGTGACTACAGTTATCCATAATCCCGAAACGGATAAGTGGACCCCTTACAGTTATCCATAGTTCTAAGTTGAACATGTGGACCCCTTTGCGTTGCTTGATGAAGTAACGTAGGTTATCATGATATACCGATTTTGGGTGCGGTCAGTAGAAACCCGAGCCCTGGGTACAGCACGTGCTTAATCCCTAAATGAAGTAAAGTAAAGTAAAGAAAAGTAAAGTGTGAGTAAAATGTTGTGTTTTGGAAACTGCCTCTGAAGCCACGTGTTTTCAAGTAATGAATTGTTTTCATCAAGTAAATGTTCCTTTTCAAACTGAGTGTTAGTTTGATCCTTGAGTTATATCCGTTCATTGTAATTCATTGTTACCGTTCGTTTCGGTCATCTCCTCTTAGTACCCGAGGGGATACCGTATGAACTTATTGGGCATTGTTCGCTCATTCCTTTCATCTTTTTCTCTATCCAGGTTATAAATAAGCAGATCAAGAGTCGCAAGGTTTGGCGGCTTAGGAGTTATCTTTTAATAAAGTTAATTAGTGGTTATGTTTCCGTTACGGTTAAGTTATAAACTTTACTTTCCGTTAGTTACCGTTTGAGCTAGTGGTTTGTACTAGCCGTTGTGGATTTGAACGTTGGTTAAAGTTTGAATTGTGGTTATTTGTAGCCGTTGGGCATTCTGATTTTGGGAATTATTCGTATTAAGTTATTATTTAATTGTAGTGAAAAGTTGGGGTGTTACACAACTAGTAAATCATTTCTCTTTTATTGGCAAGTGATGGTTTGGAATGAGTCTGCTAATAGCTAGGTTTAAGATCCATAATTGTATTCAGCATCCGTTAAAACAATATCAACCTTTCAAATGCTTTGACGCTATTAGGGGTATATATGAAATTTTTTCATATACTTATTGTTTACAGTTGTTAGTCGGTTAAAACTAATTAGGGCGCTTCTGTTATTTCTCATATATATTTTAGTTTAAAAATCACACTTCAAAGAAAATTATGGGTCTTGGCCGAGAAATTGGCTTTGGGCACCAAATACCACAAGACCGGCCCAATTTATGACTTTAGTCTTGTGAGGATAGGGACTGGGAGGATGCTTTTTCGACTGTATTACGTTCAAAAGCAACTGAATTGGGAGACACGGCACATGGAGCAAAAGGGAGATGATGCCTAGCATGAATCCGTATTAAGAATGTGTTATTTAACTTCTCATGCATAAGTAATTAGATTATTTGAAATATGCATTAGAAAAGATGGTTTTTCAGTTTCACGCATAAATAAATGTAGGCGGATAAAAATATGACCTGTAAAGAGTTTGTTATTAACGTCTTCCCCACGTAATCTGTAACACCCCAACTTTTCATTACAATTAAATAATAACTTAATACGAATAAATCCCAAAATCAGAATGCCCAACGGCTACAATTAACCACAATTCAAACTTTAACCAACGTTCAAAGCCACAACGGCTAGTACAAACCACTAGCTCAAACGGTAACTAACGGAAAGTAAAGTTTATAACTTAACCGTAACGGAAATATAACCACTAATTAACTTTATTAAAAGATAACTCCTAAGCCGCCAAACCTTGCGACTCTTGATCTGCTTATTTATAACCTGGAGAGAGAAAAAGGATGAAAGGAATGAGCGAACAATGCCCAGTAAGTTCATACGGTATCCCCTCAGGTACTAAGAGGAGATGACCGAAACGAACGGTAACAATGAATTACAATGAACGGATATAACTCAAGGATCAAACCAACACTCAGTTTGAAAAGAAACATTTAGTTGATGAAAACAATTCATTACTTGAAAACACGTGGCTTCAGAGGCAGTTTCCAAAACACAACATTTTACTCACACTTTACCTTTCTTTACTTTACTTTACTTCATTTAGGGATTAAGCACGTGCTGTACCCAGGGCTCGGGTTTCTACTGACCGCACCCAAAAATCGGTATATCATGATAACCTACGTTACTTCATCAAGCAACGCAAAGGGGTCCACATGTTCAACTTAGAACTATGGATAACTGTAAGGGGTCCACTTATCCGTTTCGGGATTATGGATAACTGTAGTCACTTTATTTATTATAAAAATTCACTTTAAAGAGCTTTTACAAAACAAAGCTTAACTTTACAAACTTTACTTGATCACTTTTAAAAAGATACACATCTCACTTGGACACCAAGGTCACCAAATCAATCATACACATGATACCCCTATTGAACAATAACAATATCAATAGAGTGGATAACAAAGGACGGAACAATTCGCAGAACGGAATAGTTATTAAAAGACTATCTAGCCACACAGATAGTTTACTTTATAAAAACAAAGATTGGGAATCCTAACAAAGGATTAAGAATCAATACACAGCTAAGAGCGTAATCCCTTACCTTAGCTTCGTGTTCTACTAGCTTGCTTTACTCCGCTTGGACAATCTACAATATGAAATAGTCTAGCCTTAGACATGAGAAAAATACTATTTTACTTCCGTCCCAATTTACTTCTTTTTACTCGATTAATTCCATGGTTTAGTCATCTATCACCCTTTCCTAGTTAACCAATAACTTTAAGGATGACTACAACACCCCTAGGGTTTTTTTATTAGTCAATCCTCAACTCTCAATTTCACTACACAAATTACACACACTGATTTCACACTTTCTGCACACACTTACTGAGTACACCTACTGACAGACACACCCACCACTCTGATTCACACACACTCTGGTACACCCACCACTTCAGACACCCACACTTCAGACATACACACACCCACCATCAACCCACACACACACACCCACCATCTATTGCCCTTACACTCACACACAAACACATTACAGTACACACACATACACTCTGTATCACACACGCACACACAAACACACAACAGCACACACACCCGCACACACACACACGCACACCAGCACCCCCCAGATGCGCACCAGCACACACACAGAGGACACACACTTCCACAATCCATATTTTTCTTCCTTAATTGCATACTATTTAACCCTAGTTGATCAATCCATAACTTAGGGTTTCTTAATCCAACAATTTGATTTACAAAGATGAAGAGAAGAGTTTAAGGTTTCTAGGATTACCTTTGTGAACTCGATCCTTCCTAACTTTTCTTCTCCTTCACCGTCTCTCTCTCTCTCTGTGATCTATACCGATCGCCGCCCCCCTTCCTCTTCCGTCTTTCTTCCTGTGCGGCGCCTTGCTCTCTCTCTCGCACTCTCCGTTCTTTTATTTTTGCGGAGGAAACAATAATAGGTTTAGGTTTTAAGAGAGGCTATTTATATTTCCCAAATCCCTAATTTAAATTGGATTCCTAATCCTTCTTAGTTAATGAATTGGGCCTTCTACTTTTGACCCAATAACTAAACTAAACTAATTATTAAAGTTTGGCCCATTAATAATTAAGAGTTTAAAATAAATAAAATAAAAGGTAAGTTCGGGTTATTACATTCTTACCCCCTTAAAAGAGTTTGGTCCCCCAAACTAAACGTACTTTAATCTTCGAACAAAGCGGGATACATATCACGCATTTCACTTTCGAGCTCCCACGTGGCTTCCCTTTCCGTGTGATTGCTCCACTGCACTTTTACATACGGAATCACTCGCTTCCGCAAAACTTGATCTTTACGGTCTACAATCTTTACCGGCTTTTCATCATAACTTAAGTCTTCACGAAAACGTAACTGTTTGTACTCTATGACGTGGCTCGGGTCAGCTACGTATTTCCTCAACATCGACACGTGAAACACATTGTGCACACCAGACAGCACAGGAGGTAGAGCCAACTTATAGGCTACCGCCCCTATTCGTTCTAGAATCTCGAACGGCCCCACATACCTAGGACTTAACTTCCCACGAATCCCGAACCGCATGACCCCTTTTGTCGGTGAGATCCTCAAGAATACATGATCTCCTATTTGGAACTCCAGATCGCGCCTTCGATTATCCGCATACGATTTCTGCCTACTCTGCGCAGTTAACAACCACTTACGAATTTGTTGAACTTTATCCACCGTTATTTGAACAATCTCGGGTCCAGTTAACTTTCTCTCGCCTACTTCATCCCAACACGCAGGCGATCTACATTTCCGCCCATAAAGAGCTTCATACGGCGCCATTCCAATACTAGAGTGGTAACTGTTGTTGTAGGCAAATTCCACTAGTGGTAGATGATCATCCCACGCTCCTTGCCAATCTAACGACGTTGCTCTCAGTAGGTCTTCGAGAGTTTGAATCGTCCTTTCTGACTGTCCGTCTGTCTGAGGGTGGAACGCTGTACTCATAGTTAACTCCGTCCCCAACGCTTTCTGTAAACTCTTCCAGAAATTCGATGTAAATCTTGCATCTCGATCTGACACTATAGAGACCGGTATTCCATGTAACCTTACGATCTCATCCACATACAACTTAGCTAACTTCTCCAACGAATCAGTCACCTTGATTGCTAGAAAGTGAGCCGATTTAGTGAGCCTATCCACTATGACCCAAATTGCGTTATGACCCTTCAACGTCTTGGGAAGTCCAATCACCAGGTCCATAGTGATGTGTTCCCACTTCCACTCTGGAATAGGTAACGATTGTAGTAGTCCCGCGGGTTTCTGGTGTTCACTTTTCACTTGCTGGCACACCAAACACTTAGAAACGAATTCCGCCACCTCACTCTTCATATTGTTCCACCAAAAGGATTCCTTTAGATCCTTATACATCTTAGTACTCCCAGGGTGAACCGAAAACCTTGAACAGTGAGCTTCTTCAAGAATTTCCCTCTTGATACTATCATTATTAGGCACCCAAATCCTTGATCGATACCTCATGATCCCGTCGTCGCTAACACGGAAGTCTACCATTCCCTTCTTACTGATAACCTTGTGAATCGCTTCCAACTCGTCATCCACATTCTGAGCTTCCTTGATTCTCACTAACAGTGTTGGTTGGACACTCAACTGAGCCAAATAGCCTTTAACTTTAACCTCTAGCTTTACTATTTCACTATCTCTCAATTCTCTTACCCCCTTAGAAATCATAGTCGCGAATGTTCCATGGTTCTTTCTGCTTAACGCATCTGCCACCTTATTGGCCTTCCCAGGATGATACAAGATTTTGCAATCATAATCTTTAAGTAACTCTAGCCATCTCCTTTGCCTCATATTCAACTCTTTCTGAGTGAAAATGTACTTAAGACTTTTATGGTCGGTGTAAATTTCACATGGTACCCCATACAAATAGTGTCTCCAAATTTTCAATGCAAACACCACGGCCGCTAACTCCAAATCGTGGGTAGGATAGTTTTTCTCGTGGTTCTTGAGTTGCCTAGACGCATAAGCTACCACTTTATCATTTTGCATCAACACACAACCCAAACCTTTCAATGACGCATCACTATAGATCACAAAGCCATCACTGCTTGTTGGTAACGTAAGAACAGGCGCAGACACCAATCGCCCTTTCAATTCTTGAAAACTCTTCTCACAATCGTCTGACTACACAAATCTTGTCCCTTTTGTGGTTAACCTGGTCAATGGTAGAGATAACTTCGAAAACCCTTCCACGAACCTACGGTAGTACCCTGCTAAACCCAAAAAGCTCCTTATCTCACTAACAGAAGTTGGTCTCTCCCAATTAACTATAGCCTCAACCTTTGCAGGGTCAACTGCTATCCCATTCTTAGATACCACATGTCCCAAAAACGCTACTTCCTCAAGCCAGAATTCACACTTCTTAAATTTGGCATACAACTTTTGCTCCCTTAAAATCTGTAGTACTAATTTCAAATGTTCTTCATGCTCCTCTTTTGATTTCGAATACACCAAGATGTCATCGATGAATACTATTACGCACTTGTCCAAATATTCTTGAAATACTCTATTCATAAGCTCCATGAACACAGCAGGCGCATTTGTCAGCCCAAACGGCATTACTAAGAACTCGTAGTGTCCATACCTTGTCCTAAAAGCCGTCTTTGCCACATCTCCCTTTTTCACTCTTAATTGATGGTAACCAGAACGCAGATCAATCTTAGAGAAGTAGCATGCACCTTAGAGTTGGTCAAACAAATCATCGATCCTTGGCAAAGGATACTTATTCTTAATTGTCACACGGTTTAACTCCCGATAGTCAATGCATAGTCTCATCGACCCATCCTTCTTCTTTATAAATAATACCGGCGCACCCCACGGTGATGCACTCGGTCTAATCAGGCCCTTGTCCAAAAGTTCTTGTAACTGCTCCTTTAACTCTTTAAGTTCCGGCGAAGCCATCCTATATGGTGCTCTTGAAATCGGTGCAGTCTCAGGTGCTAGATCTATCGAAAACTCCACTTCTCGCTCCGGCGGTATTCCTGGCAAATCTTCGGGAAAAACATCCTTGAAATCTTTTACTATGGAGAGGGATTCGATGGTCACTTCTTTCTTGTTTGACTCACCAACATACGCAAGAAATCCCTCACAACCTTTCCTTAACAGTTTACGAGCCTTCATTACGGAAATCAGACCCGTTCGGACTCTTGGTTTCGACCCTTGAAAACAAAATCCTTCTCCAGAGGGTAATTCAAAATTCACTTCTTTTCTAAAGCAGTCTACTTTGGCATGATACGCAGCCAACCAGTCCATACCTAGGATGATGTCAAAGTCACTGAGATCCAGACATATAAGATCAACCTCGAGTTCTCTATCGCCTATCCTTAGAGGACAACTTTGAAACACTGAAGTAACTGGGATCGACTCCTTAGTCGGGGTATCAATTACCAAGGGTACTTCTAACGCCTTAGGTGACAATTTTAAATGTTTTGCCAACTTAGAACTAATCACAGAATGAGTGGCACCAGAATCTATCAAAGCGTATACGTTGCGAGAATATAACTGAAGCGTACCTGCCACCAAGTCATTTGTGGCTCTAGCATCTCTAGCAGTCATGGTGAACACACGCCCCTGACCACCGGTCTTACTTTTGTCTTCTGCCTTCACCCCATGAGTTTGTGCATTCTTCTTCGGCTCTGGGCACTTCGACTGCGGGTGCCCAATCTTCTCACAGTTATAGCATTTCCTGTCCCTGTACTTGCACGCATCAGCCTTATGATTACCATCACACGCAGGGCATACTTCGGCGGTCCCATGCTCTTTAGCCTTTCCCTTATCGTACGCGGTTCGGTTTCCAAGGTTCCTGTTCGGGTACTTGTTTGCTGTACGCTCATAGCTTCCCTCAGCTTTCCTCTTTCCATGATTATCACGGTCTCGGTCGTTGAACTGTCCCTTGCTCCCAGCTGAATCTTTATTAGTAGACTTGTCTCCAGACTTCTTCTTTTCATCCCTCTTGCTGCGGTACTCATCAGACTCCCTTTCTACAATTCTGGCTCTGTCTAGCACTAACCCATATGTCGCTAACTGCAGAGGCGTGATTCTGTATCGAATCCGATCACTCAGCCCGGCTTCGAACTTCCTGGCCTTTTGTTCCTCGCTGTCGAAGAAGGTCGGTGCAAATTCCAGCAGATCTGTGAACCTTTCACTATACTCGTCCACCGTCTTGTCACCTTGAGTTAAAGTCAAAAACTCTGCCACTCTGGCGTGACGAACACTAGCCGGGTAGTATTTCTCATTGAATACTACTTTAAACCTTTCCCAGGTGAAATTTCCTTCACCCCTAGCCAAAGCTGCTCTCTTTTCTGCATCCCACCAAGTGCGAGCCGCACTCCTTAGCATAAATGTTGCAAAGACTACCTTCTGCTCTGTGGTACATTCCAAAGTCTCAAAAATGTGCTCCATATCCTTAACCCAGTCCTCCGGCTTCTCCTTTGAGGTACCGGAGAAAGTGTCCGGCTTCCTCCTCTGAAACATTTCCAGCGGGTCTCTCATTGGTACCGGCTGAGGTTGGTTTTGAGGTTGTGCTAGTTGGTTTACCACCTGTCCGATTCCAGCCACGGTCTGGTTCAGCGTTTGCAGAAGGTTCGCCATGTTCGGATCAACATTACCTTGGTTTCCCGCGTTGCGAGCGTTGCCACGGTTTCCTCTTCCTCTTCCAGACATCTGAAGTTAAGAAAGATTGAATTATAACTGATTGATGACCCACCACGAAAACGGGTTTTACATATTAATGACAAATGATTTAACTAGGTCGGTTAATTGACCTCACAATTTACTGTTTCATCGAGAGTCTATACTTAACTTGGTCTCATACTAACTTCACGTACATACTTATATGTATATATCGGTCTTACTTTAGACCTTTCACTGCATCGACCTTACTTTAGGTCTTTAACTGTATTAGTCGTCCTACTCAAACGAATTTCATACTTATATAGGCCGTCCCCACAGGACTGGTTACTATAATTTAACGCATGCACTAAGTTTATTCAAACATGGTTTAACTTAAAGAATCACATGACAAGAAATAACTTAACTTAAAAATAACTTTTTATTTATTTAACTGAACTAAACTAAAATAATCACTAAGTTCTTTACTAATAGAACTAAAAAGGAATACTAAACTTTTTAATGAAAGAATGCTAACTTCTAAAAGAATACTAATAAATGGCTACTCCCCTCATAATCACGGGGTTACATTTTTCCTAGGCCTACCCCTAGGCCTTCCAGTTGGCACATAAACTTTCCTTGAACCTCTTGGCCTTCCTCTTGGCCTAGGGACCGGTTCTTCCTCCAGTACTTCATCTTCAATCATAATCGGAGCAGCTTCACTGCCCTCTACAATAATGTCAATTTCGGTGGCTTCTTCTTCAGTCACCACATTTTCTGCCACTGGCTCTTTGTAGAAATTCCTATAAAATTCCTCCCTGATATTGGCTATTTCTTCGTCCTTTTTGTTCATTGCTTCCTTCAGCTTTTCTACTTCTTCTCGAGCCTTATACCACAAACCTCTAGTTTGCATCCATTTGTCAAAGGTATAGTCCGCTTCCTTCTTTTTCTTCGTCAATTGTCCCTTAAGTTGCCTAATCGTCCATGCACCCCTTACGATTGCTCTCTCCTTGGGTGTTTTAGCCTTCAGTCCGTCCATGATCTACAATGTAAACACACAAGCATTAAAATCACAAGCATCCCATAGTGTAATTCATCCTTAAAAGAAAATATCAATCACTCAAGCCATACTCAAGTACATACTCATCCTCATTTAGAACCTCCCTTTAGGTTCTTTCCTAAAATAGCAAATTTCTATAAAAGGAAAGTTTCCTAACTTAGAAAGTTTCCTAAAATGGAAAGTTTCCCTAAATAGCAGCTTCCCTTCATTAGTGCTTCCCAAAAGTACTTTGTTCTTATCAGAGTTCTAAAGCCCATAATAGTTAAGTACTACTTCTCCCAATAGTCTTAACTTCTAATTCTGAGTCTCCCAAGTAATCT
This sequence comes from Campanula takesimana, assembly GCA_026119855.1. Taxonomy (NCBI): domain Eukaryota; kingdom Viridiplantae; phylum Streptophyta; class Magnoliopsida; order Asterales; family Campanulaceae; genus Campanula; species Campanula takesimana. Next base: position 561,259 of record JAOWBW010000824.1, on the reverse strand, counting down.
TAAACCGGGGCTCTGATACCAACTGTAACACCCCAACTTTTCATTACAATTAAATAATAACTTAATACGAATAAATCCCAAAATCAGAATGCCCAACGGCTACAATTAACCACAATTCAAACTTTAACCAACGTTCAAAGCCACAACGGCTAGTACAAACCACTAGCTCAAACGGTAACTAACGGAAAGTAAAGTTTATAACTTAACCGTAACGGAAATATAACCACTAATTAACTTTATTAAAAGATAACTCCTAAGCCGCCAAACCTTGCGACTCTTGATCTGCTTATTTATAACCTGGAGAGAGAAAAAGGATGAAAGGAATGAGCGAACAATGCCCAGTAAGTTCATACGGTATCCCCTCGGGTACTAAGAGGAGATGACCGAAACGAACGGTAACAATGAATTACAATGAACGGATATAACTCAAGGATCAAACCAACACTCAGTTTGAAAAGAAACATTTAGTTGATGAAAACAATTCATTACTTGAAAACACGTGGCTTCAGAGGCAGTTTCCAAAACACAACATTTTACTCACACTTTACCTTTCTTTACTTTACTTTACTTCATTTAGGGATTAAGCACGTGCTGTACCCAGGGCTCGGGTTTCTACTGACCGCACCCAAAAATCGGTATATTATGATAACCTACGTTACTTCATCAAGCAACGCAAAGGGGTCCACATGTTCAACTTAGAACTATGGATAACTGTAAGGGGTCCACTTATCCGTTTCGGGATTATGGATAACTGTAGTCACTTTACTTATTATAAAAATTCACTTTAAAGAGCTTTTACAAAACAAAGCTTAACTTTACAAACTTTACTTGATCACTTTTAAAAAGATACACATCTCACTTGGACACCAAGGTCACCAAATCAATCATACACATGATACCCCTATTGAACAATAACAATATCAATAGAGTGGATAACAAAGGACGGAACAATTCGCAGAACGGAATAGTTATTAAAAGACTATCTAGCCACACAGATAGTTTACTTTATAAAAACAAAGATTGGGAATCCTAACAAAGGATTAAGAATCAATACACAGCTAAGAGCGTAATCCCTTACCTTAGCTTCGTGTTCTACTAGCTTGCTTTACTCCGCTTGGACAATCTACAATATGAAATAGTCTAGCCTTAGACATGAGAAAAATACTATTTTACTTCCGTCCCAATTTACTTCTTTTTACTCGATTAATTCCATGGTTTAGTCATCTATCACCCTTTCCTAGTTAACCAATAACTTTAAGGATGACTACAACACCCCTAGGGTTTTTTTATTAGTCAATCCTCAACTCTCAATTTCACTACACAAATTACACACACTGATTTCACACTTTCTGCACACACTTACTGAGTACACCTACTGACAGACACACCCACCACTCTGATTCACACACACTCTGGTACACCCACCACTTCAGACACCCACACTTCAGACATACACACACCCACCATCAACCCCACACACACACACACCATCTATTGCCCTTACACTCACACACAAACACATTACAGTACACACACATACACTCTGTATCACACACGCACACACAAACACACAACAGCACACACACACGCACACCAGCACCCCCCAGATGCGCACCAGCACACACACACAGGACACACACTTCCACAATCCATATTTTTCTTCCTTAATTGCATACTATTTAACCCTAGTTGATCAATCCATAACTTAGGGTTTCTTAATCCAACAATTTGATTTACAAAGATGAAGAGAAGAGTTTAAGGTTTCTAGGATTACCTTTGTGAACTCGATCCTTCCTCACTTTTCTTCTCCTTCACCGTCTCTCTCTCTCTCTGTGATCTATACCGATCGCCGCCCCCCTTCCTCTTCCGTCTTTCTTCCTGTGCGGCGCCTTGCTCTCTCTCTCGCACTCTCCGTTCTTTTATTTTTGCGGAGGAAACAATAATAGGTTTAGGTTTTAAGAGAGGCTATTTATATTTCCCAAATCCCTAATTTAAATTGGATTCCTAATCCTTCTTAGTTAATGAATTGGGCCTTCTACTTTTGACCCAATAACTAAACTAAACTAATTATTAAAGTTTGGCCCATTAATAATTAAGAGTTTAAAATAAATAAAATAAAAGGTAAGTTCGGGTTGTTACATAATCATTTACATATTCACATTTGAAAGCTAATGCTCAATTTTCGTAGTAGAGCATTAGCATTTGCGGAGATCCACACTTTGCCATTCTTATGTTGTCATCACTGAACACAGATACTTATCTCTCTCTTTTTTTCATAAAGGAGATTCCTTGCTCATGATGGAGCTATAAAAGTTTTATTTTGAATAACATGATAATGAGAAATACGAGAGCTTTTTTCTCGGTGCAGCTCGAATCATATCTGGGTTTTTTTTTTCATCTCTTATATTTCCTTGTAGATTTGTAGTGGATGTGATTATTTGTGGGCAAACGACCTATTTATGCAACGTAGTGTCCGATTTATATCAATTAATGCAACGTAGTAGCGACTTCTTACATTGTGAAGCGTACTTGAAGTAGTTGTATCAAACAATGCAAAGTTCGAACAATTTGACAAACGTACTTGAAGTAAGTTGTATCAATTAATGCAACGTAGTAGCGGCTAAAAAGTTATTACGTTGCATTATTTGATACACAATAAGCAAGTACGTTTTCTATTTTCAAAAGTAAGCACTACGTTGCATTAATTGAATATTAAGACCTGATACATTGCATAGATCGGTAATTTTCCAGATTATTTGTTGATGCTGTATTGGAAGTGGCTGTTTTTGCTCATATTCTCCTTTATGAACCACTTATGTTGAGTAATTACATTGCTACACATACAACCATCAGAAATATTTACCATCAGAGAAAATGTTATCCATTTCCAAGTCATTTCTTTTCTTTCTTAGAAATTTTGTTAATTAAATTCTCTTTGCGCAAATCCAATTATAGAAACAGGCAGATTACTGGAATGGCTCAAGAATGGGCTTAATAAGCGGCGTTATATAAACAAAGAACCCTAATGTAAATTGGTACATTAAATTATGCAAGATTGAAAGAATTTTGGTTTTACTGTAGTGGATGGCATAAAAATCTTGGAGAATCTAGCTGATAAAGAATTACTGGTTCGATTTAAAAAAAGGCTGCGGTAACATAATCTGAACACATTAGCCGCGGTGTAGGAATCTCATATTATTGGTAAATGGATTTTGGTGGTGCTCTTTTCAATCTTCTAGTTATCTTGTACCAAGTGTGTGCCGTTATCATCATGTAATCATTTTCTTAAAAAACCCAAAAAAAAAAAAAAATCCACTCCTTTTGGCTGTTCAAAAGAAGAACAAGGAAAAAAAAAGAGACTGCCGCAACATAAATACATTTTTTGTGTTGTGACAAGGAGAAACAACAAATATTTCAGACAAAAAAGGTTAAATAAAAACTTCACAATACATGAATATATATATATATATATATATATATATATATATATATGGCTCCCTGAGACACAAGACACCAGCAACATGGAAACAAAAACTCAGTCCCTGGGAAAGAAAGAAAAAGTGGTATGAATAAATTCTAGGCCTGAATCACTTTTATAATTGCTCAGAAACCGTGGGAGGAATATATATCATCAATGCAAGCAGAATGTGTAAATTATGCCATATACTTCAAGCACACAATTTCTCAATTATATTGTGGAGAAATTCATACACTTTCTTGTAAACTGTCAAATAAATTCAGAGCACATATTAATTTCCCCAAAACCCAGACTAGAAATAACAACAACATACTTAGAAAATGAAATGAACCGTCAATACAAGGAAACTTGTGATGCCTCTTTTCTTTCAGAAGATAGTCATGGACTAGAAATACGGCTTACAACATAATAACTAAAATTAAGTTTCTTGACTTTGATCGAGCAGCAAAATCAGCAACACATTATACACGTCCTCACTATGTGGTCGACAAGAATTATCTTTTTGGTCGACAAAAGTTTACTTGACTTGTGGATCCCTTTTCTTTAATATGTGCTCAATTTCAACACATTCATCAAGCATAAGTATTATCACCTAAATCAAACAGATAAAAAAAAATCCAAAAAGTATATTAGCAGCATTATGACTAAATTAAAAACTAATTTCAGCATATTCACATACTAATTTCTTCCATACCCGCAAGTTATTAATAACTCTAAATCGCAGCAGACTTGCAATATTCATACTTCCATAAGTTTGGAGTTAAAAGACTCTTAACAAAGTTCCACATCATATATAGGGACCGTACATCAGATAAAAAGATCGATAATTCCATGCACGAAATGGAAAGCTAGCTTGTGATACCTCTTTTACTTTAAATGCTAGCCAATATCCCTCAGCTTGTTTCAGCTTCCAACTGAGTCCCACTCCCACCAACCGAATCTATCCCTGGAAAATGAAACGATAAAACAGTAGGAAACACTTAAAATGTCAAAATTGTTACAGCCTTAAGAAATCGGAAAGTTCAAAGCTGAATTATAAGAGAACTAATCCATAGAAACATATGGAAATTGGCATGTTTTTTGTTTTTACCTATTTCTGTGCCATTCTCGTCCTGATTCTCATCCTGTCCATCAAGGTGAACAAGGCTCTCGGCACAGAATTCAGCAAGAAAATCTTCGGGCAAGCCATCAGTTGATACACTGTTGATTCTCTTACTCTCAAATTCATACCAAACAAATTTTTCAGCAGAATAATTTAACAGCAATTTATCTCCACCCTCAGAATAACATATAACATCCAGTGTTGTATAAGGATCAATGTCAGGTGGTGCAACTGATAACAACACTGTCCACGATTGAGACACTCCATATTCTTTCATGACCCATATCACATTTCTAAATCCTATTTTAACACTATGTAAACAAAGGCATTCCCCAATCTTATCCAATTCAACTTCAAATAAGTTTTCATCATTAATATTTGCAGGCAATTGCATGAGATGGTAATCCTCCGTAGCTAAATCTAAAGCAACGATTACTTCAGGCCCAATGGAGTTAGGAGTTGTGCGCACAAGAACTTGCAAGTGATTATTAACATGAACTGGCACCATTTTCTCGTGGGGCAAAGAATACGGGAAGTTCTTGATCCTTTTCCATGAATTCAATTTCAAACTAAAGAGATGAGTTTGACAAACCCGCGATTTATTTATCTGATCTGCAAATTCCATTATACTAAGTACTTTCAGATCATTGTGGACAGGGTCAAACCCGATCCCGATTGCTTCAAACTCAGGTTCCCCCAAATGATCCAAGCCTGGGAGAGGAGGATCTGGTAAGACTTTGTGCCTCTGGTTAGATGGATTGAATAAAGCCATTTGGCTGCCTGTGACAGATTCAAGAGCATGCAGAAGGAGAACACCATTGCACGAACTAATTACACTGGAAATCCCGAAAGGGTTTCTGATTTCATCAGCTTTCTCGAGTGTGGGAAAGCTGATCGAAAAGAGCTGACAGGAGCTATAGGCTACCAGATACCAACTAGAAATGGTTTTTCTCGATTGATGAAGGTGAAGTTTGGTAAATTCTTCGCTGTCAATTAAGGAACGCCATGTCTTAGAAACAGTACGGAAACGGAGTAAGGATTTCACCGGCAGCCGAGAAAGTATGCCGGTGATCAATTCCGGTAGGATGTAGTCAGACATGGTGAGAGTTTTGGGGTGGTTGAAAATTGAAAGGGAAGAGACAAAAAGCTAATGTTTGTGAGTGGTTTTCTGTGGGCAATGCTTACATAAGTAGGGTTTTGGGTGGATGAATATGGATGGTGTAGTAACGGTTGTATCAACGTCCCAGATCCCATCACAACAAGATCTACCGCTCTTGTTCGGCGTTGGGCAGACGTGGAATTTCAAATGTGTCAGCCAAAATCCTAGCCGTCCATTCCAAAACAAATGGCCTTGGTTTGGGGTATTTTGAGTGCTATGCTTCCAAGATCATCCACCCCGGATTTACCCGAAAATAAATTAAAAAAATAAACTTATTAGAATACTTTCAAATGATGATGTATGTATGACTCTTTAAACGTATTACTCCCTGATAACTAATGTCTATTTCTTCAAGAGACATTCTAAAAATGTAAAGAAGTTAATAGCAAACATTATACATATTCTTGTAATCCATTTTTAAATCATTCTGGAGTTCAGAATGATTATAATTGCTTCGTAATTCATATAGTTTCCTAATGTTGATTGTTAAATGAATTTCAATATCATTATTAACAAGCTACTGGATAAATCTTTTTTGGGCCACAACAAATATTAAAAGACTTTCCAACATATGAAATTCTATCGACACTTTAATTTTCAATACTGGCACTTGCGACTGAAGCATCTGTCATAACCACATTAAAACACTGACAGTCTTTCAAACAAATACTTTCCTTTTCCTTCTAGGTTTTGTCTCCACAACCCAACGTATTGATCTGTAGTAGTATTCAGCATTTGTTAAAGTAAACTTAAGTTTGCTTGTTTTGCGTCTGATAAGTTAATTCACAGGTTATTGCCGCAACATAAATACATTTTTTTGTGCTGTAACAAGGAGAAACAACAAATATTTCATCACAATATGATGGATTGAACTAAGAGATTAGATTAAAAGCTTTATATTGTCTCAAGTCTCTCTTCACAAAGGCAGTCATTTCTAAAAAAGAATACGTTTATCCAAGATTGCCTAGCGAAAAAAAAATATTAATAAGATTATTTCAAATATCAGTTCTTCAGAGATTTGTTGTCCCAGAGGCAAATCCCAGTCAAACATATGAAAATAATGAACTTACACATCCACCAGTAAAGATGGAAAACTAACCAAAATAAAATTCAAATTTCAGACAAAAAAGGTTAAATAAGAACATAGCTCCCTGAGATACAAAACACCATTAGCTTCAACATGGAAACACAAACTCAGTTCATGAGAAAGAATGAAAAACTGATAGGTATGAGTAAATTCTAGACCTGAATGCAAACAGAATGCGTAAATTAAGATCCATATATATGCTTCAAACGCACAACTTCTCAATTATATTGGAGATATTCATACACTTTCTTGTAAACTCTCAAATACATTCAGAGCACATAAAAAATCCACAAAACCCAAACTAAAAATAACAACATACTTAGAAAATGAAATGGACTAGACTTTTGATGCCTCTTTTCTTTCAAAAGCTAGTCAAGGCTAGAATGCAGCTTACAACAAAATAAGTAAAAGTTTCTTGACTTTGATCGAGCAGCGAAAATCAGCAACACATGTATACACGTCCTCACTGTTTTGGTCGACAAGAGTTGACTTGTTGATCTCTTTTCTTTAACAAGTACTCCATTTCGACAAATTCATCAAGCACAAGTATGAAGTATGATCTCCTAACACAAACAGAAAAAATATATCCAATAAGTATATTAGCAGCATTATGACTAAATTAGAAATTAATTTCAGCGTATTCACATACTTCTTTCCATACATTTAGTTATTAACAACTTTTAAATCCCAGACTTGCAATATTTCCACTTCTATAAATTTGAAGTTAAAAAGATTCTTTACAAAGTTCCACATATCATATATAGGGACCGGACATCAGATATAAATATAATTCCATTTACGAAATGGAAAACTTATGATACCTCTTTTACTTTGAAAGCTAGCTAATATCCCTCAGCTTGTTTCAGCTTCCAACTGAGTCCCACTCCCACCAACCGAATCTATCCCTAGAAAATGAAATGATAAATTAGTAGGCAACACTGAAAAAATAAAAAACGTTACAGCCTTACGAAATCCAAAAGCTCAAAGATGAAAATATATACTATAAAAGAACTAATCAATGGAAACATATACGAAAAATTGTAACTATTTGACATGTTTTCTTCTTTTACCTCTTTCTGTGTCATTCTCATTTGTGGTCTCTTGCCCCTCCTGATTCTCATCGTGTCCATCAAGCTGAACAAGACTCTCAACACAGAGTTCGGCAAGAAAATATTTGGGCAAGCCATCAGTTGATACACTGTTAATTTTCTTGCTCTCAAATTCATACCAAACAAATTTTTCACCAGAATAATTTAACAGCATCTTATCTCCACCCTCAGAATAACCTATCATATCCAGTGTTGTAAACGGATCAATGGTAGGTGGTGCAACTGATAGCAACACTGTCCACGATTGAGATACTCCATATTCTTTCATGACCCTTATCACATAACTGAATTCTATATTGACACTATGTAAACAAAGGCATTCCCCGATCTTATCCAATGTAACTCCAAGTAGTTTTTCATCATCATTATTTGCAGGCAATTGCATGAGATGGTAATCCTCCGTAGCTAAATCTAAAGCAACAATTACTTTAGGCCAATTGGAGTTAGGAGTTGTGTTCACAAGAATATGCAAGCAATTATTAACATGAACTGCCACCATTCTCTTGCAGGGCAAAGAATACGGAAAGTTCTTGATCCTTTTCCATGAATTCAATTTCAAACTAAAGAGATGAGTTTGACAAACCCACGGTTTATTTACCTGATCTGCAAATTCCATTACGCTAAGTACTTTCAGATCATTGCGGACAGGGTCAAACCCAAACCCGATTGCTTCAAACTCAGGTACCCGGAAATGATCCAAGCTTGGGAAAGGTGGATCAGGTAAGACCTTGTGCCTCCGGTTAGATGGATTGAATAAAGCCATTTGGCTGCCCGTGCCCGATTCAAGAGCATGCAGAAGGAGAACACCATTGCAAGAACTAATTAAACTGGAAATCCCGAAAGGGTTTCTGATTTCAACAGCTTTCTCAAGTGTGGGGAAGCTGATTGAGAAGAGCTGACCAAAGCTATCGGCTATCACATACCAACTTGATATGGTCTTTGTTGATTGATGAAGGTGAAGTTTGGTGAATTCTTCACTTTCAATTAGGGACCGCCATGTCTTTGAAACCGTTCGGAAACGGAGTAAAGATTTCACCGGCAGCCGGGAAAGTATGCTGGTGATCAATTCTGGTGGGATGTAGTCAGACATGGTGAGAGTTTTGGGGTGGTTGAATTGAAAGGGAAGAGACAAAAAGTTAACGTTTGTGAGTTGTTTTTGAGGGATTTTTTTTTTGCTTTTATAAGTAGGGCTTTGGTTGGGGCAGATGAATTTGGATGGTGTAGTGACGGTTGTATCAACGTCCCAGATCCCATCACAACAAGATCAACCGCTCCTGTTCAGGGTTGGGTCAGACCTGGAATTTCAAATGTGTCAGCCAAAATCCTAGCCGTGCATTTCAAAACAAATGGCCTAGGTTGGGGTATTTGGAGTGCTATGCTTCCGAGATCAGCCACCCCGGAATTGACTAAAAACAATTTAAGAAATAAAATTAGTTCTTATAATCATTTTCTATATTTTCTTGTTTAATGAAACAAGACAAATATGGTTACCAATTAAATTTATGATATATAGGATAATTTCAAATGATGATGTATGTACGACTCTTAAAACGTATTACTCCCTGATAAATATTCTTGTAATCCATTTTTTAATCATTTTGGAGTCCATAATGATTATAATTGCTTCGTAATTCATATAATTTCCTAATGTTGATTATTTGATGAATTTCAATATCAACAACCTACTGGCTAAATCTTTTTGGGGCCAAATTACAAATATTAAAAGACTTTCCAACATAGGAAATACTATCGACACTTTAATTTTCAATACTGGCATTTGCGACTGAAGCATCTGTCGTAAACACATTAAAACATTGACAGTATTTCAAACAAATACTTCATATCAGTTAAAACTCGGAGCACTAAAAGAGATAACCTTTAACGACTATGAATATGTTTCTAAAAGTATCTCAATCAAATAATGCATATCACTTAAAGAGTTAAGACCCAGGGAGGTAGAAGAGAATAATGAGATTCATAGCCTCAATATAATTTCAAGCCCATATAATTCAAAAAATATGAACTCGAGTAAAACTTTCACAAACGGTTTATTTTCCATCATTTATTAGTTTCACCAACCAGTACAAACAGAAAAGGGATTTGTTTTGGTTAGGTGAAAGAGACAATTACGCTTTAGTCCCTCAGACTTACCGGCTATATATTTTAGGACAGTGATTTATTTAATCTACGTCCTAATCCAACCATTTATTTTTCTTAACCTCCTAGTCCCTCGGTCATTTTAAATATTTCCTAAATGACGAAACTACCCCCATATAAATAGTCTAACCTTCGCGTGGTTTTCCTCTTCCCGTCAGAATTTACTCCATTCCTAGGTGGCCAGAGAGACGTTAGGCGATTTTTGGCATCCTCGTGCTATACGGATTCGAACTCAGAGATCAGACTTGGAATTTCATCAATTCATCTATTTCGATCAGTTCGCTATCAATATTGTTCGACTTTAACCGATTGAAATCCTTGTTCATTGATTTCGATTTCGAGGTTAGGTTATTATCCAAATTTGTGTTTTGATTGAGTTATCATATAAATTTCATTGTTTCATCGATTTTAACCGATTAAAACTGAGAATGTGTATAATTCAGTCTTTATGGCTTTATTCATACTTTATCTGTGTGTTTTGCAATTTTATTACATGTTTTTTTTAGGTCATGATTTGATATGTGATTGCTTTGTTATATAATGGAGAACTTTAGGTTTCAGTTTTGTGGCTCAGATAAATTGTGGTTGATTGATGCTTTTTAATCATATTTACAGATTCATTATCATCTGTCTTAATAAAATTTATTATTATGTGATGTCTTTGTTAAATAAATGAGAACTTAATGCATAAGTTGTTTGCCTCTGATAAATTTTGGCTGACTTATGCTTTTTTCTTATATTTTCAGATTCAGTATCAACTATATTTGAGAATATGGATGATTCTTTGGTGGCTTTGTTCAAGTTTGGCGGAGTTAGTGCAATTTATAGAATGAATGAGTTTTCATCATTTGAATCATTGGTTGATTGTGTATGTAAGAGGTGGTCATGTTTGAAGAGAAATTATTTGAGGTTTTCCTACTCATTTTCTGGTAATTGTAACTGTTTACTAGAGAATGAAGATGATTTTGTGAATATGGGATTGATTGTACGGAGATTTTCTATTCAAATTGTTGAGATTGAAGTAAAAGAATGTGGTATGTCTTCTAGTTCTGATGTTACAGCTAGTTTTGTTCGTAATCAAGATAAGCAGTTGAAGAGTGCAAAGTGGGCTACTGATGTTGAAGGCATTGGACATGTTTTTAAGGGTGGGATTGCTGAGTTTCGTAATGTTTTGTGCAAACATGCCACATCTGTTGGTTTTGACTTTGCTTATGTGAAAAATGACAAAGTGCGTCTCACTGCCAAGTGTTTACACAGTGAGACAAGAGGTTGTCGTTGGAGAATCTATGCTTCAGTTGAAAGTGCTAATGGTTTCGCGTACATTAAGACATATGAAAAGAATCATAGTTGTGGTGATGTTTATGTGAATGGTATTACAAAAAAGATGAAGTCTACTGTTATTTCGAGTTTTATTATTAAAACAGTTCGGTCTAAGCCAACTACAGTCCTGCTGAACTGTTGCGTCTTCTCCATTCAGATTACGGTGTTACTATTACGTATAGGGTTGCGTGGTTAGCTATTGAGAAAGCAAGGGATGTAGTGTTTGGTGAAGCTGAGTTATCTTATGATAGGCTTAGACCCTATTTTGATAAGATGAAACAATTGGACCCGTGTAGTCATTTTGTTGTCCTCTGTTGTTTGTTGATGGGGCGCACTTGCGTGGAAAGTATAAAGGTGTGTTGTTGGCTGCAATAGCAAAAGATGGAAACAATGGTAATTCATTTTTAATCTCTTTGTTTTTTTTGTTTTTTTTTTTTTTACCTTTTATCATTTTAAATTTGTTCTCCCCTATTAGTTATTGCTGAGTAAGTTAATTTATGAACAAAGTTCTCAATTGTTACATATAGCATTATATGACTGTTCTTTTTTTTTTTTTTTTGCTGAGCCAAATAAATGAGATCAAAGTTCTCAATTGTTGCATAGATGTTAATCTTAGCTTATATATCTAATGTAAATCAATAATTCTTTGTAATATGACTTATATTTTGTTGGTTTTTCTCATTTACATGTCTCTTTAATATTGCTCATGCCGTTGTTGCTTCTGAGGATATGGATAATTGGAAATGGTTCCTTGAACAATTGGAGCCTTTGATAGGAGGACGTGGAATTACATTTATATCTGACCGACATCCAGGCATAATCGCAGGAGTGAGGAGCACTTTCCCCTATTGCTTTCATTCATTCTGCATTGGCCACTTGAGGAACAATTTAAGGGGAAAAAATGAGGGGATTCAATGCAGAACTTCGGCGAAAAATGATTTACAAACTATGTCAATGTGCATCCGCTCCGACTAAAGAAATTTTCCACACCATTTTGGATGAAATGAGGCATGAAGGTGGGGATAAGGTATGTGATTTCCTTGATCATCTTCCTCGTGAGAATTATGTGAATTCATATTTTAAAGGAAAGAGATATGGGGAGATGACTTCAAATGCAGCTGAGTCTTTTAATTCTCAGTTTAAAGATGCTCGTGCACTACCTGTTTCTGAATTAATTGATAAAATACGCTTGAAGTTGATGGGGAAGATGTCTAGTCGTAGAGCTGAATCATTGAGTTGGTCATCTTCCTTATGTCCAATACAAGAGAAAATGTACAGAAATAATGTAGAAAAGGGACGAGACTGATTATTCATTCATCGTCTGAATTTTTTTTTGAAGTTAAGTCTAGCCCATCAATGGTTGTGAACATATATGAGTTTACATGCTCTTGTGGGAAGTGGCAGAACGAAGGGTTCCCGTGTGAACATGCAACTGCCGTGTTTGTTAGATGCAACAAAGACTCTTTTCACTATATTGACAAATATTTTCACACTAGCACCTATAGAAGTTGTTATGAACTTCCCATATAGCCGTATGTATCATTTGGAGGTGAATTATCGATTGTTGCAGCAGACAAGGATATGGTCATACTTCCTCCTTAATCCAAGCGTCCACCGGGAAGACCAAAAAAGAATCGCTTTGCTTCAAGAGGAGAGGTCGTTTTCAAAAGAAAAATGAAATGTGGTCGTTGTGGAAGAGTGGGAAATCATAATAGGAAGACATGTAAGGTGTCTTTGGAGGAATAATCTGTTTTTTTTTTTTCATTTTATTGTTTACAAGTACTATGTCATTATGCTATTTTTGGGTGAATTTGTGAACAGTTATTAGAGTTTATGAATACTTTATAAAATAAGTTCTCAACTGTTTTTAATAAAATGCATCTTATAATTTTTTTAGTATAGTGTTTTCATAATTTTTAGTTGAGAATTTAAGTAATCAATTGTAATAATTGGAAAACAAGAAATGACCAATTACAAATTATATATAGTTGATAATCTAAGTTCTCAAATGTCATGAATACTCTTTCACAGCTTTATTGTCAATTTGCCCAAATTCAAAATCAGAAAACAAACATAACAACAAATATACCATTTTAATAGCACTTGCATTCATGAACACCTGATACAATGCTAAACCAAAAATATGGTCAAGTTTAAGCCATCACTTGCTAATGTTCAAAACAAAAACCATGTACTAACTTCCAACATTTTTTGTTCACCAACTGTACCAAGTTTTTAAACCAAAAGCCATAATCATTTACTTGCTTACATTTTTCTGAACAAAAAAACCATGTTCAAAAACCTGTTTTGTAGCTACATTTGTCCATCACTTCATAACATTTTTGTCACAGAGAAACTCATCAAACATCCTTGCCCTGTAGTGATATGTAGTGATATGCTGCATTTTCTTCAAAGCTACTCCTCACGTATCCATTCTGAAAAATATCTTCAATATACATTAGCACCATGATTCCACAATCCATACTAAATTTACGTTGCTGTGGGGCTGTTTTCATCTCGACAAAGGTTTCTTGTGTTGGGGAGTCCTACTGTTTTATCAAACTCTTTGTAAATTCAAACTGAAAAGAAAGAAAAAACAACAGAACAATTGTTGTAAGAATTGCTAACCATGTAAACTGAAATAGCCCATATATTTTAATAGTAATGAATTTTTACCATTTGCTTTGCATAAGGAAGATATTTGTCCTTTGAATTTTTCTTTGGACCACGGTATGAGTTGTAGTATCTGTACACGGCCTCTTCCGCATCAAAAACTAGTAATGTCCAGTGTCGAGTAGTCACATTTGTTGCAGGTATATATATTGGCATTACAATGTACCGAGTTTTTTCTTTCAAAAACTGTGTGAAAGGCTCAACAATATGTATTCTTTTGTAGTCATCGTTGTAACTGTTTGCCAAATACACCTACAAAATACAATATGATTTTTATGTCTATTCTTTATGTTATAGCAAGTATTATTTGAATTGATAACTATAAAAAGTATTCTTTTTCATACCATTGAATTTGCAGAGCGAATGCCAACTTCTGTTTTCTGAGATGAATTGAACACTTTGTTTCGTATTTGTCCTCCATAATTTGCACATACCCATCCATGACCTTCAAAAAAAAAAATGCAAAACTCATATATGCTTTTTTTTAATACTAAATCAATGAGATATAAAGTTCTCAAATGCAATTGAGAATAAACCAAGAATTACTGAAATGTAATTGAAAACTTAAAAAAAGTGGACATAAAGAAACATCAATACATGAGAACATACACACAGTAGACATGAAACATAAATAAGAATTTACTTAAGTTAAAAAAATCAACATAAAATAATATAAATATAAAATTGTGCGTACGTGGACGTTGACCTCCATCTGGCGAATGACATCGATTAATTTCACACGGATCTCGCACGTGATCGTCTTCCTTAATGCCTTCTATGCGTTAAATATGAAGAGAAAGCCGACAACTTCGACAAACCTTGAATCCATTCAGCCGCCTTCATCTGGCCCCCTATTTTCTTCCCAGATCAAGTCGGCAAACCTAACCAAACAGGTGAGATCTTTTAATTTTAATTTTATTTGTTTAATTTTAGGTTTTATCATCTTCCTCCCAATTCTTCCCAGTTAAATATTTCGATTTGAAATTAGGGTTTATAATTCTTCAAAATTCTTTGTTTTGAATCAGTTGATGGCTTCTTCATCTTCATTCCGTACTAGAGAAACACGTAATAACCGACTCAATGGAGAAATCATCAAGTTTCGCAATGAGTTGTGCAAATGTAATAAACGAGCAATTGTTCGAATCTCAGAGTCTGTGAATAATCCACAAAGGCTGTACTTCAAGTGTGAGACCGAGAACGGCAGCTTCTATAAGTTTTGGGAGCCAAAGAATACGGATGTCGATTGGTCTGCGCTCGGGGCAAATAGTGGTGATATTGCAGAACATCAAATTGTTTTGGAAGTTAGATCATTAGGAAGTGGATTGCACTATGGAATACAAGGATTGCAGATTGGATTGCAAGGGTTGAGTGCCACTCTTGGTGTTGAGTTTTGGGATTTCAATTGTTACTTTGTTTGCATTGTTGTTCATTGTTATGAAGTAATGTAATTAGCTTGGTTGTTGTGACTAGCTAGAGATGATAGACAAATTGTAATCTTAATTGTCTCTTGAGAATTGTAATGTTTCCTACTGAAAGTTAGTTATGAAGTTTGTGATATGAATACTCCCTCCCTCTCAAAATGAAGTTACCATTTCTTTTTATCAATTCCCCGTCCCAAAATGATGTTATCACTTATTTCTATCAATTCTCCGTCCCAAAATGATGTTACCACTTATTTTTATCAATTCTCCGTCCCAAAATAATGTTATCACTTATTTTTATCAATTCTCCGTCCCAAAATGATGTTCACTTTTTTCTATCAATTCTCCTTCCCAAAATGATGTTATCACTTATTTTTATCAATTCTCCATTCCAAAATGATGTTATCACTTATTTTTATCAATTCTCCGTCCCAAAATGATGTTCACTTTTTTCTATCAATTCTCCTTCCCAAAATGATGTTACCACTTGTTTTTATCATTAAATTTTAGTTCTATTTAATCATTAAATTTTAGTTCATTTATTTATATTACTATCTCCGTCCCAGAGTATATGTTCACTCTTTTATTTGCACGGAGATTAAGAAATGGTATAAGTGATGTAACTGTTGTGAATATGAAAAGTGATGTATGAGAAAGGTGGGGTAGGGAATAGTAAGTTGAATTGTGTGGTGAGTATAAAATTAAAATATGAGAGAATGAGTGGGAGAAATGGTAAAGATTTTTTTTTTGCCCTTTAGAAAGTGGATGTATATTCTTTGAGAGACTAAAAAAAATGTGGACATATACGGACTTGGAACCGCTCCACTCAAATTAGCTCCACCCCTCCACCCAATGGTTCAGATCGAAGCCACATGAGCGAGCTCGTCATTTGTGTGGATGAAATTCACTTCAATTTTTGTGGGTCCCACCGAGCTATGACAAATCTCATCCGTCGAACACAAAAAAATATGAGGTGGCTCCAATCGGAATCATTGGGTGGACAGGGGTGAAGCTAACTTCTAGGTGGAGCGGTTCGAAATCTGACATATACTCTGTGACAAGAGAGTAGTAAACATTATACTATATTAGTATCAAATAAATTGTTGTTAAATGAATTTATAAATATTTAAAACATTACAAGCATTGAAGATAATTTCTTAAAAGTAGAAAAGTGTTTCCCATAGCTGAAATTGAAATCATAACTATTTGCGCATACAAAGATAAAAGACAAAAAAAAGTCATTGCCGATTTACAAAGTGTTCATAGAAAAGGTAAGTGTCAGTTTCTTATTTTCTGAAAATTATTTGTTGCGTCTCAAAAATAAAAATACTGTAAAAAATATATACTCCCTCCGTCCTGCCGGAAATTGAAAAAAAAAATAAATTATGGCACAATAATTAAGAGAAAAGTGAAAATAGTGATGTGTTGTGAGTGTTGATAGTTGAGTGGGAGAGAGAAAGTGGGGTAGAGAATAGTTAGTCGATTAGTAGATGTAAGTGTGCAAGTGGGTTAAAAATTTCCTTTTATGAATTTTGCAATTTCTTTGGAACGCTCAAAATGGTAAGTTTTGCAATTTCAAGCGGGACAGAGGGAGTATTTGGACACCACATGGCGACAACGTCTAAATCTGCAGATGGAGTACCATTAAAATTAAAGTTGAACCTTATTTAGACTACGTACGTACCAGCTGCAGATGGAGTACCATTATTTGCTGGTAGGAATCAGACCAATAATTGTGATTTTGGCGGGAAACACGTACTAACTTGGCGGGGAAAATGCTTTTCATCCGCAAATAAATTGAGAAATCTTCAAATTACTTCCCCCCCCCCCACCTAAACTATGTATCTACAAGAAAATGCCCCTTGAGCTTTCATGTCGAGTAATTTAGTCCTTCAGTCAAAAGAGCTAGGTGGTGTTTGATGTATTAAGCACTTGATGCTTAATAGATTGCAAGGTATATTTTGGAGGTAGGGTGCCTTTGATGACATTGAGGTATAGATGTTGGAGGTTACGTGAAACTCTTAATTATTGAGAATCAAAATCATTGCTTAACCAATAAGAGCCTCATGAAACTTTCAACATGTAGAGCTCAATATTATCAAGGCACCTTACCTCCAAATTATACCTTACAATCCATTAAGCATCAAGTGCTTAATACATCAAACACATTAGTCTATTAACTCAGCAACTCTTAATGACGTAATGAAACTTGGGGACATTCATATTTAACTTTAGATCAATGATTACCATAGACGAGGAATAACGTGTGATATTTACCTTTAGATCAATGATTACTATAGATGAAGAATAGCGTAGCGATGACGCTCAAACTCAGTGACGAATAGAGGCATTTCTCCCTCATCCTTCGTAGACTAATGCAACCCTTAACCGACTGAGACAAGAAACATCGATGGATGGGACAGATCTACAAATATCACATGCCAAACTGGTAACGTGGTGCTAGCGTTGTCAGCGGTTCGTTTTAAACCGCGTTTGATGGAATAAAAAATGCATTCTATATTTTAAAATTTATACCCAATTATGGCCATAAACCTCCATAAAATCGACTCATATTTATTCTTAAGTTGTTATTGATACTACCGTTAATAGTTACGTACTCCCTCCGTTTCATGAGAACTGAGACTAAAGGAAATGACACAAGAACTAAGGAATACTAATAAAATAAGGAAAATGTGTGGTAGAAAATGAAGAAAGAGAATTAGTGGGGTAAATAGTAGTGTTGGTTGAATAAAATGAGCGGTGGAGAATGAAGAAAGAGAATGAGTAGTGGGGTTGAGTGAATATAAAATATTAAAAAATTTGTCATTTTGGACAGTCTCAATTGAGGTGAAACGGACGAAAATGGAAATAAGTCTCAGTTCTCATGAAACGGAGGGAGTATTCAATAACAATTTCAAATATTCGGGTGTAACCCATAAACCCATCAGAGGACTTGACCCGCCCTTATCAATAGTGCATGGGGCACATTTCAAATCAAGTCATACTTCAGGGGAACAGTGTGAAATATTTCCCCAAATAGCTTACATATTCCACTTTGGTCTCATCATTTCTCAGTGTGCGACCCAGGAAACCCTACCGAGAAAAATGTCTTCCCTCCCGCCGGAGATCATCACTAACCTACTCACCCGTCTGCCGGTAAAGTCCCTCCTCCGGTTTAGGTCCGTATCAAAACCTTGGTGTGCTCGAATCGACAGTCCAGATTTCATCAAGCTTCATCTCACTCACTCCATCGCCACCGGCTCTAATCTCTCACCTATCGGTAAATACGAAGGTGATCTTTTCTCCCTAGACCCTGAATCACTAGAAAAACTCACAAAAATCAAAACCCCAAATGATCCTCAAAAACCCATCTTGTTCAACACTTGCAACGGCTTGCTCCTGCTACAAGCTAACGATGGAAACCAGTGGAAATCACAGGGTTTGGTTCTGTTCAATCCATCCACAAGAGAGCATCTTGTTCTGCCGAATCCCCCTCCTCACAGTAGTTATGGTAATATAGGTGCTGTTCAAGCTTCTGATTGTTTAGGTTATGATGCTGAGAATGATGATTATAAGGTCTTTAATATACTTGTATTTGTTGATAAGGCCCACAGATTCATTGCTTGTGAAGCTAGGGTTTATAGCTTGAAATCTAATTCATGGCACATAACTAAAGATTTTGCTAAGGGGATAACATATGATCGGTTGTTTGAGGTGTATGTTAATGGTGCTTTGCATACAGTTAACTGTGAAAATCCTAGAAGTGTTGTTGCTTTCGATGTTGGGAAAGAAGCTTGTAATTTGATACCGATGCCTAACTTTAAGGATAAGAATGTATCTCTCTATACCGCACATGTTTTTGATGGATGTCTTGCTCTTTTATGTCGGTATCGAGACAATCGGACTGATATTTGGGTGATGAAGGAGTATGGGGTGAAAGAGTCTTGGAATATGTTATTGTCGGTGAAACCGGAGATTTCGACTATGTATGTGATGCCTATGGTTTATTCTAAGAGCCGCACGGAAGTTTTGTTGAGTTATGACTGTCAAAAGCTTGTGTGGTATGACTTGAGGAAGAAAACTGCTAGGGATTTTCAGGTTCTTGCTTTGCCTGTCGTATTTGGTCCGATGGTCTGTGTTGAAAGCCTTGTCTCTATTGGTGGTGGGAAAATTGATGAAAAGAAGAAGCAACAGGGAGAGGAGAAAATGAAGGAAGAGAAGGTGAAGGAGAAGGAGAAGAAGAAGAAGAGGTAAATAATGTCGAACACAACATTTACTATCATTTTTGTTATCAATGATTCAATATATTTCCTGTTTTAACTTGGTAAACCTAATATGGGTCTGGTTTTGTTCTTGAACATCAATAGTTCTGTATCTGCAAGTTTAGATTAACAGACTTGATTACGGAGTGCTTTGTTGTGGAGCACATCCAAACCTGAAAATAGTTACATGGTTTCTAATTAGTTTTACTTAATGTGTATCGTTAACTATTTTCTGGTTAATTAGTGCTTCTTTTAAAGATGCTCGAAGTCGGGTACGAGTGTCCGAGCATAACTTTAAAGAAGTTCTTTACTGGAGTTGGTCATTGTTTTGATCATCAGTTGTCATTAGACTTTATGATGTTCTTGTGTTGTGTCACATAACTTTTGACGTATTATACAAGTTGCTAAAGGATTTTCAGTTTTTTTTTTTTTTTGGTGTGTGTGTGTGTGGGGGGGGGGGGGGGGTTGAATTCATTAGTACTTGGGGTTCAGGTATTATTCACTTTTGGTGGTCCTTAAGTCTTATTTTTTTGGTTTAGCTTCTATTTATATGGAGATATTTGCAGTTGATTAAATTAATACTACCTCCGTCTCAATAGAAGTTGTGTTTTTTTATCTATTACCTTGATGGAATAGAAGGTCAAGGCGAAGAGGTAATCTACTTGGAATTCAACATTTATTGTCATTTTCTATTACTGTGATTCAATACTTTGCCTCTATTTACTTGTTTTAGCGTTATATAGCGTGCTTATACTCTTTAAAGTTACTTGGAAGTTGGAACATTCTTTCATAATGTAATATTTTGGAATCACCATGGTGCTTATTTGATCATCAAGACAAGAGTCATGAAGGTTTAAGGTTGCATACTACTACAACAACAACAACAACATTACCCCAGTGCCGCAAAGGCTCACACCTATGGTGGGGTAAGGGGGGTCAGATGTACGCAACCTTGCCCCTGTATTAAAGCACAGAGAAGCTGTTTCCAGATGACCCATGATGAAAATTGCGTCGAAAATTGCATGGACTGACTGCTGCTTCATCACAAAGAAGCGCAGACAGTTTAGTGACCCATTTAACTTTATTCCATCATATTCCCAAGCCAAAAAATAGTGAGTCTTTGGCTCCATCGAAAATGATGGAATAAGGTTGCATACTAGCAAACATTAATTAAGTGAAAGTGAATTTAATAAGCAAAAGTTCTTACTGATGACGATGAGGTTAGTGTTTTCCTACCTTCATGGTTTATCTATATTTCAATAATTATGTTTGTCAGCTTGTAACTAAAACCAACAAACCAAAATATAAGACCATGCACAATGGGAAGAAGTTAGGGTGTTGAATGGAGGATTCACAAAAAATGGGGGGTTTAATGCTTGCAATGGTTTGTTGAATGGGGAGGAAATTGCAATTTTGTTTACTGCATTCAACACCTGTGAATGCAGAGGTTGTCCCCTGGTTTTGCCACGTGGCGCCAAGAGATTGGGCAAGGCGAGCGCGTGTAGTACACGCGCCATGGAAGGCGCGTCTTGGCGAAGGCTGAGGCTTTTTTTTTTTTTTTTTCTGGTTGTGACACTTGGCGGACTTTCATTGGTTCATGGAATTTTCGAATTATTTTCTTTTATCCCAATTATTTGAGCTCAATTATTTCACAAAAAATAATTTATTTTTTTATTTTTTTTACACCAAAATTCCTAAAAAAAAATCTCTTTAAGTTGACGTAAGTTTCATTGTATTTCGATAAAAAAAAAACCATCTTTTTTGAAATGGATCCCAATAATAACTATTTCAATACTAATCATAAAAATAAAAAATAAAAAATAAATTTTAAGTGGTGGGATATAGGATGATGAGTGTGAAAAGTGTTGAATGGGGGATTAAACAAACCATTGTAGGGTGTAAAGTTGAATGAGTGTTGAATGGATTAGTTGGAAGAGAGAGAAAATGATGTGGAGTGATAAAGTGGGTGTTGAATGGGTTTTTTCGTTTAATCCATTGTACATGGTCTAATAATGGTGCATATTGGATCACCCTTGTTTTTTCATCTCTTTGGTATTTCTGGATGTATAATGTTTTGCAGTATTTGGTTGGTATGATCTCTATCCAGTGTGATTGTTCTCTTTCCGTATGCATCCTGTGAATATTCGGCTTCTGTTACCCACTGTTCTATTAACTCTGTTTAAATGCATGATTTTTTAATAACGATAAAGTGCTCAAATTGTGATATACATGGTCTGATAACAAAATATTGTAGTAATGATTTTATTAGAGAAACAGAAGATTAGGTTGTTCTATGTGGAATG
The DNA here is from genome assembly GCA_026119855.1 of Campanula takesimana. Taxonomy (NCBI): domain Eukaryota; kingdom Viridiplantae; phylum Streptophyta; class Magnoliopsida; order Asterales; family Campanulaceae; genus Campanula; species Campanula takesimana. The sequence goes on along the minus strand of JAOWBW010000824.1, from coordinate 539,188 downwards.
GTGATGCATTTGATTTTAAACATTTATTAAACTACTAATGATAGATCTAGTAAACAATTGTTTCTCTTTCTCGTAGGGATGATTTTCTTTCAAAGGGGTTCAAACTGAAGCTTTGAGGAGCTTAAAGGCAGTCTGTGAACATGGGTGACAGGTAATCTCAAAGTTACCCCCTCATCCTTTAATGAGTACCCATTTTCAAAGAAATTTGTCCGTAAATGAGTTCCCGTTTTCTTGTAAACTTACTAAAGTGACCCTATTAACTATCATATTCTAATTTGCTCTTGAAAGGCATAATTATTTGTTCATGGCTATGTTCATAAGCTAGTAAAAGTGCTTAAAGTCAATTTTTTAATTTCCTTGAAAATCTAAATATGAACGCTCATTTTGGGATGGAGTGAATATTTCATAAGTATCTTTCGTGCCTAATGTTTAATCTTTGTGGTGCCATCTTCCACTATAAGTCACTGTTGATAGTGAGTTCTTTGTCTGTGATGAAACATCGTTCATAGGTAAGTTATTTATTGTCATGAGCAAGACTAGAGCGAAACTTTTCTTGAAAATCCAAATATGGACACTCATCTTAGGATGGAGGGTGTACTTAATAAGTGTTTTTAATCAAGAACGTGTAATCTTTGTGATTGAACATATAATTTACTATTTATGATGATTTTTCCGTCGTGATGAAACATCAGTCAGAGGTAAGTTGTTATCATCGTGAACAAGAGCTGAAATTTTTCAATTAACTGATACTAATTTCCTTTTCCACACTTTTGATGTGTGCTTACGTTTGTGGTTTTAACTTGTTTTAGGTGTCTACGCGCTGGACAAATAGGCAGGATGCATTTCTCTTTTGCAAATGAAGGCTAATATGCCAGTGAATCTCTCTTTCGTTAACTCCTACTAGTGAAGTCTATGAACTTATGTTTTAGGTTAACTAAACTTTCGTGTTATGCTTTAACTGTTGTAGTAATTGTAAGGAGGGATGTGTAATTTCACCGTTTTAGACCTAAGCAAAACTTATGACTGTAAGGAGATTTAGCTCATTCAGTGTTTAAAAACTCCATGTTCTGTGTTCTTTGCATGCTCATATTACAAGCAGAGGCTCACTCGACGTGCGTGCAATATATTTTTGTACGTTAATGGAGATATCATTACGTGTGATTCATTTTTCTTATCTTAGTCCAATATTGTTAAGTGTGGTCGGACGATTGAGGCTCAGAAGAAATCTGATCTCGCGCACATTGTCAGAAATTAGCCACCAATACATCACACCTTATATTGAAAGCCAACTGAAACAAGGGTTTGTCAATGCAGTTGAACTTTGACAAAACATTAATGTCAATCTAATAGTCTTCATGAAATTCTAAAAATAATATTGGTAAATCATTAAGTGATTTACTAATAAAGATTTTTAGAATTTCACTATAATTAAATTGACTTTAATGTTCGGTTTAAGTTCACTTGTGTTGACCATAAAAAACGAGTCTATTTTCAGAATGGAGGTATTACACTCAAGCCTATATCTATTTTGGGACCGAGGTTGTATAACAGGTAAGTAGTAGAAATTGAAATGAGTGAAACCTTCACATTTTTTCAATAAATCAAAGTTAATCAATTTATTATTGACATCATATAAAATCTACTACAACAACCAACTATTTTCACTATATTTAACAATCTTTCTCTGTCCCAAAATGAATGTCCAGATTTGTGTATTTAAACTTCTCTTCATAGCAACAACAGATCATCCTCTCTCCAAATTCTCAATCTTTTTCCAGCTGCTTCTCATCAACATTTGGCAAGCCATCAGCGGTTCAGACACTTTCTCTTCAACTTCGTTCTCATCTTATAACTAACTCCATTGCATACTCTTCGTCACTGGCGGATACACTTTGTAGCTTCTTGATAACGTTTTTTCTGCACCTCATTATTCACCTGCATTTGCCCAGGAAAAAGAAAATACTTTTTATATACACATGTATTTATATTGGTGTAGCCAAGAGAGCTTGCATTAAAAAATGATAATTCTAGTGATGATATGTTTTACAGTAGAGCAATGCGAGGGGCATAAAATATATTCACAAAATTAGGTCACAAACTGAGTTGGCAGTTACCGATTGAATACTTAATTAGTACTGGGGCTGCAACAATCATCCAATCAATTATTTTGCCAAATCATTTCGTGTCCAAAATTTTGTGAGATCTTTAGTTGACTTCAGTATCACTTTTTACTGTATTATTGTGTACTAGTGGTAAATACTAAATCGATGTGTGTGTTTATGTGTGTGAGAGACACAAACCTGTGGGTCATGAAGGACGTCGGTTATGTCATTTAGGGCAACTCGTGACATTCTTGAGAGAGAGAAGTGTCCTTCCATCGGTCTTCTGCTTGTTCTGTTGTGAAACTCTGACAAGCAAAATTTCCTTTTTGCAAATGTGGCATTTCAACTCTGCACAGGAGAGAGACGTATGAATGAGAAATGTTCAGGTAACTTACTCCATATCTATACATATACTCCCTCCGTCCCGAAAAGTTAGTCACTTTTCTTTCAATGTTAGTTTGAATGAACTTTGAGCGATAATCTAAGTTGTTTTTAATTATCTTAATGAAATCTGAAACTTGCTACTGATAATATTTATAATGGTGTATCAATAACAAGTTTTAGATTTTTATTAGGATAACTAAAAGTAACCTAAATTACTGCTCAAGTTTCATTCAAACTAACAACGAAAAAAAGTGGGGCTGAAGTTCTTGGACAGAGGGAGCAAATGCATAGAAACCAAAAAATGGTAGAAAACATTAATGGAAATTTACAAGCAATTGGCATTTTTTCCTTTTACCTCTTTTTGTGTAATTCTCGTTTTCAGTCTCTTCTCCCTCGTGATTCTCATCGTGTCCATCAAGGTGAACAAGGCTCTCGACACAGAGTTCAGCACGACAAAATTTGGGCGAAGTATTTCTCATTTCATCAGCTTTTTCGAGTGTGGGAAAGCTGATCGAGAAGAGCGGACCGGAGCTAAAGGCTATGAGAGACCAACTTAATATGGTTTTTCTTGATCGATGAAGGTGAAGTTTGATGAATTCTTCACTGTCTATTAGGGAACACCATGCCTTTGAAACAGTGCGGAAACGGAGTAGGGTTTCACAGGCAGCCGAGAAAGTACGCCAGTGATCAATTCCGGTAGGATGTAGTCAGACATGGTGAGAGTTTTGGGGTGGTTGAAAATTGAAAGGGAAGAGACAAAAAGTTAATGTTTGTGAGTGGTTTTCTGTGGGATTTTTTTTTTGCTTATATAAGCAGGGTTTTGGGTAGATGAATTTGGATGGTGTAGTAACGGTTGTATCAACGTCCCAGATCACCCAATGAACTGATCCAAACACAAAAACTAGTAATTGAACAAATTCCACAAAAAACCCAACAAATTCAGCTTATCATTCATGAGGTCTTATCAAAAAAGTTACTCAAAATGGTGAAAATCAAATGAAATTAACAAATTCACGGACGAAATTGAGGAATGAAGGAATTCGACGACAGATAGGTAGAAAACACAAATCACAATCCAAAATATGTGGGCGTTATTCTCGTTCCTCTCGTTTTTTAGCAGGGGTCGAGTTTTCTAAACGACGGTAGTAATTTTGTGCATGCCTAGCTACCTGAGTTGGCGTTCTGGTCTGTACATAATACCTCGATATGCTTCTCCAATCGCCTTTCCCGAATTTATCAAGTCCCATAAAGAATGACCTACAAAATATATTCAATAAACGTGGAAACAAATATAAGTGTAAATGAAATAAGAAAGCAGCTGAATAATGATTATTGGGTGATTCTGTAGGTTCATGTAATTAATTACTCTCCATTTGTCCAAGAAGTTTGGTATTATTTTTTTTGCTTTTGGCTTGCTAAAAGAAGATTGTTCCATTTCCAATAACAACAGTAGTTTTAGTGCAATTTTGAGAAGGTACAAAGATGTAAATCATCAACAAATACGAATTCCTGTCAAATTTTCTCATCACTTTGGTCATAATCATCAACAGTAGGTCTGGTGCTTTAAAGGATCGTTGGCTTTTCTTTTTCTGGGGCTTTTCACGATTACAGATAGACTTGTCATTATTAATGTGCAGGTATGTTGCTTGGCCAAGCTCGTGTTGAGCTAGGATAGAGCTCGCTTTCGAGCTTGACAGATTGACAAGTGTTCGAACTCGAATAAAGCTCGAAGCTCAACCGAGATCAAGTTGAAAACGGCAACTTGCAAAGCACTCGGGAACAAGATCGAATCGAGTTCAAACCTCCCAACTAACTCGATAAAAATACGACTCAATAACCGAGCTCTAAGATCAAAAACTCAACTCAAATGCACTCCTATCAGTAGTGGAGCCAAGATTTTTCTTAAAAGGAGGCAAAATTATTTTCACCAATTACAAGGGGGGAAATAAAATTTAGAATATTTTTCTCTTAACATAAATGGGGCAAAAATATCATTTATTGCACTAACATCCCTCAGTTTAGTGGTTTTTAACAAAACTTGCACTAATTTTTTTTTTGTTTTATACATCAAATGGGAGCAATTATACCCATATGCTAGGCTCTAGCTTCGCTTGTGACCCTAACCCCCTACTCATATCATTTGTAACTTTAAAAGAAAAGAATTTCAACAGTAGTCATTTCAAGCCTATCATAAAAACATAACAAAAAAAAAAAACATCTGAATTGAATTGTTCTTAAATTTTAGCGGAAACAAATCTATTTAATTGATTTCCCCGGATAACAAGGACAACCTTTCCAATCTATCCAAACTCCCAAGGGATAAAAAAAGAGGGATCTAATAAAAAATAAATTAAAACACACAAAACATGCTTAAGCACGCACACAAAAAACATACAAGATACTTAGAGGGATCATAATGATTTACACATAGAAAATTACATTTTAAATCAAATAGGGCCAACTAGCCCTATATGCTAGGCTCTAGCTTCGCCTGTGCCCCTAACCCCTACCTCTAACCCCCTAATCATATCATATGTAAATATAAAAAGAATCTCAAAACAAATTGTTTCAAGCCTACATAAAAACAAAACACACAACACGCACACACACACACACACACACACACACACACACTAAAACATACAAGATACATTTTAAGATACGCATCAAAAGAAGTAATTAAGTTATGTTTTGGTATCTGTTCAACTACTCAACAACATATCAAAAATAATTCATACTTGAGGGATCAAGATGATTTACACAAAGAAAAACTGCATTTTAAAAGATAATTCTAATTCACAAATCTATTTCATTGATCTCGCTAGAATGACAAGGATAACCTCTCCACCCAATCCGAACTACTAAAGGGATTAAAACAAGAGAGATCTAAAAGTAAAATTAAAAACACACACAGGCACGCACATAGGCACACAAAAACCATTCAAGATACAGGGACAATTCAAGATATGCATCAAAAGACAAAGATAAAGTTACATTTAAGATTTGTTCAATGAATCAACCATATATCAAAATAATTCGTACTTAGAAAGGATCAAAATGATCGACACATACAAAGGTTACAATTTAAAAAATTATTAAATATCACATACCTGACCTGGGATCTAGCGAAAGGAGCCTTCTACTCGTATGATGGCCTCGATTCTTCTTCGATGAGTTGTTAATACGATTCTCGGAAGTACCTGGCTTCCTTATTAGAAGGCCACAATCTTCATCTTTGAATTCAACCAGAATTTTCATCGCCGTCAAGAACAACGGCACAACATATGTATTTGGCTTCCAATGGTTTCATAAGGATCTATATATAGGCATATTTAGGGCAAACATCTAAGTTTGGGAAATAACATAACAATGCCCCTCTACTATACTCTGACTCGCAAATTCGCACTCACATTATTATTTTGTGTGAAACATTGCCCATATAGTAAGAAATGAGTTTTTTGCAAAATGATCTTGCGTACTATCAATATAATGCATTCTAACATTTGTATTGTCAAAGAGCTCAATGTCACATGCGTACTTTTGTTTAATATCCAATGTGACCAGCACGCCACCACTGTTGCCACCAGCACGCCGCCACAATTGCCACCACCACCAACTAAACCACAGTATAGCACAACAAAACCAGAAGGGGCAGTTTGGGTAATTAATTTTTTTTGAAAAGGAAACGGATTGGTTGGTCAAACCCTAGCCCCCCAATTCTCAGCGACAACTCTAACTTGTTTCTTTCTCCAACCTTGGTCCTCTGTCTCCCCGTTTTCTCGCACACTGGAGAATCCCTCCCCAACGGCGTAGACCTTACTCAATTTCCGGCACCATCCTAATCACCGGCCACCTCTTTCGCCGGTCATTGTTTCTCTCTCCCCGTGTCTTTCTCTTACCCGATTCCCACTATCTCTCACCCGATTTCTCTCTCCTCACAAACCAAACGCACCTTTCTTTGTTCAACCTAATCCTCAGAATCCCATCATCCTAAATTCGGCCGCCGGAAATTACAGCCCCCTCCTTTCGCCGTTCGCACCCCCACTCACCAGCACACGTCACCCACACTTATAATCTAAACCCCAATCACCATAATTTCAAGTCTGGCAAAAATCCAGGTTCTCAATAGCAAAATTGTGTCAGTGAACATCGAATTCCATCGATTCATCACCAAAATGTCGCACGACAGGCAATGATTTTTGAAGTTTTAATTGATTTTGAGGTATTGGAGTCCGCTCAATCGTTAAGTTATGAGGCATTGCAAAAAAGAAAACATTCATGACCACAGTTAAAAAATATGTATACAAAGCCGTTAAGCTTTTAACACCCGTTAGAAAACTTGGTCACATTTGATATTAAACACAAGTACGCATGTAACATTGAGCACTTTAACATTACAATGGTAAGAATGAAATAAATTGATAGTACGCATGGTCATTTTGCAAAAAACTCAGTAAGAAATAAGGATTTGTTTTGACATTGCCATCATATCTAATTGTCAATGACATGGTAAATAGTTCCAAAGAGTAATCAAAAAGAGGTAAGGAAGTTCTTAATAGTCCGAAAAATAAACATTATATTTTAGCAAAGTCTTTAGTTTTATAATTTAAAATTAAACACTTTTAAAGTATTGTTGAAATATTAACAAAACTAAAAAAAAAATAAAAAAAATCAAATAGGTTTATTTATAAGAAAAAAAAATTATAAATGGAATATGTTCTATATATACAAACAACCCAAAATAAATTATCAATATTTATTAGAAAATAATACTCCCTGTGTCCCATTTAATCCACAAAGTCAAAGCAAAAATTGTTAATTTCATTACACTTTGACCAAGAACTTGCAAAAATTTTGATTATTCTTTTAAATAACTAACAATTATTGATGGGTATATTATTAATGTTTAATCAATAACAATTTTTTAACTTTTTTAGAATGATTAAATTTTTTGTAAGTTTTTAGTCAAAATAGAATTAAATTGACAATATGTTTGGCTTTGTAGATTAAAGTGGGACAGAGGGAGTATTATATAAGTAATTCAAGTTTAGATTCCACTATATATATACTCCGTCCGTCTCATACTCATTGCTACTAAAAGTGAGTGCACAGGGATTAAGAAAATATGTTGGAAAAGTAAGTATTGTGAGTGGCTAGGGGAGAGAAAATAAGTTAGTGGATAGTTGTTTTGAGTAGTTAGGAGAGAGAAAATTGAACATTTTAGGTTAGTAGCAATAAGTATGGGGCGCCCAAAACGGAAATAAGTAGCGATACGTATGGGACGGAGGGAGTATATACAGATGTGTGTGTGTGTGTGTGTATTCAAGATAAAAAAATCTGGAATATATTCAGGAATTTAATATTGAATACAGTATGATTATAATTTTTTAAGTACATATTGTGCTTTTATTCAAATTATTTTATTATATAATAAATATTTCGGAAATTAGATAGGTGAAATGTAATTTAACTTTACTGATAATAATAATAAATATGTTTCAAAGCAATGAAAATAATAAAGAAATTATTTTTATAAAGTCAGCATCCGTGATAAAAATTAACGTAGTTTAAACGCAAGGGTAATGTCAAACACCCCCTTCATATATGGAGGCAATGTTCAAGAAATGATAGTACGAAAAAAAATATGTTAGTGATGTACGTACATGGCCCATATTTATGTCTAACCATTACATGTATTCGAATAATTTCTTATCAGTTAAATATTTGGGCTGGATTTTTTCATTCTTTTCTTTCAGTTTTTACACTTTTGCCTTCATTTTCTATTATATATGAAATTTACTAAAATGGCATGTTTTAGATGGGATTAGAAGGATCCAACAAAATGAGAATGGCATTCGCCTAGAACCATATACAAAGATAGAGATGGAACTACCCAATTCAAAAAGAAATATATCAATATGTTTTTATTTTTACTTTTCTTAAACAATCTCTGTGATGAGCAACTTTTTGCCTATGATATCTTGCATTGATGGAAAATATATTCATGGAGTCGACCACAAAATTGATATCATTATTTTGTTTTAGATACATTCCACCTACAAAAGATATTCTCATATGTCTTAGCCGAAGAAACATCATATATTATGAATCCAAGGTCAAGCTTTTAAGTGTGAAATAACGTGAAGGGCGTGTGAGAATTACTTAGTAAAAGGAGATGCATTATAAAAAGGTCCAGATACTAAAATTTATTTTGAGCTACATAACCTAGAGAATTAGGATGTGAAACCTCTACGGTGCAAGGCTCCTTGTGGTACATGTGTGTTTTATAGAAATACATTGGGGATTCAGTAAAAGAATTTCCCCAAAAAAAATATGTTTGGGTGAAAAGTTACAAAAAAAAAAATCAGGGGAGAGATTGTGAAAACCACGGGATCAAGTGCAACAAAAAGCTTAAACTAAGGTTGCGTTTGGTAGCATCAAGCACTTGTTGCTTGATGCTTAATATAATGTAGGCTAATTTGGAGGTATGATGCACTTGATCACAATGAGAGCTAGATGTTGAATGTTGAGTGAGACTCTTATTTGTTAAGCAAGGATTTTGATTCTCAATCATTAAGAGGATGTTGGACATATTCATGTTGAATGAAAGAATTGAATCATGAATCCTACCTCCAAATTACCCCACATTGTACTAAGCATCGAGCATCAAGCATAAGCACTACATATATTAATTTCCTAAAATTTGAAATTATGAGTGCGGGGAGTTTCAATAATCCACTTCTGCAGCTTAGGTGAGTGCACAATTAAAAAACACACAATCAACGAAAACAATGGGAAAATTGGAAATAAGCAATGGATTTTCTTGGAAAGTTCAAAACTTAAGACAGAACGGAAAGAATCGGAAGTATATTCGCCTATAATGGATTAACTGGATTAAATTCAGGAGAGAAACAAGCAACAAATAAGATTAGGATATGACTTTTCCTCTTTATTGAAGATATCGTGTACTGCACATTGGTTCTTACTCTGTATTCATTTCTTTTTAATAAAATTTGACTCGCCCAGAGAATTTAATTGAAAAAAAAAATGAAAAAGGGGAAAATGACTAGAAAAAGAAGCTCTATTACAAAGGGAACAATCAAGGCTGGAATCTTTGAATGGCGATCAAGAGTGGAGTGTTACTATGAGACCTTAATAAATTCATTGCCCATCACCATAAAGAATGCCAGGAAAAACTGAATGAAGAAACAGTTAAAGATTCGGAAAATCCAAAGACACAACAAAATTGCAGTAACAAATGACATCTCACAACTGCAGAAACAAAAAATAAATATATATATATATATAAAACAGATCCTCAAATCAGAAAACAGAGTGAAAAATGCAAATCGAAACTTGGGAAAAGAAAAAAGATAAACAACTATTTCAAACTTCAAAGAATACGTCGGTATATCAACATTGAAACCCTAGTAAACGAAAATGGCTGTGCTTACAAAAACCCATATCAATTCATGAACACAATATGTTTAAATTGAAGAGTTTAAGGAGGAAAGAATTGGAAATTTCTTAGAAGTGATCGATGACAAACCCAAAATTGACAAACGAAAGAAATATTAAAATAAAAATTAGAAAAACCATTCCCAATTTCACATACCTAGTGGAGATGGAGAAGCCAATTATCCGTCACTTTCAAACGGACGAGGCAACCGTCGGCTCTCTACTTCGCAGACATCTCCGTCGAGATAGTCTCTGCCTTCGTTGAGACTGGAAATGGCGAAGCCAAGGAGACGTAACTATGTTCCCAAGTCCAACTTCTGCGCTTCAGTCGAATACGCTTCAAATAGGTCGAATATGGGCCGCTCAAGTCATGGAAACCAACGGTCCAACTTATATAAATGGCAAATCAAACCGTCCAAATTAATTTAGCCGACTAAATTTATTTATTTTTTTGTTTTTTTTTTTTTTGTTTTTTTTTTAAGCAAACAAATACTTTTATTAATAAACATAAACAAGATGGTGCTCCACAACAGTCGGAGGCTCATCTACAAGTTCAGGATTTCTATAAAGACGTGCAATCAGCGACAAATTGCCCGCCGCAAAGAAAATGCCTAACCCATCTCGAATATCGAAGCCTAGCCTTGAACCGATTTTCCATTGAACGCCCTGACAAACAATGACTTGTGATGCTCAAATGCTTCTCCAAGCATAACTTGGATATGGCTCAACAATGGTCTTTAGTAAATCCCTACATGGTAGTAAAATTTTAGCGTTGAAAACATAAATTGGTGATGGATTTGGGTCGACAATAAATGTCATACCAAGCAACCCAAGCATTGCAACAAGAAAAAAATATAAACATCTCATAATAGAGAGAAGACAGGGACTCTCACAATGGAGAGAGAATGCAAACGCTCTCGAGGTTATATAATAAGAGTCTTGATGACGCCCTAAGTTTCTGGGGTCACGGAGATAGAACTCCAATTTAGCTGTCTCTTGATCCTGATCACAACACAAACAAGAACACCGTTAAGACCAAGGCCGGGTGGGAATCCGGCTTAGGCCCTCGGGTGTGAGAGTAAGATCTCTGAGGAAAACCTAAGTAGAAAGCTCAATGAAGAACTGGTGTGTGTGTGAATCGGATAGAGCACGTACCTGGCCCTTGGGGGGCGGATAGGAGTATTTATATGAGTAGAAGGAGGGGGTAGGTTTAAGGTACTAACCGCCCTTGTACCGGATGGACACGCGGCAGGTCCTCATTGGTTCGGCCAGGGGAGTGGCTGAGAACGTGGCGTGTTGTCAGGGAATCATGGTTCCACCACCAACTGTTATGGTATGTCAAGTACGAACAGGTAACGTCTGTTGTACGTTTGTGACAGCTGGATACTGCGGGCTCCGGGCATGAGGTTGAGTGATCAACACGAGACCCTTAGGATAGCGGGAGGCAGAGCCATCTTGGTCATGGTCATCAGGAAGCCCGAGGTTCTCGGGTTTGCCCGCTTACGGGCTTATCCGGTTCGGTGTAGTCGAACTCGCTCGTACTGGCTTTGATCCCGGTCCGGTCCGGTCTGTGATGCTCGGTCTCATCAGTGGCCCCTAACTCCGAGGGTCAGCTTATTTATGAGCGGCGCGAGGAGTTACACTTCCATGGCTCGGTCCGGGCACACTGTAGTAAATACGGGCACAGAATATCATGGGGCGGGAGTCTTACGATGGTGGTTGACGATAGGACAGTGGGCCCCCTCGTGTCAGGCTAGTGGCGTAGCTAGCAGACCCTTGACGTGACCAAGGACACGCTCATTAAATGCGAACCGTCATCGGAATTCGAAAAAGCTGGTTCCCGCCTCTTCATTTTCGGGTCGCATGCCGGTCCAAAACCGGATGTGGGATAAGACACGACCCGCTTTGGGGGTATAAATAGCCCTAACTGGCTTCGTTCAAACACTTTCGCCATTTTCAGAATACTTGCCTTTGCTTTCCTCTGCCGCCTCTGCTTGCAATATTTCGTGATTCCACTTTCAGTGCTTATTCTCCCAGTCGATCACTCAGGTAGTGTTTCTATTTTCTTTTGCTCGTTGTTAATTTCTTGGTTCGTCCGTCCTGGGTATTTAGAGACCTTCCTTGTTGTCTTTTTGGGGTAAGCCCCTTAGCACCAGTTTTTCGGACTCGGGGAAAGAGTCCTTAGGTTTTTCGACTAAATAACTAGCCCTTTCTCAGGAACCTCGGGTCCTCGCTGAAGGTGACAGTTTCTTGCTGGAATATCATGCTTCGGATGCCGGGGAGGAGATCAACATTGGTCGCGGGCTTATCGACGAGCCCGTGTCCTCCGGGACTCCCACGGACTCTCGCGGACCAGATGAGAGGTTGGCCCCTGATGCTGCCCGAAAGTTGAGTTTGAGGCGCTCGCCGGTCAAGATAGTGAGCTCCTTCCCCGAAGGGCCGGACAACCGTGCGGTCAGTCAGATGGGGGCGTCTACCTTAGGTGCGGCCTTAGCGGATGAGGGCGAGGGTGATTCTGACGATGAGTTCCGGTCTCAGTATCATGTCGACCCAAAAATTTATCTTGTGAGTGGTCTGGGTGAGTATGCATCGCCTACGGGAGGCTCCAAAATGACTTCTACCTTGGTCCGCGCAGAGAATTTAGCTTGTGTCTTTTACCCAGTGCAGTTTGAAAATGGGATTCGCCTCCCTCTTGACCCGTTTATTTGCGAATTTCTCAACTTCACTCAATGTCTGCCTATGGACCTGACTCCCAATGCCATTCGTTACTTGGTGTCCTTCATCGTGGTTAGCCGCGTCCTCGGGTTTGAGCCCTCGTTGTCTGCCCTCCATATTTACTTTACTCATCAGATAACTGTGAGCTGCCTGAGTTTGAAAACAAAACCGCGCTCCAAGAAGATTTTTTTTGCCGCCTCTAACAAATTCGACCAGTGGCAAAGGTATCCTCTTGTGATCCAGAACCGACTGGGTTGGCCTTTTCCCCATCCTGAAAACATATCTCCTATCTCGGTTTCTCGAAAAAACTTTCCCGATCCGGAAGAGGGACGTGAATTGAGCACGGCCATGGAGTCTTATCTTGCTCGCCACGCAAGGAAGGTCATGGGGGAGGATGGGACAGTGGAAGCCGTGGTCCCTCAGGTCTTTGATGTACAGGCCATCATAGATGATGAGGATCTTTTGATTTATGCCGGGGTGGCCCCGAGTCGTACTCCTGATCGCGGGCCCAGGGTTGATATGGTCCCCTTGCTGAGAGATCCCGATTGGAGGGTCCATCTGTCTTTTGTTTTTGCGTCTGAGTGCTCGTTCTGTAACCACGGGGACGCGTGCTCTGATCCTGGCTTAACCAGTCTCTCTTCGTTATTATTATTATTTTTTTTGTCTGTGCTCGTTTTGTTTTTTGCTATCCGGAGGGGGTGCTAAATTCCCTTTGATTTTCAGGTCCCGAAGATACAATGCCTCCCAAGAGCGTGGCTGCCCAGAAGCAAGCGGCGAAGCTTCAACTGGAACGGGAGAAGAGAAAGATAGGGGACGAGCTCAATAAAACCGAGGCTCCGGGCATCAGACTCCCGGTTACGGATAAGTCCGGGGCCGCGGTGGCCGCACAGCCTGCTCTGACTCGTAACCTGTCCCCTAATCCCCGTCATGTAGTTGGGAGGGGCAAAGGATTGATCGCCACCGGTCATTCACAGTCTTCCCCAGACGCGGGCACGACTACCCCAGAGCCGCAAAGAAAGATATCTGCAACGGGAGACCCTCCTTTGCCTCCGAAAGATAAACAATAGAGGACCGAGGCCCCTTCGGCTGAATTTGCCGTGGTATCCCCTGCCCGAGGAGGGATGTGTGCTACTTTCTTCCCCGTGGAGCTCATTGACGATAGAGAGCGGGCAAAGGAGTTTGGTCTTAAGGTTGCCCGAGCTCCCGAGCTTTTTGGGATTGACCTACATAGCCGCAGCAGCAATAACGCCTATGTTGGTGATGGGTTATTACGTCGGTTGAACTTTCCAGACTACCAACAGAGGGTTCTATCTACCTCCAATCCTGCAACCGCGGTTGGCCATGCCGGGCTGGCCCTCACCGAGGTTCGCTCTTTGCCTCTGCTCCGAATTATCCCACCTTCATTCATTACCTTTCTGATCTTTTTTTATTTCTTGCTTGCAGATAGCCAATGACCTCCTCTACTTAAGCGCCCAGGCTAAGTCTGATGCTTCCACCACCGCCACCAGGAATAAAGAGGTTATGGAGGCAAGGGAAGAAGCTAGCAAGTGGTCAAAAGTCGCAGAGGGCTTACGCACCGAGCTCAAAGAGAAAGATGCGGAGGTCATGGGCGCGGTTAAGGAAGTTTCCCAACTGAACAACGATTTGGCCGCGGAGCGGGGAGCAAAGGAGCGCCTCGAAGCTGAGAAGCAGAGTCTGGAGGCCCGCTGTGTTGAATTACAGAAGCTTTTGGATGAGGGGAAGGAGACCATTGATAGGTTGTCAACAAAGGTGGACGAGTTGGATGGTCAGCTGCTCGATCGGGTGCGGTTTTATACTGACCGGGAGCGGGTGCTGCAGGAGGAGAGGGAGAAGAGCGTAGATGCGTTCAAAGAGTTCGGCGAGCAGTCCGTGATATTAACGGACCAATACAACATGGCTGTTCATGCCGTAGCTCGGAATTTGGCTGCCACGGGAAAATACACGGCGCAGGAAATAGCCATTTTATGTTCCATATTGCCTTCTGACCCAGAGCGCTTTTCCGGCCATAGCCTGGTGCCATTTTCGGACGATCAATTGCTGGATCTCCTTGAGACCGCTCGCACTTTAGTTCCTCCTGTCCTTCCGGTCACGGTCCCAGAGCTATTGACCGCCATTGATGACCTGCGGTTTCCTGCGAGCGGGAATGGTGTCCCTTTGGCCGCGGCTCTGGAGAAGGTTTTTGGCCCTGGCAGCCCCTTTGTTGAAGGTATGGTTCTTCCCTTCTCTACTTTTGCCTCTGCTCTCGCCGAGGCTTCGAAGGTTCCACTCGATTCGGTTGTTGATCTTGATGCCTCTACTGCTTCTGTTCCAGGAGTGGAGATCAATCCTCCTCCGGCCAGCTGAAGATCAGACCGGGCTGCGCCCTGGGACTTTTTGTAATAATCTTGGATTTGAACAGACTTGAACATTTAATTGTATTTTGATTTGGTTTTGTTATGTTTCTATTTGCTCTGCTCTTGCCTTGATTGTTTTTTCTTGATCACTTTGTTTTGCCTCTCTCTTTGTTTTTTAAGGATATGGCCCCAACCTGATTAATTTGAATGTGCCTTGAACTTTCTATGTCTGATACTTATGATCATTTCTCTCGGCGGGCTTACGGTCTAGCTCGTGGGCGTATGACCGCGCATCGTGCATGAAGGTTCATGCAACGGTATTTCCCTTGACGGGCTTACGGTCTAGCTCGAGGGCGTATGACCGCGCATCGTGCATGAAGGTTCATGCAACGGTATTTCCCTTGATGGGCTTACGGTCTAGCTCGAGGGCGTATGACCGCGCATCGTGCATGAAGGTTCATGCAACGGTATTTCCCTTGACGGGCTTACGGTCTAGCTCGAGGGCGTATGACCGCGCATCGTGCATGAAGGTTCATGGAACGGTATTTCCCTTGACGGGCTTACGGTCTAGCTCGAGGGCGTATGACCGCGCATCGTGCATGAGGATTCATGCAACGGTATTTCCCTTGACGGGCTTACGGTCTAGCTCGAGGGCGTATGACCGCGCATCGTGCATGAGGATTCATGCAACGGTATTTCCCTTTACGGGCTTACGGTCTAGCTCGAGGGCGTATGACCGCGCATCGTGCATGAGGATTCATGCAACGGTATTTTAGGCGCGGGGCCTTAGTGGTTGGCACTTTGTTATATCTTGCCGAATACATGTTTTTCTTTTCGGTGTCTATCCATGATCTTTCGTTTCAATGGGACAAACATAATATTATTGATCTTTCATCTTTTTTCCGCTCATAGAGCCGTACATCAAAATTACAATGCATAAAATAGAAAATGGGCGGATTTCTAATAACAGGTGGAAATACAATCTTTAAGGGTAATACTTCTTCAAGTGGTCGCTGTGCCAAGCGTTTTTTAAGTCCTTCCCTTCTTTGGTGAGGAGTCTGTAAGTCCCTTCTTTGATTACGCGGGCAATCTGATAAGGCCCTTCCCAGTTGGGCGAGAGTTTGTTATATCCGGGCTGTCTCCCCGTGACTTCTACTTTTCTCAAGACCCAGTCTCCCACGGAAAACGACCTCTTGTTTACCCTTTTGTCATGATGAACTTTGGCCTTCTGTTTATAATTGACCATCTTTGCTCGTGCTTCCAACCGTTTTTCTTCAAGAAGGTCTAAGTTTTTTCTCCGGGCTTCCTCATTCTCTGTTTTATCAAAATGGGCGACCCTGTAGGTGGGTAGGGCTGCTTCTACAGGTGCGACTGCCTTTGATCCATATGTCAAGGAAAAATGAGTTTCTCCCGTTGAGTTCCTCGTTGTGGTTCGGACAACCCATAGAGCAGTACTGAGCTCTTCCATCCAGCGACCACTCCTTCCCTTCAAACTTTTGTGTAAAGCGGTCATAAGCAACTTATTTGCGGCCTCGGCCTGTCCGACGGAGGATTGCCGATGTTCTACGTTGAGTCTCTTACATTCCGCCGTAAACTTGCTTTGGAATTGGGGTCCATGATCGGAGACGATAGCCCGCGGAAAACCAAACCGACAGAATATATGGTCGTGGATGAACTTGATAATACTTGCTTCAGTCGTGCTAGTTAGTGCCTTCGCCTCTAACCATTTTGTGAAATAATCTAATGCGACCACCACCATTTGTGCTCCGCCGGACGCTTTGGGATAAGGCCCAATCAAATCAATCCCCCACGTATCAAATGCCCAAGTTGGGACTACCAGGCTCTGCTCCGTGGATGGCTGCCTTGGTATGTTGGCGAATCTCTGGCATTGATCACATTTGCGGACATAGTCCTCTGCATCTCTTTTCATTGTCGGCCAGTAATACCCGAGGAATCTGATTTTATCGGATAGTGTTCGGGCACCGGGATGCCCTCCGCATACGCCCTCATGAACTTCGTATAACAAGTTGGTAATGGTCTCGGATTTCACACACCTCAGCAGGGGTTTGGTAAAAGACCTTCGGTAAAGCACGTCGTCAATGACCGTGTATCTAGCGGCTTGTCTCCTCAAAACTTTTGCTCGATCCGGATCGTTGGGAAGGATTTCCTTCTCGATGTATTCCTTAATCTCGTCTACCCAATCCTTCTCGGGCTCCCCTACTTGGTGGATATCTGTCATGTCAATGGCCGGGCGCTCCGTAAATTCTATCCAGCAGTCCACACTAAGCTTTGCAATGTCTTCGTTTGTGATTCTCGAAAGCAAGTCCGCCTCGGAGTTTTCAGCCCGGTTAACTTGGGTTAGTTCGTGGTACTCGAATTCCTTCAACAGGTTTGCTGCAAGTTCCTTGTATTTGAGCAGAACTAGGTGGTTTGTCTCATATTCCCCTTTGACCTGATTTACCACTAGCTGTGAGTCGCTCTTCACGATCAAATTAGAGACCTTCATGTCTCGGGCTAATTTCAAGCCCGCTATCAATGCCTCGTACTCGGCTTGGTTGTTGGAGACCGCGAACTTAAACCTCAAGGCTCGTTTAAACCTTTGACCTTCTGGGGCGATCAATAGAATTTCGGCGCCACTAACAGTTTTTCCCGAGGACCCGTCAACACTTAACGACCAACAATTCTCCGGTCTTTCCCCATCATCTATGGCCCTATTGCCCCGCTTTTTCTTTGCCTTAGCGGGCTGGATTTTATCCGCTTCGCTTTCCTTTGCTTCAAACGTGGTTTCCGCCACAAAGTCCGCCAGCGCTTGTGCTTTGATGGTCTTTCGAGGGGAGTAAGTAATCTGGAACTCAGTCAGCTCTATAGACCATGATAGCATTCTCCCCAAGAATTCGGGCTTATGGAGCACTTTCTTCAGCGGGGTATCTGAATAGACCGTGATAGGGTGGGCGATGAAGTATGCCCGCAGCTTCCGAGCGGCTATAAACAGGGCGAAAGCCAGCTTTTCGATGTTCAAGTAGCGACCTTCTACTGCGGATAATGCCTTGGAGACATAATACACGGGCTTCTGAAGGTCACCTTCTTCCCTTACCAAAACCGCAGCCACTGCGTGATCTGTTGCGGCCAGGAAAACATATAGTTCTTCACCCAAAACGGGGCTGCTCAACAGCGGGGGCTTTCCCAGGTAGGCTTTTATTTGC
The DNA here is from genome assembly GCA_026119855.1 of Campanula takesimana. NCBI lineage: Eukaryota > Viridiplantae > Streptophyta > Magnoliopsida > Asterales > Campanulaceae > Campanula > Campanula takesimana. The sequence goes on along the minus strand of JAOWBW010000824.1, from coordinate 520,972 downwards.
TCAAAAGCTTTCTGGCAGTCCTCGTTCCATTCAAAACCTTCCTTACTTCCTCCTTTCAAAGTGTTAAAGAAAGGTAGGCATTTTTCTGCTGACTTGGCGATGAACCTCCCTAGGGCCGTGATGCGGCCATTCAGCTTCTGTACTTCCTTGACACATCTGGGGGGTTGCATGTTTATCAACGCCATGATTTTCTCCGGGTTTGCCTCTATCCCTCTCTGGTTCACCATGAAGCCCAAAAACTTTCCTGCCTTTACTCCAAAGGCGCATTTGGATGGGTTAAGTTTCATATTGTTTCTTCGGAGGCTAGTGAAGGTTTCTGCCACATCGATATCATGAGAGGTTTCCTTGGTCTTGATAACCATGTCATCGATGTACGCTTGCAGGTTTCGGCCCAACTGATCGTCGAAAACGATTCCCACCATTCTTTGATATGTACCGCCCGCATTCTTGAGGCCGAACGGCATGTTGTTGAAAGTGTAAGTTTTGCCCGCACCGTATTAGGCGCAGGACGGAACATCAGCCTCCTTCATTTTGATTTGATGATAGCCCGAGTATGCATCTATGAAGCTCAATACCCTATGTCCGGCGATAGAGTCTACCAACTGGTCGATCCGGGGGAGGGGATAACAGTCTTTGGGACAGGCTTTGTTCAGATCCGTGAAATCTACGCACATCCTCCATTTCCCATTTGCTTTGGTCACCATTACTACGTTGGCTAACCACATCGGGTATTTGATCGGGCTTATGATCTTTGCTTTCCGCAATTTATCCACCTCGACCTTGATCGCCGCCTTCTTCTCCGGGGAAAAATATCTTTCCTTTTGAAGTACCCTGGTGAATGTGGGATCGATATTCAGTTCGTGCTCGATCACCTCTCTGCTTATCCCCTCCATATCCTCTACGGTCCAGGCGAACACGTCTAGGCTTCCTCTCAACAATTCTATCAACACCTTCCTTTCTTCCGCGGGGATCTCTAGCCCGACCTTTATTGTCTGCTCGGGGTATGCCGGATTTATGACCACGTCTTCCAAAGAATCATTGGGGAGAATTTCTGTAACGTCTCGGTCATGCAGCGAATCAATTACAATATTAATGTGCTCGGTTTCCGCGGCTATACGGCGGGTTCTCCTGCTCCGCTTGAATTCTGCCCTTGTAGAGTGGAAAGACAATGTCCCGATCATGGCCGCGCCTACGACCTCCTTTTTACTTGCTTTGGCCTTTTTGCCTCCCTCGGGCTTTCCAGTCTTTGCTTTGCTGCGCTTTCCTTCCTCTTCCTCTCTATTACTTTTAGGAAGAGCTCGGGTTTATTCTCGATACACGCGATCCCCGCAGGGGTACTGAACTTGATTTTTTGGTGAGGGATCGAGGCCACTATTCCAAGGGCAGCTTGTGCGGTTACGCCCAGTATCGCGTTGTATTGAGATTTCAGATCGATCGCCATAAACGTAACGCATGCTGTTTTCTCGAACGGCCTTTCTCCGATGGTCACTTCGAAGTCAATCGTCCCCTTGGCATCCCTTCCAACAAACCCGCGTACGGAGTTAAGTGCGCCTCGGACATTCCCATTTCTTCCAAGCAGTGAAAGTACAATATATCCCGCGAAGCCCCGGTATCAATGAGGACTCTTCCAATGTCCGCCCTTCCTATAGCCATTTTGATTGTTAATGGTTGTGTTGAATAGAAAAGGGTGGATGCCAATTCACTCCTTCTGAAACCGATCATTTCCTCCTGCTCGGGCGGGTAAGTGGGTATCAAGAATACTTTTTCCAGTCGTCTGATCTGGGCGGAAAGCTGGGTGTTGCTGGGGGCTTCCTCTCCTATGTACTGGATGTCATAACGTCCTTCCCCGTCTGCATCATTATCTCTGACGTATTGAACATTTCCCCGCGGGGCTTCACCTTTACTGCTGGACCCCGTGATCCATTTCTTCAATTCCCCGTCCTCCACCTTTTGTTGTATTATTTTCTTTAACTGGAAACAGTCATCCGTAGTATGCCCGTGGCTTTCATGGTATCCACACCATTTCTTTTTGTTCGCCTCGTAAGGCTTCCTCTCCATTGGAGGTGGTGGAGGCAAGGCCTCTGCCCGCAATATCTCAGTTCTCGGTGCGATCAAAGGGGTGAAAGCACTGTCATCGCCTCTTTTAAAATTGGGCATGCCCCTTGATCTGCCTCTTCCTCGGCCACCATTGTTTCCCGTATAGCCTGAATGATGACGGGGATCATGAGCGGGCTCAATTCTTTCCCTCACGCTCCTACGGGCGTCAGCCATAAGTGCGGGTTCTACTCCGGCCATAGCGATGGCCCTGTTATACATCTCTTCTGTCCCCTCGGGTTTTCGGCAAGCAAACTCCTGCCTCAAAGTGTGGGATGTTAATCCCCCTAGGAAGCATAGTTCGATGTCGTTCTTTGTTAAATCCACAATCTGCTCGGTCATTTTTCGGAACCGAGTGATGTATGCTTTCGTGTTCTCCCCGGGATATTGCTTAACGCCGCACAGGTCCGATTTTGGTCTTGCGGCCTCCCCAGCGCCCGCGAATGAGTTCAAGAATGAAGTCCGCAATTGCTCATAGCTGCAGATAGAGCGCGGTTTATGGGCTAGTAACCATCCCAACGCCTTCCCTTTAAAGGTGGAGGCGAGAGCTTTGCACTTCACGGCCTCATCTGTTGAAAATAGAGCCATCTGCCCTTCAAATCGCCCAACATGGCTTTTTGAATTAGATGAGCCGTCATATGCGTCCAGCGTGGGTACCTTTCCTCTTTGGATTGGGGAATCATTGATCCATGATGCGAAAGCGTCCATGGGTCCAACGCACTTTGTTACGTTTTGCTTGGACTCCCATAGCTCCGCGATCATTCTTTGGAACTTTTGATCCATGATGTCCCCGGTTTTAGCCCTTTTTACTGTTTCTGTAATTTTATCATCGTTTCTAACAACTGCTTTTCCTTTAGATTGGCCTCTAGTCTTTCTGGTCTTTGATTCTCCCTCCTATAATCCTACTGGCCCTGCTCTTAGAGCTTGTCAGATCATGGGTTTTTGATTTTTCAGGAGGGCTTCCAGCATTGGCCTCGGCATTAAACAACTCCTCCAGGGCTAGATTCAACTGTAGCCCTTCCGCTACCAGATTTTGCCTGTCTGTCAGGATCTGGATTTTCTTCTGGATTTGATCAGGGGTGAGGGGAGTGACGGGAGTTTTTTGAGTTTTGAGAGCTTTAGAGGTTTCTATACGATCTCTCAGATCTGCCTCTCTCCTTGCCCTTTGAGAGGGGGTATAGGAGTTGCCACTAAGAGTCTTATTTCCCAATCTGGCGAAGACTGATCCCTGTGGCGCTTGCCCCGAAGGGCTAGCATTTGGGTTTACTTCTTTCCCAGTCATTGTGAAGATTTCGTATGTCAAGAATCAACAGAAAAGACGGGGTACTCTTTTAGAACCGTGAGAGACGGAAGAGCTAGATGAGGATTTGAAATGAATTAGATTGGAAAAGTAAACGAAGCAAGAAGATTGCACTGGGAAGATTTTCGTTTCCCGGCAATGGAACCACTGATGACGCCCTAAGTTTCTGGGGTCACGGAGATAGAACTCCAATTTAGCTGTCTCTTGATCCTGATCACAACACAAACAAGAACACCGTTAAGACCAAGGCCGGGTGGGAATCCGGCTTAGGCCCTCGGGTGTGAGAGTAAGATCTCTGAGGAAAACCTAAGTAGAAAGCTCAATGAAGAACTGGTGTGTGTGAATCGGATAGAGCACGTACCTGGCCCTTGGGGGCGGATAGGAGTATTTATATGAGTAGAAGGATGGGGTAGGTTTAAGGTACTAACCGCCCTTGTACCGGATGGACACGCGGCAGGTCCTCATTGGTTCGGCCAGGGGAGTGGCTGAGAACGTGGCGTGTTGTCAAGGAATCATGGTTCCACCACCAACTGTTATGGTATGTCAGGTACGAACAGGTAACGTCTGTTGTACGTTTGTGACAGCTGGATAATGCGGGCTCCGGGCATGAGGTTGAGTGATCAACACGGGACCCTTAGGATAGCGGGAGGCAGAGCCATCTTGGTCATGGTCATCAGGAAGCCCGAGGTTCTCGGGCTTGCCCGCTTACGGGCTTATCCGGTTCGGTGTAGTCGAACTTGCTCGTACTGGATTTGATCCCGGTCCGGTCTGTGATGCTCGGTCTCATCAAGTCTCATTTTCAAAATAAAAAATAATAGATATTATTTTTGTTAATTTTGTTCTTATAATGCTTGTATATATTTTTTATTACTAATCGAAGTTTAATAGATCCTATTTTTATCGTTCTTTGAAAGATAGAGGGTAAGGATCAATTTGATTGTAGAGCCGTTATTTTTTATCAAGCAAGAGAATCAATTGCATTCATATGCCAAAAAGAAATGGTCGTCCACAAATGTCGGAGACTTATTCCATAAATGAAGATTAATATACAACCATTGAAACATAAAACATATCAACACACCAAATACAATGGTCTCAACAAAAGATACAAAATACAAGGCCTCAATGAATGAGACAAAACATAGGGTCTCAACGAAAGAGACGAAACGCATGCGTCTCAACGAAGGAGACGAAAACAATAATAATTTTGAAAGTTATTAAACTAGTTAACGGACTATCCTAATTTTGAGTGCGAGGAGTTTCATTAATATTTACTGATAAGCGTGCAAAATCTAAGGTAAAACTCTACATCGGGAATGGAAGAGTGTCACTTTTTGCATAAGATTTGGTTTCATCCCTCGATCTCAATTCTTATAAAATTTATTAAAATTAAAGGAGAATTTATTCTTAGACTAAAACTTCCGTGAGACCTGCTATACCCGTCTCATTCATGAGACGGGTCGGTTTTTTGACACACCCGCCCGACCCACGAACCGGCTCCAGGACCCAGGGGTCGAACCTGCCACGTGGCAGCCTCTCATAGGCCCAAAATTTTATTTTTTTTTTCGGTTTGTCAAAAATAATAGTTACTATAACATAATGTAATGACTGTATACATATAAAGTAACAGTTTGTATACATAAAAGTAATACATATATATAGAAAAGTAACAGTGTTTTTTTTATGTTTTCTTCGTTTGCCAAAAGTAATACTTATTACAACTAAAATGTAACGAACGTGTTACTTATATGTAATAATGTTTATACATAATTGTAACACATATGTATAGAAAAAGTAATAATTCAACCATTTACATTTTTAGAGCTAAAAACACTTGATTAGTGTTACATGTAATAGTATTACATTATCTATAAAAATATGTTATAATTTCTTTTATTAAAGTGTTACATTTACTTGTACAAACAATTACATTCATATATATGAGTTTGTTACTTTTCAAATGTTACTTTCTTTCAAAAAAATATATATTGACATCATGGATTCGATGTAGAAAAATCACGTATCTATCTAGGTCCAAATTCGAAAATTGAACCCCCAAATCTGATTGGGATGGTGGATCTTGAGGTTGTGTTGAAATTTGAAAAATAAGAGATTGCTGGAAATTTGAGCTTATGGTTTGTGATCAAACTTAATTACCATTAGAAGTAGGTTGAGACATGCCATTTTAGATTTCGGATGTTAGTTACAATTTTTTGTTTATGTAATTTTGTATTATATGTAACCAAGTGATAAAATATAAAATACAAATGTTAATAAATACTACATCTGTTTGACTAATTAAAAGATAAATACTCTTTTTGTCTCAAAATGAATGTCCGAAAGTCCTCTTGATCAAGAGCAATTTCGGACATTTATTTTAGAAGAGAGGGAGTAGTACAATGCATTGATAGTCACAAATACATTAACACGTTATTGTTGGGACCGCGACCACCCCCACCACTCCACATTAGTATGATATTGTCCGCTTTGGGCTCAGCCCGCACGGATTTATTTTTAGGTCAACCCCCAAAAGGCTCATACTAATGGAGTGTATGGACACCTTTATATATAAGACAATTCTTCTTTCAATTGCCAATGTGGGACTTGGGTTGACACCCCAACAAACCTCCCCTCAACTCAAGTACCTCTCGCGAAACTTGTACCGCCGCTAACACCATCTGCGGGACACGCCGCCCGATCACCTTTATCGGGAAGACTTTCGACACAAGGGTCTTTTTCGCGATATCACACATAGGAGAATCCCACACATCTCACACGCGGTCCACTTCGCGTTGGGCCCATCAACCAACCTGGGCTCTGATACCAATTGTTGGGACCGCGACCACCCCCACCACTCCACATTAGTATGATATTGTCCGCTTTGGGCCCAGCCCGCACGGATTTGTTTTTTGATTAACTCCCAAAAGGCCTCATTTGAATCAGCAACAACCACCGTCTCCGTCAAAAGAAAATCACCATCATCATCAACTGTGTTGACATTCTCCTCATCAACCTTCTTCTTTCCTTTGACACCACACAAACTCTTCAAATCTTCACGAAATTGTGGGCAACGCATCTGCATATGATCAGTCTCTCCAAAGTAGAAGCAATCAACCTTACTCATGTTTCTCTTTCCCCTCGATTGAGACCTTGCTCTCCCATTTGTGGTCGCGGTCCCAACAACAGGTATCAGAGCCCAGGTTGGTGGATGGACCCGACGCGATGTGGACCGCGTGTGTGAGATATGTAGGATTTCTTGTGGTGTGGCCTCGCGAGTGGAGCACATTGTGTGCATTGTGTCGAAAGTCTTCTCGATATTGGTGATCGGGCGGCGTGTCCCGCATGTGGTGAATAGCGGCGGTACAAGTAAAACTTCACTGGAGGTGGTCCTTGGTTTGACGGGAGGTTTGTTGGGTGTCAACCCAAGTCCCACATTGGCAATTGATAGAAGAATTGCCTAATATATAAAGGTGTTCACCTACTTCATTAGTATGAGGCCTTTTGGGAGATGACCCCAAAACAAATCCGTGCGGGCTGGGCCCAAACCGGACAATATCATACTAATGTCGAGTGGTTGGGGTGGTCGCGGTCCCAACAACTGGTATCATAGCCCAGGTTGGTTGATGGGCCCGACGCGAAGTGGACCGCGTGCGAGATGTGTGGGATTCTCCTATGTGTGATGTGTGATCTCGCGAAAAAGACCCTAGTGTCGAAAGTCATCCCGACAAAGGTGATCGGGCGGCGTGTCCCGCAGATGGTGTTAGCGGCGGTACAAGTTTCGCTGGAGGTACTTGAGTTGAGGGGAGGTTTGTTGGGGTGTCAACCCAAGTCCCACATCGGCAATTGAAAGAAGAATTGCTTAGTATATAAAGGTGTCCACCCACTCCATTAGTATGAGGCCTTTTGGGAGTTGACCCAAAAACAAATCCGTGCGGGGTGGGCCCAAAGCGGACAGTATCATACTAATGTGAGTGGTGGGGGTGGTCGCGGTCCCAACAGGTTATTCACCCATTTTTCTTGTAGTGTCATGAATGTACCATCCAAGCAAATATAAGCAATCACCCAAAACCATATATGCATGCTGTTGTATTCTTATCAAATGCCCTTTCAACGTCAATGACTACTCTAACAGGTACTTCACCTAAAGATGAAATCACATTAAATACGTGTTGATAGTTCAAAACCAGTAGTACCGTAAACGATCTCATACCTTCTAAAAATGTCAAAGTACATTCCCCAAGAACTTATAAATGTCATACATAGCCGACTTCCCGTCAAAACCCTTCTCCGTTTCTGCTATGTGTCCAAGTAATGGCGCTTGCTCATAGACAGCCAAGAATGCAAACACTTAGAGTCTTAGACTAATAGTCGGGAGATATATTAACCTAAATTTTTCTAGAGGCCATTTCTAATATATAAATCAATAAGAAAATTATACAACCCAACTTTTGAATTCTGTTGATTAACCTCTTTGATGCTCGATAGCGAGCTATGCCAAGCATCATTCATGAAATCATGATCGTATATTTGAGCACCACATTGCTTTGATACAGACCAGAAACACAAATGTGATATCACCGTCAATCGAAGAAGCAGTTCCGAGATCACTTCCACAAGAAGCTCTAACATGTTTATGTGAATACCCCTTTCCGATGCAGCAACACGCGGGAAGTTGCTTGTGATAGTTATTTAATAAAAGGAGATATTCGTAGCAACATTAAAATAATAGAGTCGCCACACCGTTTTAATTAGCCAAAACATTGAGAAAAAGCTATTATTTCATGTAAATGGTTTCGGGGGTCAAATTATGATAAGAGAAGAATATTAAGTGTTATCACTTCTATCGCCCCGAATGATCAGACTTTCTATCATGATGGGGTGTAGGTTGTGTGCGGTGTTTTGAGACCGGATCCGAGGATTGTCTACGTTCTTCTCAATGTGAGAAGTTCAGGCCAGCGTAGTTCGAGAAGAATTTAAAATAGGCAGAAGAAACAGGATCATGCGCATATTGATGTGGAGTATTTACCTAAATATTAGGGTTTAGAGGTAGTTCCTAGATCATGTTCGGGTTGATGAACCCTAAATCATCATCGGCTATGAAATAACATATTAATCATGAAGATCGAAACCCTAAATCTAGCATAAATAAGGTTTTAATCTAAGACCATGAAGAACATGCGAAGAACATATTATGAACGTATGAATATCATGAAGAACATATGAATAAACATGTTAAGAACATGAATATTATAGATCTACATTAAGAACATGGCAAGAACATGACTAAAAAGGTTAGCAAACTTACCTATGTTGGTAAGAACTAATCTTGGATCTTCTTAAAAACTTTGAGGATGTTCTTGGATGCTTGAAAGGCTTGATTTGAGAGTAAAATCGTCACTTAGCAGTCTTAGGAGCTCTAAGAAACAATGCTTGGAATTTTGGAATCATATCCTTAATTATTTAATTATGAGGCAATGGAGGATTTTATATAGGAAACTGGTGGAGATATCTGACGACTGAGATCATCCGAGGCGGAAGTGGCCGCGTGGCCAGAAGCAAATGTGGCCGCGTGGCCAAGGTTTCTGCCTGACGTGATTTTCAAGCTAGGGTTTGATTTGATTTATGGAAACCCTATTTTGGTTAATTTTAGGATATTCTAGAATTAAAAAAAAAAAAAAAGAAGAAAAAAAGGGCAGCCCAGTGCACAAGGCATCCCCACATAGCGAGGGTCCGGGGAAGGGTCCCCACCACAAGTGTGAAATGTAGGCAAACCTTACCTTGCATTGCAAGAGGCTGCTTCCAGGACTTGAACCCGTGACCTCCAGTCACACGGCAACACCTTAACCGGTGTACCAAGGCTCTCCTTCTTAGGATATTCTAGAATATTGAGCTATATTTTAGGAATCCGAGACAAGTCTTTGCAAGTTTCTAATTCCTATAAAGTCCTTGTATATTTGGAAAAAAAACCCTAATTAACTAATTTTCAGGTCGGGTACTAACAGTTTATTGGCCTTCCTTAGCTATCAACAAAAGTAGAGAAATTGCAGTGAGAGACTATTTTTGTAATATGTAAAACTCTTTTCTAACCAAAAGAAAAGTTTGAGTAAGATGTAGTCATGTATTTGGTTCATCTAAATTTTGATGGCTTCTACCATCCAATTAGTATTCTACCTTGAGTTATTGTATATTGCTAGTTGGTAGATATAAAAACATTAAAGAGGGGTCAAATTTTGAGGTAATGAAAAAAAGAACAAACACCAAAATTTTAAAATTTTAATATGGCATATAATTTATTTTTACTCAGTCATAAACTGAAATATTATTGAAAATAGTAACAACAACAACAACAATAATAATAACTAGTACTCGTGCCCGTGCCGGTGGCACGGTGACAGTATGGAAAGGGATAGAGCACACATTAATCCTAAATTCCTAATTAGACAAAAAAAAAAAAAAGACAAACAAATGAGGACTTTAGCTGGTCTGAGTCCTCGTACAAACTGATAAGTCTGGTCTCTGAATATACATGTTTCACAAAATACACGTTTGGAACAACACAAACATAAGATGCATAGTAAAATTTATTTTATCCAGAAAAAAAAAGAGAATTAATAGTGTGACACACCCCTAATCACTGATGCTGTATATCTGAAGCTTTAAAGGGTAAGAAAAATCCACATATTTGGACTCATCACCTCTTTCTGTGCAAGCCCATGCTTTCTTCAGGGTTAATGCCTCAATGGCCATAAAGTTACATCTTTCCTGAACTCTTTATTCAGCAAAACACCTGCACACTAACACCCATAATCCATTTTCATCCTATTAATGCCCGCATCGATGAAACGGTGTCAAAAGTACAGTTTTTCTCCTTTCTCACTTCCGTATGCTGCTCAATAGCATAAGTTATTTCCTGGCTATTTTCCTTATCAATTTGTGCACTTAATTGCTAATGTAACCAAAACCAAAGCATCAGCATAGTCACAAATAAAAACAACTGCCCAACAACAATCACAAATTGCAGAATCTTTACCTGGATTCATACAACATGAAAATACATATTTTGTATTCGGAATCATACAACATGAGACCCCTCTCACTCATGTTGGTCAATCACTTTCACACATCTACCTTATCTGACATCCATAAGTAACTTGAAAAAAAAAAACAGACTCTTATTTAAGTACGTAGGGGAGTACAACAAAAGTACACTTGCACACTGCAGGAAAATGCTTTAAACATCTGGGAGTTCAGGTACCAGAGGGTGAATGCGAATTGAATTTCCAACTTCAAGCTCTACATCACCACATTAGTGAGCTAAAGATAATAGCCAGGGTAAGAAAATGGAAATGAGTTATTTTGATGCCAAACTCTTGAATTCACATGGCAGAATTATATTGCTCGATCAAAACTAACGATCTTCAGCCCTCGATTCGATCTCAACTTGAGCCATTCGGGAATTTTTGACTAACTTAAAGGGTGACTTTAATTGAGCTATGAAGAACTTGAGATTTTGGTGGGAAAAAAATTGGTGGAAAAGAACACCCAAGATGCTATAGTGAACCCCAAACACCAAGAAAAAGCCAAATCAGAATTCCAATTCTCAAAGCAGAGAGTAGAATTGAGCTTTTGAGACCAAGACAATTGAGAAAGATTAATCAAGATAAAAAAAAAAAACTCATCGACAGACCACGAAGAAATTTTTGGGGTTGAAGGTAAAAGACTAAGATAGTCTATTTCATAGACATTCAAAAAGATCAAGATAAAAAAAACTAACATTGGGTAGTTTGGCAGTGGGTGTCGGCCTGACGGACTTAATTGTAGAAAGTTGAAATCCTAACACCTGGGCCGGAGATGTTGGGTTTCGTAGTAACATGCGCAGCGGAAAATAACATTTAAAATATTATAAAACCCAAAGCCCATAGATCCATTCATATGATTAAATCAAATACAACAATATGAATACTAGAAAAACTAACCGTTGATGACTTTAAATTTGGTCTTTGATCTTGGTAGAGAACTTGAAGCTTTAATCACAAAAGTAAGAACACGAACTTTGAAGATGATAAGCTTCACCCTCTAGCCGTATCCACACCACGAATGAATATCAAGAACACTTGATCTTGGTTGCTAGACCAAAATTGTGAAACACGTTTTCACAATCAATATGAACTATATGGAATTTTGTTTGTGTATTATTTTGTTCTTCAATCTAGGATGTCTTAGAACAAAATAAAACATCTCTCAAACTCTTTGAGACTTGCTCAAAAGCATTGGCTTTGATTCTGGCCGAATTTGGCTATTTATATACAAGTTAGACCTATTCCAAATAGGAAACTTGTGTCTAAACCCGTCCAAAATTCTTTTCCAAATCAAATTAGGAAACCAGTCCCGGCATAGTGTGCGGCCGCCCAAAACCACCTGTGCGGCCGCACATCTATCTGGAAGGTTCTGATACTATTTGATCCAAACTGTGCGGCCGCCCAACCCACCTTGTGCGGTCGCACACTTGTCCAGATTCTCATAGTTTCCAAAATTCCAATATAATCCTTATTTAAGATTCGTTCTATTGTGTGTGACCCTCTAGGATTACACTAAGTTGGCAATAGGTTCAAACATGAAACCATAAGATATGATTAGGTTCTAGCAAACCGTCATACCTACCCAAATAGTATAACTAGATACAAGTTCGCATTCCTTTAGAATATGTCACAATCCCTTTGTCCACGATGTCATTGAACACAAGTCATGGTCAATAAGTCAACTTGTTTTGTTCAATACTTTCTCGATTCCGAATATATTGATAATCCAAATGACATTAATCTAATCAATTCATTTGAGTCCGGCCGAACATTTTCATCAACATCATTCCTACGAGAGGCCTAAGTTTGACATCTCTCCGAAGAGGGACAAATACATTTAGCTTATTTCTCTTCCCTACGTGAATCCGATTATGCCAATCATACCCTTTATAACTACCCGGTTAAACGTAGCGTTTGAATATGTCAAACATAATGTTCATCAAGTGGAAGACTATAATAACTTCGTGTCTAAGGATTCGTATGACATAACTAATATGAGATATATGTACGACATAGACCATGACATAAATATCATACAGCGGGTCATGTCGAGTACCTTGTTCCAAACAAGTACCCATAAGTCTAACATGATCATCTCATGATCATTTAGCCTTTATACTAGTGCTTAACAAGTACTAGGGACGGAGATTATTATAAGTAAACATGAACAACAATAATAATCAAAACATCTTTTTATTGATATGAAATAAATGATAACAATTACAACGTTTATTAAACGTGCCTAGGGCACCACTACCAACAGGAGATGGTAGGGAATCACGTTAGACTGCCTATCTCGAGTCGGCTTCGTTTTCTCATCATCGTAAGGATTTGTGATTTTACGAAGAGATAGGGTTCAGCGGGAGAGGCAAGAGCCACCAAAAAAATATATTAGAAACCGCTAAACTGATGATTGAAAACCTCTCTTTCCCTTACAGGATTTTGTCAATGGCGAGAGAGAATGAAAGGCCCGAGCGCAGATACTGGGAGACCAAAAACGGAAGAGAAGTTTGAATCCATACTTCTTCTCTTCGTCATGTGATTTGACGGCGGCTGAAAACAACGGCTGGAACTAAGAAGGAAGAAGGGAAAAAAATGGAAACCGCTATGTGTTAGCCGTAGGATCAAAGTAGGAAGGGAATAATCTAAGGATCCGAAATAAAGCGTTTTTTACCCAATTATTAGCAGCCGTCGGATCGCAGCAGTTACGGAGCAATCTTGACCTTTATTTGTGTCAAGTCAATAGGTGGTTATTCTTGAGTTGTATTATAATATAGAGATAATAATACTGTTTATACATAATTATAATTAAACTAAGTTAGTACCGACAAAGAAATAACATTAATTTTATTTGGGCAAGTGGCCCAAACATGTATAACTTCAAATTTTAGGTAAATGGGCAGCATTCACAAAAAATACAATGAGATACGTTAACTAGGTCGCAGAAGTAATAGCTGGGAAAAAAAATACTAGGCAATTGAATGCTACAAATAAGTATATACCAACATTTTACTAAGGCCTTGTTTGTTTTTTTCATTCAGATCTGAATGGAGTCTGAATGTCTAGCGAATCAGACCTTTTCCAATTCAATTGTTTTTTTTTTTTCAACTTTCAGATCTGAATAAGACTTTTGATCTGAATGGAGTCTGAATGAATCAGACCTAAAATGAAGTCTGATCAGAGTCTAATGGTGTCAAAAGCAACAATAATTAAAATGTTTTTTCACTTTTTTTTAGCAAATAAAAATCCATTATTATCCATTAATTCTCATGCTTATACATAATATTTCAAAAGGTTAACACTTAAAAAAAAAAACAATTCAGATGTGAATTCAGATGAAAAAACAAACAGCTTGAATAATTCAGAATTCAGTCTTCAGACGCTACCTCTTATTGATTCAGATGTGAATTCAGATTTCAGGACTTAACACTTAAAAAAACCAAACGCCACCTAAGCAAGTAAACACTATAAATACAAAAATAAAGTTTAACGGCCAAAGCCAAAAACAAAAGGGCTATTTGCAGATTGGTAAACTGAGTTTGTCTAAAGTTTGCAATCCCCAACTTAAAAGTTCAATTTTACAAATTAGGTACCGAAGTTTGTCAATTTTTTGCAATGTGGATAACAAACTAACATTTTGTTAATTTTTTGACATACCTAAACACATGTGCAAAATACATGACTTTTTAAAAAGGGCAATCTTATCAATTTTTAAAGGTGTGCAACTCAATCCATAGTTATAAATACCGTCCCGGACAGCGCATCGGTTTTGCCATTGGGACGGGACGTACCGGTACCGGAACGTACCGGTGTACCATATCGGATTTACCGCACTTTTTAGTAATTTTTAAGATAATTGTATATATAACATATGTTCAACAAAAAATTACAGAAGCTTGTATTTTATCATCAAACTATACCAATACTAGCATAAGTTTAGTCTAGATTGCTTACAAATTACTGATCTACAACTTCAATTTCTTTGACTACACAGGCTGGTTTGTTCCTGTTTAGCGACTTAATGACCTTGAAAGTTCTATTGCGGTGAATGAATGTTGATTAATAGTGAAGTATAAATCTAGGGCATAGTTTTTTTTTTTTTTATATATATATATATATATATATATATATATATATATATATACACACACTCAAGTTTGAATATATTTTTATTAGGTCCGACAATTAAAAATTGATTTATAAGTCTTTCTTTTCGCGTACCGACCGGGACAACCATCTCGGCCGGTTCGGTCCGGTACGGACCAGTTTGGACGGTACGTGGTGGTTCAGGGCGGTACAGAAACTGAGACGGAATTATGCCATGTACCGCACCGGTTTTCGACTGGGACGTGACGTACTGGCTGACTTATTTTATGCACATAATTATGAGAGGGAGGGAGTATACTTTTTTTTGGAGGAAGAAAGCATATACTCCCTCCGTCCCACCTCACTTGACACCTAAGAGTGGACACAATAACTAAGGAAAAAGAATAAGATAAGGAGAATGTGTAGTAGAAAACGAAGAGAGAGAGAACGAGTGGGGTAAATAGTGGTGTTGGTTGAATAAATTGAGTGGTGAAAAATGAAGATAGAGAATGAGTGGTGGGGTAGAGTGAATATAAAATTATAAAAAGTAGGCTATTTTAGGAAGTGTCAAGTGAGCTAGAACATACTAAAATAGAAATAAATGTCAAGTGAGCGGGGACGGAGGGAGTATAGTATTCTCTTAAGTTTTGTGTTAAAGAATTGATGCAACTTATTATGAAATACAATAACTTATAACTTATTATGAAATAGAATGACCATGAAAGAAAATTGGTTATGAAAATATGAAATCGGTGAATTTTAACCTTTTCTCCAGGTTGTAAACAATAAAACCAACCGACTTTACAAAAGGTACTATACTTATCTTTTGTAAAATCATTTAACTATTTTAGGGGAAATGACAATTTAAGGTTCAAAGTTTTGGGGGTGTGTGCCAATAGGGGTCTGATGTATCAATTTTGTCAATTTAGGGTTCAAAGTTAACAACGTTAGTCAATTAAGGGTTTTTGGACTAAGTTGCAAAGAAAATCCAGTTAAGTAACATAAAAACTTAACTAAAGTTAGTTTTGGATGTTCGCCTGGGCTGTCATTTCACACACCCCTTATACAATGGACCCTAAATTTTCTTTCAATTTTATTATTAAATTTTTGAATAATTTTAATTAATTCAAAAATAATAATAAATAAAATAATAAGCAAATAAAAAATTAAAGTGGTTTTTTTTAAACCGCAAATAATGAAGTTATAAACAAGGAAAATTAATAATAAAAATAAAAAATAATTTTATAAATAAAATAATAATTGGAATACTAATATTAATAATGAAACAATACTAACCACCACCACAGAAAAAAAAAAAAAATTGTCCAAACCCCCACTTTCTTCTTTCTAAAAAAATAAAGTGTTTTTTTTTGGAATATAGTTTTTTTATACTTTTTTTTTTAAAAAAAATTATACTTTTTATTTTATAGTGGTTCTAATGAAAAAAATATTTTTATTGTATTTATTGAAAATATATTTTCGGTAAATGACGTCTTAATTATTAGTTAATTTAATATAAGAAAGTAAAATTTAATATTTCAATTTTTTTTTATTAATTTTCTACATCTGAAATGACAATATGCTCATGCAAATAATAAAAACAACCTCCAGTTAAGTCCATGTCAAAACACTTGTGACTTAATTGGATTCCGTTAACAAAATCGTTAAAAAACCCTAACCTGCACAACTTTTGTAACTTTGGACCCTAAATTGACAAAATTGATACATCAGACCCCTATTGGCACACCCCCCAAACTTTGGACCCTTAATTATCATTTCCCCACTATTTTAACATTATAATTGAAAATTTTAGGTACAAAGACAATTGTGTCATTGTTTAACAGTTACAGTTCACTATTTTTATCTCATTTAACTATTTTAACATTATAATTGAAAATTTTAGGTACAAAGACAATTGTGACATTGTTTAGCAGTTAGTTCACTATTTTTATCTCATTTAACTATTTTAACATTATAATTGAAAATTTTAGGTACAAAGACAATTGTGTCTTTTTTTAACAGTTAATTCACTATATTTATCTGTTAAATGTTAAAATTGAAAAATACAATAATTAGTTAATTATTGTCAATAGTATTATTTTGGTTTAATAACTTGTGACCATTTTAAAAAATTGTGAGCTTTTTGTTAAGGCTCTAGTATTAATTTTTCCACACGTTTTAAAATAAATGCCTGAATTTCATATCAAAATTGATCTTTACAAGAGTACAATTGAATCAACCTGGTATTATTATTCAAATATCTTTTGCAGTAACAGTAAAAAAAAAATGTGAAAATCATTTTAGGACAAAAAGAGCACAATATAATAACAAAGATTCATACATATATTTTTGTAATTCGCTTTCTAAATATTTGTTAAACCCCTTAGACCATCTACAATGGTGCAAAATTGGAGTGTTGAATGGGTATTAACAAAAATGAAGTTGTTTAATTGCTCCAATGGTTGTTTAATAGGGTGTGTGTGAATGGTTTTGTTGAACCCATTCAACAATTGTGAATGGAGGAAAGCCAGCAAATTTGAGACACGCGGTGCCTCTTGAGAGGCTGGCCGTGGCCCGTGCAGAACACGCGCTTTGTCTGGCGCGTCACGGCCTGCTTCGGGTTTATTTTTTTCCTGGTGGCAACTCCCCATTGGCTGACGATTTTTTTATCTCAATTGTTTGAGCTCAATTATTTCAAAGAAAATGTTTTTATTATTTTTTTTACACCAAAATTCCTAAAAAAAAATCTCTCTTTAATTTGACGCAAGTTTTATTGTATTTCGAAAAAAAAACATTTTTTCTTGAAATGGATCCCAATAATAACTATTTCAACACTAATCATAAAAAAAAAATATAAAATAAATTTTAAGTGGTGGGGTATAGGATGATGAGTGTGAAAAGTGTTGAATAGAGGATTAAACAAACCATTGTAGGGTGTGAAGTTGAATGAGTGTTGAATTGATTAGTTGGAAGAGAGAGAAGATGATGTGGAGTGATAAAGTGAGTGTTGAATGGAAAATTTTGTTTAAACCCTTGTACATGGTCACACCCATTAAAAAAATACTCCCTATGTCCCAAAATGATAGTCCTCCTATTTTCATGGGTTTTACGAAAAAACTTTGAGTAATAATTAAGGTTACTTTTAATTATTTTAATGAAATTTTTGAAATTGTTCTTGATACACCATTATAAATACTATTAATATCAATTTTTAGATTCACATTAACATTATTACATTAACATAATTATAAGTATAAAAAGGGGAGGGAGTATAAAATTATAATGCTATACGTCACACACAGTCACACCCGTAGTAATAATGGTTAAATACTTAAATAAGAGGAGTGTCCTTTCACTTCCCACCAAACCGCCATTTGCCGTTTTTCATTTCTTTCATTCTGACACCTTCAGAAATCATCAATGCCCGACCTTCCGGTGGAAGTGATTGCCGACCTGCTCACCCGGCTACCGGCGGACTCCATACTCCGTATGCGCTGCGTTTCAAAGCGGTGGTGTGCTTTAATCGACGATCAGGATTTCGTCAAAGCTCACCTCAGCCGCTCACTCATGAAACAGAGTCTGGTCTTCGGAGGTATGCCCACCCTCACTTTGTTGAATGATTTTGAACAAGGGTCTGTGGTGAAACTGATTCATATGCCTTTTGAGAAATATTGCTTTACTTGGTTATGGGGTTCTTGTAATGGGTTACTTTTGTTGGGAAGAGATGATGACATTTTCTTGCTTAATCCATCGACCAGAGAGTTTCTGAAATTACCTTATTCTGGTGAGGATGATGAGTTGTGTAACAAGGAAAATTATGGGTTAGGGTATGATTTGGTTAATGATGATTATAAAGTGGTTAAAGTTGTTGAGTTCAGTGATGAGAAGGGTGAGTCACTAGTTTCTAGGACTAGGGTTTACAGCTTGAAATCGAATTCTTGGGGAAGGGTTCGAGATTTCCCTTACTGTTTACCCGATTTTCGCCCACTGTGGGGTGCTAATGTTGGGGGTGCTTTGCATACAAATGTGTTGGAGCATCGTGAATTGGTTGTCGGGTTTGATCTTTCCCGTGATGAATGTTACTCAATTCCATTGCCCGAGGGTTTTGATAAGAAGTTTGGTAGTTTGCATGTTATGGTTTTCGATGGTTGTTTGTGTTTGCTTGGTGGGTACATTAATCTTCGCACTGATGTGTGGGTTATGAAGGAGTACGGAGTTAAAGAGTCATGGACTAAGTTGTTTTCAATTGCTCCGCCGACTGTTAATCCCTATGGCAGCATTGTGCCTCTAGTTTATTCGGATGATAGGGGTGAGGTTTTGTTGAACTATGATAACAAGAAGCTAATTTGGTATGACCTGAAGAGGAAAACCGTCAGGGATTCCCTTGTACAGAACTTGCCTAAGAGCTTCTATGCAGAAGTTCTCATGGAGAGCCTTGTTCGAGTCCGTGGATTTGGCGTGATGAAGAAGAAAGCTGAGCAAGTTAAAGCGACGAAGGGAAAGAAGGATAACAAGAAGAGGTACAACGTTGTAGTTTTTTTTTTTTTTTTTTTTGTGGTCTAACTATTTTTTCTGCCCATTATTTATTTTTCTGTTACATGATATATAAGTTTGAGGTATTTAAGTACGAATTTTCGATATAATTGTCGGATATATTTCTCTATGTTTCGTATCCTGTGTTGATTTTATTATGTAAGTCATCCTATTTTAGCACCTATGTACCTCTCACATCGCGATCGAGTATGTTGACTAAAATTGTCTTCTATAAAGACACATTTTATTTCCTAGATGGCCTGTGAATAACAGCAGAGGTTTACATTTTGTAACTTTGTTTCTTATTGTACGTGACTGACCTGTTTGTACTCATGCATTTGTCTGTCTTAGGGATGGTTTTCTGTCAACGGGATTCAATCTCAAGCTCTAGGTTGCCTCACTAGTAGCATATTTCGCTATCAACGTTTTATACATATTCTATTCATGGAAAAAACAGGTTGGAGTGATTACTTAATATAGTGCAGTTGGAGATACTTGAACAGGTAAGGACAATACCCTTGAAAACTTCTATTGTGATATTGTCTAGATTGATTCTGACTTGGTTTTGGATATTCTGTTTTTATAGGGAAATATATGGTGGATGGATTTATGGGATTTTGGAAAATCTGAACTGTTTAGGTAGAAGATCTGAAGACACTCTTTTGAAGGCGGATCTTTTTGGCCATCTTTTGTTGTTGAATGATTAAATTCTAACTTTTGTAGAGCAAAACAAATATGACTTCAATAGCACTTTTGTAATGGTATAATACTACAGACCCGTAATTTTGGTATACTCGAGGTCGAGGGTGTGAAATAGTCTCTGTGCTGTGTACTGTTCATATTCAAATACGATGTCCCC
The DNA here is from genome assembly GCA_026119855.1 of Campanula takesimana. NCBI lineage: Eukaryota > Viridiplantae > Streptophyta > Magnoliopsida > Asterales > Campanulaceae > Campanula > Campanula takesimana. The sequence continues at coordinate 501,021 of JAOWBW010000824.1, read as the reverse complement.
ATTGATGCTTTTGTCATGCAGCGGAAGTTAAACGTTTTTACCGTTTTCTCTAGTACTTTTTCGTCTACTCAAAGGTGTGAGAATATGTTGTATTTGAGGTGTCTAGGCATTGTTCCTCATCTTTTCTTTCTGCTTATGTTGTTCGTGACTCGTGGTGAACTTAAACGGAGTCTGATACATCTCTTTCAGAGTGTTGACGTATCTGTGGTTTCGACTATAATTTGATGCCTATACTGTATAATTTACACTTGAGATCAGGGATGGTTTCATTTCCCAACTTAATCTCAACCTTATGGTTTAAACTTTAATGTTACGGGACTGAGTTTCTAATGAATTTAGGTAGTGAGAGGCTAATTTGGTATGACGTGACAAGGAAATCTGTTAGGGAGGCCCTTGTTAGGAATTTGTCTTGGAACTTTTATGCAGATTTTTTGCGGAAAGCTTGTTTCTTTACGGGGATTTGACATGATGAAGAAGCAACGAGGACAACTCGAAACATGGAGTCGAAAGGATCACACAAAGAGGTAAAACATGCTGTTGTGATCTAGCAATATCTGTAATTGGCATTATTTATCTAATTTGGTAGCATATTACTTCCTCTGTCGTATACCAATGGGCACAAATTTCCTTTTTGGGAATTCCTTTGATATGGGCACATTACTAAAAATGGTAAAGAATATCCCACTCATTCTCTCTCCTACTCTAGTTTTATACTCACAGCACTAACATCTTTGTTTTGTGCATCATCTAGTTTCATGTTTGATTGTCAGTATAATTTACATGGACTTGATGAACACGCAACATGAACATGTTGATGCGATTAAAAAACTAACACCCTTTTGTCATCAAATTGCAGAATGTAAAATATAGGATACCAATTGACTGAACTACACTTATGGGAACTTACATTGAAAATATGAGAAAAACTTGGGAACCAAATTGCAGTCAACTCTAGAAACTTCACCTTTTGTTGGAAAGACAAGCCAAATTTTGTTGTTAGATAATAAGCTTTTCAGAATAACGTCGCCAACTTTGTTGATTAACCTAAGCCTGTGAAATTGTGTGTTTTGAGCAGTTAAGCTCTTTCTCTGCTATTTTTTTTTCTGCTCTTGTTTTGCATAATCTTTATGTTTATGTTTGCATTTTATTGTGGCTTGGCGATTAATTTCAATAGAGTCCTGTTTTCTTTATGAATTTTATACAAGTTTTGCATAATCTTTATGTTTTTTTTGTGCCATTAAATTGTATATGATTCATTCATCAGTCTGCTGCACAAACGGGAAACCCTACAGAGAAAAATGTCTTCCCTCCCGCCGGAGATCATCACCAACCTACTTTCCGTCTGCCGGTAAAGTCCCTCCTCCGGTTTAGGTCCGCATTAAAGCCTTGGTGTGCTCAAATCGACAGTCCAGATTTCATCAAGCTCCATCTCACTCACTCCATCGTTGCCGGCTCTAATCTCTCACCGATTGGTGACTCCGACGGTACCATTTACTCCCTAGACTATGAATCACTAGAAACTCTCGCAAAATTCGAAACCCCAAATGATCCTCACAAAACCATCTTGTTCAAACTTGCAACAGCTTGCTCCTGCTACAACATGAAGGAAACCAGTGGAAATCGGAGGGTCTGATTCTGTTCAATCCATCCACAAGAAAGCATATTGTTGTGCCCATTCCCCCTCCTCACAACAAGTATGGTAATGTGGGTAATTTCAAGTTTATGATTGATTAGGTTATAATGCTGAGAATGATGATTATAAGGTCTTTAACACTCCCTCTGTCCCATTTCAAATTGCAAAATTTGCTATTTTGGGTGTCCCACTTAAAATTGCAAAAGCTTAAAAGGGAATGTTTATAATAATTTTAATAAAGGGGACACGTCACGTTTTTTCTTAATCCACATGCATACCTTAATTTTGCAATTTGAATGGGACGGAGGGAGTTTACTTGTGTCTAAGGCGTATGTTTGTGGTGCTTAACTTTTGGGAAAAGAATGTATGTCTCTTTACGGCACATGTTTTTGATGGATGCCTTGCTCTTTTGTGTCCGTATCAGGATGATGATCGAACTGATATTTGGGGTGATGAAGGATTATGGGGAGAAAGAGTTTTGGAGTATGTTATTGTCGGTGATATGTGATGCTGTTTAAGTTTAGATTAACAAAAACCAGATTATGGAGTGTGTAACTATACCAGATAATAGTGTCCTGGTTTCTAACTAGGTTAACTTAATTTGTTTGGTTACTATTTTGTAGGTATTGCTTCATCATGGAGTTGGTCATAAGTTAGTAGACTATGCTAGCACCGTGGTGTTTTAAAGTCCCTTCTTTACTCACTTCTATAACCATAATTATTGTGTGTCAAGAAAATAGCCAAATAGAATATGTGAGATCACCAAGAGAGCCTAAGATATTGGTAGGCCTTTTGGATGCCCTTAGGGGCACGGGTTGGATGTGTGAGGATGTGTTTACATAGAGAAAGTGATGACTCCGTAGGGTGAGTGCATGGGCTTTGTTGTAACACCACAAATTATGATATTAGTGAATATTTGGTGCCTCCAGACGTAGTCCGATCTTGGGACGAACTGGGTGAACAAATCTTGTGTTTCTTGTCTTTTATAACTTTTCATATAGATGTTGCATGCATGTTATCTCTTCCTTGTACACTAGGTGAGACAAGTACTACTCGGAGGCCACAATTCCACTACAGGAGGATGGGTGGTGGTGGGGGGCTATGATAACAATCATTTAGTACTTGGGGTTGGTGTATTTTTCACTTTTGGATTGGTCCCTTGGTAAGTTTTGTTTTTCCTATTACCGTGATGGAAGAGTAGGTGAAGGTGAAGAGGTAATCTGTTTGGAATTAGCATTTGTTTCCCTTTTCTACTGTCGTGATTCAAACATATTGCCTCTTTTTAACTTGGTTAATGTGAAAGTGAAAGTGAACTCAATAAGCAAAAGTTCTTACTTATGAGGTTAGTGTGTTCCTACCTTCTTAGATTATCGATATGTATTCAATAATTTTGTTTCTCAGCTTGTAACTAAAACCAACAAACCAAAACTTAATGTGTAAGGAGGGATAGTAATGGGTAGTTGTTGTGAGTATGAAAAGTGAGAAAAGAGAAAGTGGGGTAGGGAATAGTAGTGGATTGTTGTTGTGAGTATAACAAGTGAGTCCCATTGAGTAAAGAAATACGTATATAAAGTTTCCATTTAAGGAAAGTGTGACATATCAATGGGACGGAGGGAGTAACGTGTTTCGGTATTTGGTGGGTATGATCTCTATCTAGTGTGAATGTTGTCTTTTTCCGTGTGGATCAGGTGAATATTCGGCTTCTATTACACACTGTTTTACAATTGTTAAAATTTCTATACCTACTTCCGATAATTTAAGAGGGGAGTAGAATTGATTTTACAAGGTTTTGATATACGTACCATAAGAATCACTTGTTCTGGGCATTTCCATCCTTTGTCAGTTCCACTCAGACAGTCTATTCTGAAAATGTTAGCTTGATATTTTCGTTCCGGCTTTACCTCCTTATGTGTACATTAGTACTGAAGCTTTGAGGATCTTAAAGGCAATCTGAGATGAAATACGGGTAATTTCAAAGTTACACCCCCTCATCGCTAGACTAGTATCTATTTTCAGAGTACTAACAACATATTGTGTTCATATATATATGTATATATGCCATTAAAATTGCTTATAGTCAACTTTCTTACTTTCCGTGAAAAACTAAATACGGATGCTCATTTTACGGACAGATGGAGAACATAATGTTGCACACAAAATTAAACTGCTTATGTTTGTTTCAGGTGATGTACGTGCTGGACAAATGGGCAGGAAGTATTCTCTTTTTGTATAAGAAGGTAAATAATGGCTGGCAATTTCTCTTTTGTAACTCCTATTACTTTTAGTCAACTGTTGGGGTATGGCTTGGTTTAAGTTTACTTGAAAACTCTACATTCTCATCCGCCCGTCTTCTTTTTGCATTTTGATCTGCGCTTTTCTTGTTTTGATAGCACTGTGATCCCGATCAATCATACTCCCTCCGTCCCATTTCAAATTGCACAAAAAGTCGAGGCACAAGAATTAAGAGAAAAAGTGCAAAAGGTAATGTGTTGTGAGTGAAGATAATTGAGTAGGAGAGAAAGTGAAGTAGGATGTATTATCTTCGTTTGTTGAGACCTTTTGTTTTTTCGATGTTGTATTCATGTATTCATAGTTGATGAATGTTATGATGCTTGTGAGGCTCGGCTGGCGGATTATTGCTAACCCAGATGCGCTAATCATTGATGTACTAAAAGCGATATATTTTCTGTGTATAGAATTTTTGAAGGTCAATATATAAGGCCGTGTCCAAGATTCTCTTTGAGAGACATCTGCAACTCAAGATATTGTCAGGAAGTGGCTTCGATGGAAGAAAGACCTGAGAAAATCTGTATGTGATTACGACGTGATGGCGATTTTTGGATTTGGTTTGTACCTAAGTCGTTTTCATTGTCCAGTGATGTCTATACTAGTGGCAAATCTTCAATTTGAGTTGAACTTTCAAACTTTGTAGATAGTCCCAATTTTATTTGTAATTGTCAATGAATGAATAAACGTTTTATTCCCAAAAAAAAAGTGGTTAATTTTTTTAATTTGTTGATATTTGTTCAAATCAAAGTTGAAATTTATTTAGATTGGCTGGGTACAAGTACAAGTACATAATCTGCTGAGGGAGTACCATGGATTTTGGCGGGAAATGTACAATAATTGGGTAATCTTAGGGGTGTCAGTGGTTCGGCTCGAAACGCGGTTCGAAACCGAACCGAACCGCATGGTTTGGTTCGGTTTTTACACACCAACGGTTCAGCTACGGTTTCGAAAATCAGTAAACCGTGTGGTTCGGTTCAGCTCGCGGTCTCACCAATGAAGTCGAACCAAACCGAACCGTGCAAACCGAACTGAGAACCGAACCCCTAAACCGAACCAGTTAACTTGGACCATTGATATTTTACTTATGTAATATCCATCGTTCATTTTAGTAAACCCTATTTTTATTATTCAAGTTCAATTCAAGTTTCAAATTATTTAGATCGGGCTTCAGCCTTCAGCGGCGCTGCTCATCTACCTCGTCGACTCCATTCTTCCTCTCCCCATCACCTCCACCTTCCTCCATCCCTCAGGCGTCCCTGCTAGTGCTCTACGTCTCTCAAGTACGTTCAATCTCGATTTCGATTTCGTCAATTCGTTGAAGACTCAAGCGAATCGATTTCGTCATCTCGCTTTTCCCGGTAATATATTTATGTTTATTCTGTTTATTTTGATGATTTACAATTAAAGTTTCTTAATTTCTAGCATTATTCTTCAATTCGTTGTTTTTGGGTGATTTACAATTAAAGTTTCTTAATTTCTACATTACTCTTCGATTTGTTGTTTTCTAGGGCTTGCAACTTCCAAAATCCAAACGATCTTCTAATTTTAGCCATGGATGCTAACAAGAACTGCAGTGTAAGATTTCCAAAATCCAAAATCCAAACGATCATTACTGAGAGTAATATCATTTCTGTTCTTTACATTTACTTTTGATCTGGAGTTTTGCCCTTCATTTGTCCTGTCTGGAGTTTTGCCCTTCATTTGAGACACGGTTTGAGCCGTGGTTTGAACTGTGGTTTGAAGCGGTCTGAACCGATATATTAAACCGCGGTTTGAGCTGAACCGAACCGAACCATTGTGGTTTGGTTCAGTTTGGTTTGGAGGTTTCGGTGGTTCAGCTCGGTTTGAGATTTTCTCAAACCGATGACTAGCGGTTCGGTCTCTAAAACCGCCAAAACCGAGCTAAACCGAACCGTTTACACCCCTAGGTAATCTTCACATTAACCCCCTAAACTATGTATGGACAAGAAAATGGCCCTTGATATTTCAGCTTGAGTGACTTAGTACTTAATACAAAAGTATAACTCTATTAACTCAGCAACGCTTAATGTTAATGACGTTACCAAAACTTATGGATAGTCATATTTACCCTCAGATAAGTAACTACCATAGACCATGAATAATGTATCGATGACGCTCAAACTCAGTTGGAAATAAAAGCATTTCTCCTTCATCCTTCCTAGACTATGCAACTCTTAGCCGACCCAAGCGAAAAACAAATAATGAATGAGACCGATTGCAACTATCAAACCGGTGATATGGTGTCTTTCTGATTATCTTGGTTGCCTTAGTGCAAACGAGCTTTCTCCTTCAGTTTTGTCATTCAAAGTTTATTTTGATATATAAAAAATGGGTTGGTTTGGGTACGATATCTCCAGGGTGGGTCACATTCTTTATTTTATTAAGTCAATTAAATCGAATTGACGAAACCGAGGTGTCAAAATGTTTGGGTCTAACCAATAAAAGGGCTCGAGCCGCCTTGTCAATAATTTATGGGGCTCATTTGTAATCAAGTCATAGTTCAGGGGCATACTGTAAAATAGTTCCCCAAATAGCTTACATACTCCGCATTTCTCTTTCGTCTCATAATTTCTCAGTGTGTGACCCATACGGGAAACTAGGGATGGCCAAAACCGGTTCCGGGCCCGGTTCCGGTTCGGAACCGCCGGTTCCGGTTCGGCAAAAGGGTGACCCTGAACCGGCCCGCGCTTACCCCGGTTCCGGTTCCGGTTTGGCACAATCCGGTTCCGGTTCGGTCCGGTTCCGGTCCCCCCCTTTAAAATTATTGAAAAACAAAGGATTTTCGGTCCGGTTACGGTTCCGGTTCCGGTCCGGTTCGGCATATATGTGACCCTGAACCGGCCCGGATGCCTTGCGGTTCCGGTTCGTCCGGTTCCGGTTTCCTCCCCGGTTTGCTCCGGTTCCGGGCTTTTCCGGTCCGGTTTTCCGGTTCCGGTCCGGTTTGGCCATCCCTACGGGAAACCCTACCGAGAAAAATGTCTTCCCTCCCGCCGGAGATCATCACCAACCTACTCTCCCGTCTGCCGGTAAAGTCTCTCCTCCGGTTTAGGTCCGTCTCAAAGCGTTGGTGTGCTCTAATCGACAGTCCAGATTTATTCAAGCTTCATCTCACTCACTCCATCGCCACCAGCTCAAATCTCTCACCTATTGGTCAACACAATGGTGATCTTTACTCCCTAAACCCTGAATCACTAGAAAAACTCACAAAAATCGAAACCCCAAATGATCCTCACAAAACCATCTTGTTCAACACTTGCAACGGCTTGCTCCTGCTACATCCTAATGTTGAGTTATGACTGTCGGGAGCTTGTGTGGTATGACTTGAGGAAGAAAACTGCTAGGGAATTTCAGATTCCTGGTTTGCCTGTCGCATTTGGTCCGATTGTTTGCGTTGGAAGCCTTGTTTCTGTTGGTGGTGGAAAAATTGATGAAAAGAAGAAGCAACAGGGAGATGAGAAAATGAAGGAAGAGAAGGTGAAGAAGAAGAAGAGGTAAATAACATGGAAACCAACATTTATTATCGTTTGTGTTATCAGTGATTCAATATATTTTCTGTTTCTAACTTGGTTAACTTAATATGGGTCTGCTTTTATTCTTGAACATAGATAGTTCTGTATCTGTATGTTTAGATTAACCGATCAAATTATTGAGTGCTTGATTATGGAGTATATCTAAACAGGAAAATAGTTACCTTGTTTCTAACTAGGTTAACGTAATATGGTCGGTAACTATTTTCAGGTTAGTGCTTCATTATGGAGTTGGCCTTGTTTTGATCATCAATTTGGTCATCATGGGTTGTTAACTCAGCAGACCATGCCATCAGCATGGTGTTTTCTTCTCGGTCACCTAACCCCAACACCACCCCAACCCAACCCCCAGCCACCCACCAATCCTCACCCGGCTGCTACCCCATCCCTCCCTCACCCTACTGCTAAAAAGATTATATGAAGAGGGGGAGGGGTGGAAGGGTAGAAGGGCACGGCCAGGGGAGACGCGATGGATTGGAGAGTATTGGAGTTGCAGAAATTGAGGGTAGGGTGGATGATGGTGGAGTTTGAAAGAGGTGAGGGAGAGGGTGTAAGGTTAGGGACGATCTGGGAAGGGGAATGGGCGGGGAACGTGTTTTTTTTTTTCTTTCTTTCCATTTTCACAAAAGTACCTTACTCTTTGTTATTTTACATGTAAACCCCTTTTTGTCTACGTATATTAATAAAAATAACCACCAGAGCAGCTTAGTCAACATTTTCATTAATTTTTGGATGAAAAGTTAACGGTGGCCAAATATATACTCATTTTTCTTGAGTATAAGGGCAAGGATGTCAATTATTGAGTTTAAGGATAGATCTGCATCTTAGACCTAAGTACAAGGGCATAAATCTATATTTTCCCCGTAATATGGTCAGTAACTATTTTCTGGTTAGTGCTTCATTATGGAGTTGGCCTTGTTTTGATCATCAGTTTGGTCATCATGGGTTGATAACTTAGTAGACCATGCCATCAGCATGCAGTGGCGGATCTACACCAAAAAGTTTGGTGTTTCCTATTCTTTAAAAAAAAAAGATGCAAAAAAATTCAATATGTTTACAATTATAAATATAATAGGCCTCAATATGTCAACATTATATTAAACAAACACAATTTACAATTGATGTTTCCTAGGATTCATCTTTTGAAAATAAGTTAAAATCTCATCCTCACTAATAGTCATAAATACATTTCTTTCTACAAAAGTTACCAATCGGTCATTTAACCATTCATCCCCCATCTTAGACCTGAAATTGCTCTTCACATGCTTCATAGCTCAAAAGACTCGCTCAACACTTGCGGTTGGTCTTTTCGTAAATGCAAAGTCAAATGATTTTCCTTAAGAAATTGATAGTATGCATATCAACAATCAAATGAGTGGTTCTACCCATTACCCAACCCCCAAACTAGAAAAAAAAAATGAAATCAATTTTAGATTTTAGGGTTTACCTTTGATTGGACAATCTCTTCTTGTTTTCTTGAGGCGGCTGCGGAGGGGGAGAATTTCCGTCCATCCGGCGATGGTGGCGGTGGTTGTGACAGCCATTGTGGGCGGCGCCAGCGGTGAGTGAGGGAGCGGTGGCGATTGGGCGAGCGAGAGTCGAGAGCGAGAAAGGCTAGAGCGAGGGTCTGTTGTTTTGTTCCGTGTTCGTATTCTTTTTCCCAGTTAATGCGTTTCTAATTACTGAGTTTTTTTTTTTAATATTAAACACCCAAAACGACGTCGTTTTGCAAAAAAAATAAAAAAATAAAAATTACCATTGCCTGGGCAATGGCAGGCAAAGGAGTAGATCCGCCCATGTCAGCATGGTGTTTTATTGTCCTAATGGAAATCTAAAACTTGTTATTGATACATCATCAACAATACTATCAATACCAAGTTTTAGATTTTCATTACGAGATTATAGCAACCTAAAATTATTGCTTAAAGTTCCTTCGCAATAACAGCGAAAAAAGTATGAAGATCATTTTGGGACGGAGGGAGTATTTTGGAATCACCATGGTGCTTATGTGACCACCAGAGAGTCCCATGTAGGTAAAAGGTTGCATACCAGCTAACTTTATTAAGAGTTAACTCAATAAGAATTTCTTACTTCCTACCTTCATAGTTTATCTATATATATTCAATAATTTTGTTTGTCAAACTAAAGCCAACAAACTGAAACTTAATAACGGTAGGCATCGGGTCACTCTTGCCCCCCCCCCCCCCCCCCTCTATATTTCTGGATATACAATGTGTTTCAGTATTTGGAAGGTATGATCTCTATCTAGTGTAAATGTTTTATTTCTGTGTGCATCAGGTAAACATCCTACCTCTGTTATCCACTGTTTTAGTAGTTCAACTATATTTAATTGCACAAGTTTTTATTTTCTGAAGAATATTCTCAAGCTGGGATATACAGGGTCTGATAACCAAATATTTCATTGCTTTTATTAAAGAAACAGAAGTGGTGGTTGTTCTATGTTGAACGAAGATGCATGTGACTTTAAACATTTATTAGAAAATTAAATCTAGGAAGTGTGTTGTTTAAATTCATTTCTTCTTTAAGTTTTCTCTTGTATAAAACTTGCACTTACTTAAAAGTAGTTTTAGGGGTGGATGGTTTGGGCATTTTGTGGATGATAAGCTTTTAAGGCAGTGCATTAGTACAGGTTTGGTAAAAAACAAAAATTAACTATTGGTTAAGTACAGGTTTTGAAGTATGAATTGGTCTTTGCTTTTTCATTAGTACATCCTCTGATGCTCGGACTCTTTGGTTTACCCCGCCGTACCTGTGTTGGACACTATTTTAGTGTAGTCAACACCAGTCCGGCGAGGTCAACCAAAGAGTCCGAGCACCTTAGAGCACATCAGTACAGGTTTGGCATTTTAAATTTTTTTAATTGTTATTGCTTCACTGTGGTTGATCATTGTTTTGGTCAGTGATTCAGTAGATCATGTTCGTAGCGCAGTTTTTTGAATCCCTGCTTTTACAATGATTAAGATTTCTACACCTCCTTCCACTAAATAACTACACACATAAAAGAAAGTCCGTGCTTGTTTATATGATAGAGGTTATAATGAGTTTGAGTTGTTAGGCCATACCTTACTTATTTTAGGCGGTCATTAACGACATACTACAGTCGAACCTCTGCAGAGCAGTTCTTGGCACATGGTAAAACCATTGAGAATGAAGAGGTGTAAACAGTTGTTCAGGACATTTCTTTCCGAGCAATGCTAGGGTTACATAAATGTTTTACAGAATTTTGCTTACAAATACAGTTGAGGCAGACATTAAGTGGATGTTGATTTAATGAGAGTTGGGTCTTACAAACACAACATCCAATCATTTTTTAACAACACTGTCCGTAATCAAGATTTTGTTACACTTTTTTGTAACTTTAGTTTTACTACTTAAGCTTGACATGATTGTTCCGATTTTACGTCCTTATGTGTAAATTATCCTCTCCCCACCCCCTCTTTGTTTCTGACTTAAACAATTGTTTTCTTTCTTAGGGATGATTTTCTTTCGACGGGATTCAAACTGAAGCTTTGAGGAGCTTAAAGCAGTCTGTGTTGGATATGGATGACAGGTAATTTTAAAGTTAACCTTATAAATTTTTATATTCTAATTTTCACTTAAAAGACACGATATGTTCATGTACATATGCTAGTAAAAGTGCTTAAAGTCAACTTTCTAAATTTTTCTTGAAATTTTAAGTATGGACACTCATTTTAGGATGGAGGGATTTTATAAGCGTTTTTAATCCATTTTTCTTGAAATTTTAATTTACTAGTGACGGTGATTTCGTTGTCTGTGATGAAACATAATTCAGAGGTAAGTTATGTAGCATCGTGAGCAAAAACTGAAATTTCAAACAACTGGGAGTGAATTTCTTTTTCCTCATTACTTTTGAAATTTCACGCATAAACTGCTTATGTTTGTGATTTTAACTTGTTTTAGGTGGTCTACGCGCTGGACAAGTAGGCAGGATGCATTTCTCTGTTGCAAATGAAGGCTAATATGCCAGTGTTTATCTTTCTAGTTAACTCTTACTAGTGAAGTCAATGAACTTATGTTTTAGGTTAACTAAACTTTTGTGTTATGGTTTAACTGTTGTAGTAAATGTAAGGAGGGATGTGTAATTTCGCTGTTTTAGACCTAAGTAAACTTATGACTGTAAGGAGATTTAGCTGTTTCAGTGTTTAGAAGCTCTATGTTCTGTTATTTCATGCTCATTTTACAGGTAATGGCACACTCGACGTGTGCGATATATTGTTGTACTTCACGGAGATATCTTTACGGCTGATTTCGTTTTTCTTATCAATATCCAATATTTTTAAGTCTGATCGGACGATTGAAGCTCAGACGAAATCTGACCTGACACACATCATAACAAATAGGCTACCACATGTCGCACCTTTTATCGAATGACACGTGTCCCAGCCCATTCAGTTTTTTTACCGTCACCAGGAGTGAACTTGTTATATCTGATCATCCAAATGAAATTCTAAAATTTGTTCTCGTCAAACCAGTAAGTCATATACCAATATAGATTTTTAGAATTTCACAAAGATGATTAGAGATAGACATTAAAGTTCGGTGAAAGTTTACTTAATTACAAATCAAATGAGACCGTCTTTTTCCAGCTGGTTCTCATCAACATTCGCATACTCTTCTTCACTGGCGGCTACACTTTGGAGCTTCTTGATAACGTTTTTTCTTCACCTCATTATTCACCTGCATTTGCCCGGGGAAAATAAACAAAAAAAAAATAAAAAAAAATAAAAAAAACTTTTTATATACACATGTATTTATATTGGTGTAGCCAAGAGAGCTTGCATTAAAAGAACGAAAATGGTAACTCATAGTCATGATATGTTTTACTGTATTATGTACATGTGGTAAATAATAAATCGATGTGTGTATATATGCGTGTGTATTTGTTGTGTGCGAGACAAACCTGTGGGTCGTGAAGGAAGTCAGTACTGTCATTTGAGCATTTAGGGATTAACAGTGGGCGGAGCAATTGAAAACCAACTTAGTCCATGACTCTTTAACTCCGTTCTCCTTCATAACCCACACATCCGTACGAAGATGAATGTACCCACCAAGCAAACACAAGCGACCATCGAAAACCATAACATGCATACTACCAAACTTCTTATCAAAGCCCTCTGGCAATGGAACTGAATAAAAATCCTCACGGGAAAGATCAAACCCAACAACCAATTCACGATGCTCCAACACATTGTATGTAAAGCTCCTTGAACATTAGCACCCCATAGTACAAACAGGTCAGTCACGTACAATAAGAAACAAAGTTACAAAATGTAAACCTCTGCCGTTATTCACCGGCCATCTAGAAAATAAAATTGTGTTTATAGAAGACAATTTAGTCAACATACTCGATCGCGATGTGAGAGTACATAGATGCTAAAATAGGATGACTTACATAATAAAATCAGCACAGGATATGAAACTTAGAGAAATATATCCGACAATTATATCGAAAATTCATACGTAATTACCTCAAACTTGTAACTTATATATCACGTACTACATCCGTCCCAGTTTAAGGTTCTTAGTTTTTTTGTTGTTTGTCTGAAGGATCTTTGAGCAATAATTAAAGAATAATCTAATTATCTAAATGAAAATCCAAAACTTGTACCAGTATATATACTATCAATAACAAGTTTTAGATTTTCATTAAAATAATTAAATTAACATGTAATTATTGCTCAAAGTTCATTCAGACAAAAAACAAAAAAACAAAAAAAACAAAGAACCTTAAACTGGGATAGAGGGAGTAACGGATAAATAAATAATTGGCAGAAAATATAGCTAGACCACAACAAAAAAATTGTACCTCTTCTTGTTATCCTTCGTTCCCTTCGTCGCTTTGACTTGCTCAGCTTTCTTCTTCATCACGCCAAATCCACGCACTCAAACAAGGCTCTCCACAAGAACTTCTGCATAGAAGCTCTTAGGCAAGTTTTGTACAAGAGAATCCCTTACGGTATTCCTCTTCAAGTCATACCAAATTAGCTTCTTGTTATCATAGTTCAACAAAACCTCACCCCTATCATCCGAATAAACTAGAGGCACAATGCTGCCATAGGGATTAACAGTCGGCGGAGCAATTGAAAACAACTTAACCCATGACTCTTTAACTCCGTACTCCTTCATAACCCACACATAAGTACGAAGATGAATGTACCCACCAAGCAAACACAAGCGACCATCGAAAACCATAACATGCATACTACCAAACTTCTTATCAAAGCCCTCTGGCAATGGAACTGAATAAAAATCCTCATGGGAAAGATCAAACCCGACAACCAATTCACGATGCTCCAACACATTTGTATGTAAAGCTCCCTGAACATTAGCACCCCATAGTGGTTGAAAATCGGGTAAACAATAAGGGAAATCTCGAACCCTTCCCCAAGATTTCGATTTCAAGCTGTAAACCCTAGTCCTAGAACCAAGTGACTCACGTCCTCATCACTTAACTCAACAACTTTAACCACTTTATAATCATCATTAACCAAATCATACCCTAACCCATAATTTTCCTTGTAACACAAAATCATCATCCTCACCAGAATCGGAAATATGGCAATTAGGTAATTTAACAAACTCTCTCGTCGATGGATTAAGCAAATAAATGTCATCATCCCTTCCTAATAAAAGTAAACCATTGCAAGAACCCCATAGTGGGCGAAAATCGGGTAAACAGAGCATACTCTTCTTCACTGGCTGCTAGACTTTGGAGTTTCTTGATAACCTTTTTCTTTAGCTCATTATTCACCTGCATGCATTTACCCGGAAAAAATTTAAAATTTTGTTATATATACTAAAGCGATGTATATATACTCCCTTCAAATCAAAATTGTTAGGTCCTAACAAAATGTTTTGATGAAGATTGATCATTTAACGGGACAGAGTTAAATGGTGTAAATTGCAAAGAAAATTAGATGCCAAAGTTACCCCAAGTCCTCCATATTCCTAAGTTTTTCAACAGTGATTCTCACCACCTATCAAGGCCGCAAAATATTCAATATTAGACTCAATGGAAAGCTAATTTAATGAGGAACAAGGCTATGCAATCAGATTTTGCAGTGGAGCTCCAGGTGTAAAGATATATACGAATTACTCAAATGGGGTATAAATGAAGGGGTGGTCAAGTGTAAAACTCCATAACTTCACATGGAATGTGCTGGCTAGTGAATAGTATGTACGTTGAAATGACAACAACAACAACAACAAAGCCTTAGTCCCAAAATAATTTGAGGTCGGCTAACATGAATCCTCATATGTCATCGTGATAAAAGAAAAGAGAGAGAGAGAGAGAGAGAGAGAGAGAGAAAGAGAGAAAAAAGATGGAGAAAATAAAATAAATAAATAATAATAATAATAAAAGTACGATCAACCCCCATCATTCACATGGATTTTCGCCCGCCACTCCGGCCTCTTCAACGCCACATCTTCATCCACTCCGAGTAAAATATTCAATATTAGACTCAATGGAAAGCTAATTTAATGAGGAACAAGGCTATGCAATCAGATTTTGCAGTGGAGCTCCAGGTGTAAAGATATATACGAATTACTCAAATGGGGTATAAATGAAGGAGGTGGTCAAGTGTAAAACTCCATAACTTCACATGGAATGTGCTGGCTAGTGAATAGTATGTACGTTGAAATTGACAACACAACAACAACAAAGCCTTAGTCCCAAATAATTTGAGGTCGGCTAACATGAATCCTCATATGTCATCGTGAATAAAAGAAAGAGAGAGAGAGAGAGAGAGAGAGAGAGAGAAAGAGAGGAAAAAGATGGAGAAAATAAAATAAATAAATAAATAATAATAATAATAAAAGTACGATCAACCCCCATCATTCACATGGATTTTCGCCCGCCACTCCGGCCTCTTCAACGCCACATCTTCATCCACTCCGAGTAACTCATTTCATTCTCAATCACCTTAATCCAAGTTTGCTTGGGTCTTCCCCTACCCCTCACCATTTTATCACTTCTCCACTCTTCAGGCCTCCTAATCGGTGCATCACTCGGTCTCCGTCTCACATGACCAAACCACCTTAGACGATGCTCCCTCATTTATCCTCAATGGGCGCAACTCCTACTTTACCCCTGATCACCTCATTTCTCAATCGATCTTTTCTGTATTATGCCCACACATCCTCGTAGCATACGCATCTCACGCTACAATTCATCTTATGATATGACACTGATGACACTGTTTCACGGCCCAATTCAGTGCCATAAAGCAGTGCATGCCTAATTGCCGTACGCTAGAATTTTCCCTTTAATCTATTTGGCATGCCACGATCACAAAGAACACTGTGGCACTCTTCCACTTCAACCAACCTGCTTTAATCCTATGAGCACATCTCCATCCAATTCTCCATCTTTTTGGATAATAGATCCAAGATAGCGAAAGACTCGAAGCTTGGACAATCTTTCCATCGAATGTGATCACTCCTGCCTCTCTGTTTCCAACTTTGCTAAATTTACACTCCATATATTCAGTTTTGCTTCTGCTTAACCTAAAACCTCGAGATTCCAAAGTGTGTCTCCACAACTTCAATTTACTTTCAACACCTTTTGTCTCATCAATCAGCATAATATCATCTGCGAACAACATACACCATGGAATATCATCTTGGATTGACCTCGTCACTTCGTCCATTATCAATGTACGTTGAAATTGAAGAAGAAAGAAATCATTCGAAGAATTGAAGACATGTTTCCACAAAACAGGGAATTAATATTAAAGGAAAAGACCATTGACCAAAGACCAAAGCCTTCTTTGACCAAACCCAACGGTTATTTCCCACTTCCTCCTCTATATATTTCTTGAGTTATGCCATACTCAAGTGTGTGAATCTAGCCCCAATTCACCCCTCCCTTTTTGGCATGTTTTGACCTTAGTGCGTGCAGAATAAACACCAATTGCACACACTATGCTTTTCACCTCAGAAACCAACCCAAATTATACCCAATATACCCAAATTTGGTGTGTGTAACCAATGTACACCTATTTCATATACCACACCAAATATTCGCAAGCCATTCAAACTTGAGGGGGAACCCGACAGCTTTAAGAAGAGCTTCCCCTGACAAATTCAAGTGTCATGCAAAAGAACTACATCACATTTGTGAACCATTTTCTTTTTCTTTATGCTAACGCAACTAGCATGCTTAATTAGTGAGGCTAATTAAGTTGGAAAATTTCGAGAGGATTTTCTAACAATTCCTGTATTGCCCGAGTGAAGAGGATTATAATGGATTGTTTCCCATTGTTCAGGACAATGGGGGTGGATGTAGGAGGTGTTGCTATACTCCGAACCACGTTAAAAATTCGTCTCGTCTCTTTTTATTTCTTGTCTTGCACTTTATTTTCCATCATATAAACCTATGCTCTAACATGTTTTAATCTATTGTTGTGTGATCACTTAGAGAATATAAATCGATAATTGGCATAGGAATATATATGTTAGACAACTACTACAAGGCCATAGAAATTATTTATTTCGCTGCACATAATTCCTATTCATTTTGGCCTTTAGAGTTCAAAAGAAAATAGTGACCTTTCAAGATAGTGGACCTATATCTCAGAGATAATGGACTTTCTCAGAGATAGTGGACCTTTCTCAAACATAGTAGACCTATCTCAAAGATAGTCGACCTTGTTATCTTACTCCTTTTCAACTATCAAGTGTCATATTCTTATATATGGACCTTTCAAAAATGATAGTCCAATTTCTTATTTTTGTTTGTCCCAGAAAGTCAGTCTCATTTCCAAAATGAAGGCTTCAAAAATCACTGAATTTCCAAAACTTTTACAGTAACTTAAACATGTTTGAAAAGTCAAACGGGACTATACGTCCGTGTTTGTGGGTGAGAGAGATACAAACTTGTGGGTCATGAAGGAAGTGAGTTATGTCATTTAGGGCAACTCATGACATTGTTCAGAGAGGAATGTGTGCTTCCACTGGTCTTGTGCTTGTTCTGTTGTGAAATTCTGACCAGCAAAGTTCCTTTCTGCAAAGGTGGCAGCGAGTAGAGAGACGTTAGAATGAGAAATGTTCAGTTAACTTGCCTAATCAGTCTCTGCAATTCTTAGGAAGAAGATTATAGTGTATTGATCTCACTTCATGACAGTGGGGATGGACGCAGGAGAAGTGTTATTGCTCCAACCACCTTAAAATTCTCGCCTCTTCTCTCTTTTAATTTCTTGTCTCGCGTTTTAATTTTCAGTTCAAGGATGCTATTTCTTGCTTTAATATATTATTGCTTGATCACATAGACAAGATAAAATTGACAAAGAGGCTAGGAATATATATGATAGACAACAACTATAAGGCCATAAATTTTATCCATTCCGCTGCACATAAACTCAATATCATTTTCGGTCTCGAGAGTGTTTAAAAAAAAGAGGGACTTTCATAACTTAATCTTAAATATCCTAAAATGAGTGTTGTTGTGCATGAAGACGGGCAATGCTAGGGGCACAAAAGAAGTTTACAAAATCATGGATATAAAGTGAGGTGGCGATATTTTATTGGTTGCATCGATTGTAGACCCGGCACACTCTAATTAAAAACACCAACAAAATTTTGTGATCTTCTTACAGTAAAAATGATGTCTGACAACCTTAACTAATTAGTAAAAACAAAGTACGAATCTCTATAAAAACACTTGCAGTAGCTTTCACAGAAAATTAAACATGTGATCTTCTTACAGTAAAAATCACCAACATGTATAGGTCTTCATCTCACAAGTAAATCCTTATAACATACCTATGTTATATACTCCCTCCGTCCCGCCGGAAATTGCAAAACTTACCATTTTGGGCGTCCCATAGAAATTGCAAAATCCATAAATGGAAAGTTTTTAATACTTTTTAATTAGTGGGTCCCACTTCTCATACTCACATCCACTAACCCACTAACTATTCTCTACCCCACTTTCTCTCTCCCACTCAACTATCAACACTCACAACACATCACCTTTTTCACTTTTTCTCTTAATTCTTGTGCCATAATTTTTTTTTGAAGTTTCCGGCGGGACGGTAGGAGTATATATATATATATATATATATATATATATATGTTAGTAAATCAGACCCAAGAGATATCAAATAACGAACACAAATCAACACAGAATATACGTGTTCACCAATCTCTATTGGCTACCTCCACGGGCAAAGGGAAACAGGTATTATTATGGCGGAGAAACAATTACATGAGGATAATCACACTAATCTATGTTTGCATGAACTTTGATCACAAAGTTCCTAGCTGTGCAAATCCTTAGATCTAGAATCACTGATCTCTCTCTCCATGTCAATTGAATCAAGCACACAAAAATACTAGTTTATGGCTAGTATTTATAGGCTAGAGACCTAAACCAGAAGACAAAAGGAGTCCTTAATTAAATCCCCAAAAGGATTTAATTACTTTCCTTTTTCTTCTCAATTTTGACTTATTCAAAGTCATTTACTCAAACAATCTCCACCGTGACTTTGAATCTCCCCTAATAATTCAGATCCACGAGCTTCCGACATAGACTCCACCTTGAGCCACATCCCTCGTACCAGATTTTTCAACCTTTGCCTCAGTCTGTCTTTCGTCAAAGACACTAGATTTGTCGTCCGACAACCAGATTTTTCGCGCGCTCTCCATGTATCTTCAAGACACTCAGAATTTGCCTCACCAGGCAAACAACCTTGTCCTCTGGATAATCAGATTTTCTGCATGCAATGTATCCTACGGACACCCAGAATCACCCCAACGGGCAATTAACAGTCATTCAGACGTGGCCCATCCAGTCGACATTGGATCTTGCCAACCATGACTGACACAATTGGTATGTGTTGATCTTCTAGCCGTGGCTTGCCCAGTTCACTCCGGCCTAGAGTAAAACGATGCTCCACCTGCTCGTCAATACCCTCACCAATCTCAGAACCTTGGAGGATACACAAGGAATCTTTTCTTCCGCCCTTCAGATATACATCCGAACCTTTGTAGACATCCAGAACTCCACCTTCACCTTTGAAACTGTATCCCTTCTTGTCCAACCGACTAAGTGATACCAGATTCTTTGCTACTTGTGGAACGTGTCTCACCTTGTTCAATGTGAGATATTTATCACCAGAAGTTCTCACCCTTACAGAGCCCATCCCAACTACTTCGCAGATAGATCCATTAGCCATATAAATACGGTCTCCATCCTTCTGCTCATACGTTGTAAACTGCTCATTGCGTGAACACATGCGATAAAAAACTCCCGAATCTAGAACCCAATGCAACTTCCTTGCACGCTTCTTCTTCGGTCACCAGAGCATAATCACCGTCCTCATTCAGTTTGTCACTGCTCGCCATCGCTGCAGCTGACTCAGAATTCTTCAGACGCGGAGTCAGATGTACAACTCTGAAATCTAACAAGATTATTGCCTCGGGAAACACAGATTTTGTATCTACTTCTATATAACTAGAATAGACTACAACAGATGTTAGATCTTCAGATTATACCAGACAGCTAACTTCTGATCACAGAACCCTAGCTTCAAATCTTCGTCTTCAGATGTAGATACTAGACACCGAAACGCTCTAGATGCGTTCTTGGATCACCACCGAACACCAGAAGAACTTTCAGATTCAGATCTACCAGATTTGTTATTTCTAGCACAGATTTCTGCACGGACACTGCACGCGGACTGCACGAGAAAAACTGCACGCGATTTGCACAACCAAAACTGCACGCGACCCGCATCAAGATTGCACGCGAACTGCACTTTTTCTGCACGCGATCTGCACTTTTTCTGCCCTGCGATCTGCACGCCCAATGCATAATCTTCTATAAGATAATAAACCTGTTCTTCCCGTCAGACTTGTTGATTTTCTTGTCCATCCCGGAATCCATCTCTTTCTACACCGCAGCGGAATGCCCTGACCTTTCTCAACTAACCCGGCTCTGGTGCCAATAAGAGAAATAGCAACAAGAAACTCCAAACGCATACAATCGAAGACAAACACCAGCAGCTTCTGTCCGGATACAATTTCGGATGCTACGGACATCAAATCCGATCTTCACCGTTCAGATCGAAGATCTATGAGTGCAGAAGCTACTCACCGAAAATCAGCACGATCCAACGGTGAACGAATGCGCTACGCCTTTTTCTTCACCGCTGCGCTGGATAAAAAACGGACCAGAAACTGCTACCTTGTTTTTCTTCGATCTTGGATCTCTTCCGTCGATGCTAATTCTCCTTTTCAACCAGGCTCTGATACCACTTGTTAGTAAATCAGACCCAAGAGATATCAAATAACGAACACAAATCAACACAGAATATACGTGGTTCACCAATCTCTATTGGCTACCTCCACGGGCAAAGGGAAACATGTATTATTATGGCGGAGAAACAATTACATGAGGATAATCACACTAATCTATGTTTGCATGAACTTTGATCACAAAGTTCCTAGCTCTGCAAATCCCTAGATCTAGAATCACTGATCTCTCTCTCCATGTCAATTGAATCAAGCACACAAAAATACTAGTTTATGGTTAGTATTTATAGGCTAGAGACCTAAACCAGAAGACAGAAAGAGTCCTTAATTAAATCCCAAAAAGGATTTAATTACTTTCCTTTTTTCTCTTCTCATTTTGACTTATTCAAAGTCATTTACTCTAACAATATATATATATATATATATATATATATATATATATGTACACATCATGCTTGTATGTATACATTGTTTGAATTATGTAACAGTTCAGTGCGTGTTCTTTTTTCTATAAGCAATTATTCCAGGAAAAAAGTCATCCCTAGGAGAAGGAAACAATACATCAGAAGAAATTCATTAAAGTTTCAAATTAAAACAATAACAAATAATTCATGGCTATCCGTCACTTACATACCTTTCTTTCCTCTTCTTGGTTTTCTCCAGCCCATGAAGTTGAACAAGACTCTCAATGCAAACTCCTACATTAAAATATGCATCCAAATCACTATTAGACATATACACGTTGTAAAAATGATTACTTCCTAAATCATGCCAAGTAAATTTTCTTGAAGAGTAGGGATTTCATCGGTAGCCCGAGAACGCCAATGCCTTTGAAACATTGCGGAAACGGAGTAGGGATTTCACCGGCAGTCCGGGAAGAATGCTGGTGATTAATTCTGGGAAGATGTGGTGAGACATGGTGAGAGTTTGGGGGTGGTTGAAACTTGAAGGGGAGAGGCAAAAAAAAAGTTAACAGTTCTAGTAGTGCAACTAACAACAACTTAGGCTCCGTTTGTTTCACTCGAAATAAATACTTTCAGAAAATGTTACATTTTCCCGAAAATGAAATGAATCAAAATAAAGTTCTTACATGTTTGTTTTCTTTGATGGATCTTTGATTTTTTTTTCCTCGGGCTTTTCTTGATAACAAATAGACGTATCATTATTAAAGTGCAGGTATGTTGTTTGCTCGAGCTCGTGTTCAGCTAGGATTGAGATCACTTGATAGATTGACAAGTGTTTGAGCTCGAATAAAGCTCCAAACTCAACCGCGATCAGCTTGAAAAAAGCAACATGTAAAAAACTATAAACGCAATCGAATCAAGTTCAAACCACCCAACTGAGCTCGATAAAACTCCACTCAATAGTCAAGCTCGAACGCCAAAAACTTATCTCAAATACACTCCTACTCGGTAGCGGAGCCAAGATATTTATAAAAGGGGCAAAATATCATTTATTGCACTAACATCCCTAAATTTAGTGATTTTTAATGGAACTTACACTAATTTTTATTTTTTGTTTTATAATTCAAATGGGGGAAACTACTACCATATGCCCCATATGCTATGCTCTAGATTTTCCTGTGCCCCACTACCCCTAACCCCCTGCTCATATCATATGCAATTTAAAAGAAATGAATCTCAAAACTAGTCATTTCAAGCCAACCATAAAAACATAACAAAAACAAACATCTGAAATTGCATTATCCTTAAATATTTGCGGAAATAAATCAGTTTTATTGACATCCCCGGGATGACAAGGATAACCTTTCCACCCAATCCGAATTCCAAGGGATCAAAAATGAGAGAGATCTAAAGATAATATTAAATTAAAACACACACAAAAAGCGCACACATACCAAAACATACAAGATACAAGGATACAATTCAAGATATGCATCAAAAGAAAAATAGTCACTCTCCATCTCAAAGTAAGAGTCCTACCTTCTATTTTGGTACGTTCCTGAGTAAGAGTACCTTACCCAAAATGGCAAATGATAGTAACGTATGAATAGTGTTTTGGATAATTTTGTCCCTTACCGGTTGCACGATGGATAGTTGATAAATGACTATTTTATAGACATTTATAGTACAATATAGTATAATTTAATTGTCATTTTATCTCCATTTAGTTGCATTTAGTTTAAATTAGCTTACTTTATTTTTATTACGCGGATATAATGTGCTTGGTGGTATAGTTGTGTGCTTTTGATGCCGGAACCAAGTGATTGGTATTTGCCAGTTTCAGTAAAATCAGTCCACTTTAAAGGAGTGTATCTCTCTGACGTTTTGTCCAAAAATTACAAGAAAAATATCATTAAATAGGCCTCTGAGTCTAGTTTCTACAACTTCTTTCGGAACACCATTTGGAGCTTTCTAGTGAGAGTTATGACTGTTTTGGTGAAGGACATTTTGAAAGTCAGATTCATCCGAAAATTGTCTAGTATTCATGTTTCTAATGTCTTTTAATATTTCTAGGCTATCTTATCTCTCAATAATTATTGTTAGTCTTATCTTTTTGTAATTTTAGTTTTCCTAAGCTTGGAGGGATGTTCCAAGTAATCTATAAATACCCTAGAAGATGCCATTGTAAAACAGGTTGAGTTTTGAGTGAATTTATAAACATAATGCTTAGTGCTTGTTTCTTGTTCTTTCTCTCTTTGGTGGATTCCATTGAGTAGTGAACATTTTCTAACTCTGTATCCTTTTGGTGGATTCCAAAGGTGGTGAGTTGCTTAATCCTGTATCCTTTCGGTGGATTCCGTTAGGTGGTGGATATATACCTATCCATTTCTATCTCTTTTCTCTATTTTTATTTCCGTTGCCTTTCCCCGTATCAGTTTTGGACAGGTTTTAGGTACATTTTGGAGCAATTTTGGTTGAAGGACAAGCTTGGAGCATGATTAGGAAGAGAAGGAATGACTTAAGCAAGAAAAATTAAGAATCGGGACGGACCCTCAAAGATTTGGCCAAACCATGCCTTGGAAGAATTCCTTATTTCAGAAAAAGTCAAAGATCCGGCCAAACCATAGAATTCCTATATAAGAACACTTTTTCACTAGATTTTATCATCCAGAAATTATTGTAACAATACTCTAGCAAATTTACATTTTCTTAACATCATTGTTCTCCATATTGTAGGATCAATTGGTGTTCTTGAGTAAAAATTATGAAGTAAAGAAATAAAGTATTTGAGGTTTCCTTTCATCCTTTGTTCTTTCTACAGTCGTTGTGAATAAGTATCTTTCTTCTCTATTCTATTTTATGTCTTATTTACAATTAATCTTTGTAGTTTTAATGATGGCTTGTGAGTAATCCCCCATATTCTTGGGGTTGGAAACTCAACATAATGTGTTCATTACTTTAATTCATGCTCTCTTTTCTTCTCTTCATCTTAAAACAATTTCTTCATATCGTAACTAAACGCCTACAACCATTATGACGTCCTTGTTCGTATGAATTCTAGTTAGTCGAGGGAAGGACCTAGCGGTGAATCTCGACTAGCGGAACCATATGAAGTAACTGGGTTTCTATTAATCACGAGAGTAGATTAATGGCCTAGGGATGTTCCTTGAGTGGAAAGTACGTGGATTTTTATGAACTTAATGAGTTTTTACAAATGAACGGAACCATCGAGAGAAAGGCCGTGTTAGTATTAAAATACGTGTGTTTTAAGCCTTGGTCATAAGAAGTTGACACAACCTAGCGTATCATCCTTGATTTTAAAATGAAACTTTAATCTAAAGAGCATGATTACTTGATGAATGCATATTGTTTGAGTCCCAACCCCGGGAATTCTTTCAACATAAGAAGTTTTAATCCAAAGATAGAGTAGTTGCAATTTATTTCTAGATCGTGACAAACCATTATTTTCCCAATCACTTTTATTTTTCTTTTCATAATAAGCAAATATTTCCTAAAGTAACATTGTCTCCGTGGGATCGACCCGTACTTGCACATCACTATATTACAATAACCCGTGCACTTGCGGATTTTAACTAAGCCGCTACATTTTGGCTTAACTTGGACAATTATATCCTCAATCCACTTGCACACTTTACCCATTTCCTTTTATTTCATTAATAAAAGTGCACAAGCAAGGTAGGTCTTACCCTTAGATAGAGGGAGTAACATTTAGAGATATGTTCAACCAATCAACAATATAATGGAAATAATTCATACTTAGATGGATCAAAACAATTTTTAGATAGAAAATTACATTTAAATGATTGTTCAATTTCACAAAAAATAAATAAAAATTAATTGATTTCCCTAAAACAACAAGGATAACCTTTCCACCCAATTCAAACTCCCAAAGGAATCAAAAAGAGAGATCTCAAAATAAAATTAAAACAAAAGTGCGTGCACAAGCGCACACAAAAACCATTGAAGATACAAGGATACAATTCAAGATATGCATCAAAAGAAGATAATAAATTTACATTTTGAGATATGTTCAACGAATCAACATACATCAGAATAATTAGCACTTAGAAAGGATCAAAATGATTGACACAAAAAAAAAACATTTTAAAAATTATTCAATTTCACATAACTGACCTCGGATCTAGTGAAAGGAGCCTTCTCTCGTATGAAGGCCTCGATTCTTCTTCGATGAATTGTTAATACGATTCTCAGTAGTACATGGCATCCTAATTAGAAGGCCATAATCTTCATCTTTGAATTAAACTAAAATATTCATCGCCGTCAAGAGCAGCGGCAGAACATATGTATTTGGCTTCCAAGGGTTTCATAAGGATCTATATATAGGCATATTTAGGGCAAACATCTAAGTTTGGGAAATAACATAACTATGCCCCTCTACTATACTTTGACTGACAAATTCGCCCTCATATTAATTTTTTTTGTGAAACGTTGCCCATATAGTAAGAAATGGCAGTTTGATATTGCCATCACAAGCTAACTGTCGTTGATTTCTTGTTGTGTGTGTGTATATATATATTACATGGTCAGTAGTCCCACGAAAATAAACATTATATTTTATCAAAGTCTTTAATTTTATGCTTTAAAATTAAACACATTTAATATATTGTTGAAATATTTACAAAACTAAAAAAAATAAATTCAAATAGGTTTATTTAAAAATGGTTTAAAAGGAATATGTTTTATATATAGAAACAACCCAAAATATATTATCAATATTTATTTAAAAATAATAGTATAATATAAGTATCTCAAGTTTAAATTCCAAAATATTTATATTCTAGATAATAAAAAACTGGAATATATTCAGAAATATAAAATTGAATAACATTGCTTTTTTTTTTTTTAATTATTTTATTATATAATACATTATTTCAAATAGATAGGTGAAATGCAATTTGACAATAATGATAATAATAAATATGTTTCAAATCACAGCACCCGCATATCGGGCCATTTAATCGATTGAGCGAGAGACCTTCCACATGGAGAATGGACCTACAGCTGAGTAAAGTGATTTCTAAAACTTCAAAAATAAAAAAAAGAAATGATTTTTATAGAGTCAGCATCCCCGTTAAAACTTAACGTCGGCTAAACGCAAGGGTAATGTCAAGTACTACCTCCATATTATGGAGGCAATGTTCAGGAAATGATAGTACGAGAACAAATATGTTAGTGATGCATAGTACAAGACCCACATTTATGTGTGACCATTACATGTATTCGAATCATTTCTTAGAAGTTAAATATTTGGGGTAGTATTTTTCCATTCTTTTCTTTCAATTTTTTGCATTTATTTCTACCATCTCTGTAATTTACTAAAATGGCATGTTTCAGATGGAAAATTGGAAATAGGCCTTGGATTTTCTTGAAAAGTTCAAAACATATGACAGAACGGAAAGAATCGGAAGTATATACACCCATAATGGATTAAATGGGATTTAATTCCAGCGAGAAACAAGCAACAAATAAGATTAGGATAGGACTTTTCCTCTTTATTGAAGATATCGTAGACTGCAAAGTGGTTCTAACTCTGTATTCATTTCTTTTTAATAAAATTCGACTCCTCCAATTTAATTGAAAAAACTGTAAAGGGGATAATGGCTAGAAAAGGGCAAACGACAAATTGGGGTAACGTACTATTGAGTTTTTTGCAATTAATGGAACATACTAAGAATTGACATCTTAATGTAACGTACTTTACCATCTCATTTCATAGTATGGAACGTATCTTAACGACGTTAAAAAAAAAAAAAAACTAAAATATTAACAAAATAAGAAAAAAACTAATATCCGTTAAGAAGAACACTAACCCCGCTAAATGGAAACTCATTTCCACCACCTTCTCAATCTTACAATCATAGCCTTCATCCCACCACAACACAGCCACCACCCACCATTAACACAGCCACCACCCACCATCAACACAGCCACCACCCACCATCAACACCACTCACCACCCACCCTCACCACCATTCAATTCACATACCAAATTTTGAAACCCCCAATTACAAAATAAAAAAATCAATTCTTTCAACTAATTTCAAACTTTGTACCCAGCTGGAAAAGAAATTAGAAAGAGAAATCAACAAAGGGCGTGGAGGGAAACCCTAGCCTCCTCGTTTCATCACCCCAACAAGATTGCAGATGAAATCATTGGTATAATTTATGTTCTAAAAAATCTAGGGTTCAATCCAGTGAAATCCGAGGTGCAGGGAAAGAACAATCGGGCCTGATTGGTGTTGGAGGAGTTGTCGACGCGAAATGGAAGAGAAGGGGCGCAGGGTAGGGGGTGAGCGAAGGGAGGCGTGGAGGGGAAGACTGACATGGACTAGGGTTGAAAGATGATGAAGATGGTGTTTGAAGATGGAGAAGATGGGGGCATTGAGAAGTATAATAGCTGATGGGTGGAATTTTGGGTGGTTTACAAACTAAAAAGAAAATTTTTGGTCCGGAAGATAAGGCTGAGAAGGAAGGATTCTCAAAACAAAAAAATGTTAATTTTTTTTAACGAGGTTAGTTTACTTAACAAGTTTGTTCGTTCCGTTATTGAAATTTTGACGTCATCTAACTTGGTTACCTTATTTGCAATGAGACTCAAAAGTATGTTGCTTTATGTTGTCAATTAATAGTATTTTACCTTTTGTGCAAAGGAAGCTTATTATGAGACCTTAACAAACTCATTGTTCATCACCATAAAGAATAGCAGGAAAAGCTGAATGAAGAAACAATTCAAGATTTGGAAAATCCAAAGCCACAACATAATTGCAGTAACAAATGACATCTCACAATTGCAGAAACAATATTTAAAAAAAAAAAAAAAAAAAAAAAAAAACACAAACCACTAGAAAAAGAACAAAAAAACAGACTTTTACTTGTAACAAATGACCCAGATCCTCAAATCAGAAACAGAGTGAAAAAATGCAAATCAGAACTTGGGAAAGAAAAACAAGTACAAACAATACGTTGTATATCAACATTGAAACCCTAGCAAACGAAAATGGCTGTGATTACAAAAACCCATATCAATTCATGAACACAATATATTTAAATTGAAGAGTTTAAGGAGAAAAGAATTGAATATTTCATAAAAGTGATCGATGACAAACCCAAAAGTGACAAACGAAGGAAATATTTAAAATAAAAATTAGAAAATCCAGCTCCATTCACAATTTCACATACCTAGTGGAGATGGAGAAGCCAATTTTCTGGCACTTTCAAACAAACGGACGAGGTGGCCGTCAACTTCTCTACTTTCGACGGTCATCTCCGTCGACATAGTTTCCGCCTGGAGATGTCGAACTTCTGCGCTTCAGTCGAATACGCGTCAAATGAGGGCCGCGCAACTCATGGAAACCAACGGTCCAAATTATATTTTGGTAAATCAACCGTCCAAATTAAAATAAAAATTAATTTTGCCCACTAAATTGAAAATTATACTTCCTCCCTATCAGAGTTTTTTAAGTGTTGTATCGGTCAAGAGTGTTAGAGATACAAAAGATCCGGGCTCTTCTACTACGTGACTTATCTTGCACTCCACGTCTTAGTCTTCTACTTATTTTAAGTATTTGTTTTCTATTCAATGACTAGATTTACTTTCCTAGATAATTACTTCTCTTATATAAATAGGATGTTCATCATATCAATAAGATAATTCAGTTTCATAATATTTTCTATGTTACTTGTATTTCATAATTCTATCATGGTATCAAGAGCATCAAAGATCCATACCAAATTTTTATTCTTTTCGGCTCTCTCATCCCTTTCCATGGCCGAATTTTCCCAACTAGCCAATCCCGATGAACCAACCAAACCTCTTATTATTGTATCTCTCTGCCACATACTCAAACTAACCCCCACCAACTATATCGCCTGGAAAATCCAAGTAGAAGCCTCCCTTTTAGGTTATGCTCTCTACCCCTACTTAGATGGCAGCCTCCCTGCCCCACCAGAAACCCTAACCACAATCGTCACCACTAACCCAACCACCGCAGATGAAACACCCAAAGCCGGCACCCACCAAGTCACCTCACCTAACCCGGCCTATAACACCTAGTTCCGCCAGTACAAACTCATACTTAGTGCCCTTGCTGGCTCCCTCACTGCACCTATCGTTCCCCTCATATCCCAGTGCTTCACCACCCAAGCCGCCTGGAAAACCCTAGCCAAAATCTATGCCAGTCCTTCCAAAGGCCATCTCAAGCAGATTAAAGACCGTCTCCGCAACATCACAAAAGGATCGAGATCCATTACCGATTATATGCATGATTTAAAGTTATGTGCCGATCAACTCGCCAACTTGGGTCGCCCCATTGATCTTGATGATCTCACTGACAAAGTGCTAGAACAACTCTAAGACCCCGACTACGACAGTGTAGTCAATGCCGTCCCAAAGCCGTGACACACCCATCTCGTTTGATGAACTCCATGAAAAACTCATCACCAAAGAACTCTCTCTCAAACACCGATCCACCACCACACCCACCTTCCCGGCTTCAGTCTCATATGCCGCCAAACCACCACCTCGCAACTCCTCTCCAAAACAGCCCTCCTTCCTTCCGTCCACCACCAACTACACTCCAAACCCTAACCCTCAATCGTCGAATCCTAATCGTTCCTGGTCTCAATACAAGGGTAAATGTCAGTGGTGTCGCCTTGATGGTCACTTCCTTAATCAATGTGCAGCCTTCAAACAACTCTATCCTCATGTAACCTTCCCTCAACCTCCACAAACTTCCAGCCATATTCCCCAAATCCACGGCCTCCCCCTACCGTGGGCCGTCCACCTCTCAACCAACAGCCTATTCAGCCACTACACAATCCCCCAATCAACCAGGATGGCTCATTGTTAGGTTATTTCCGCAAGTGCACGGGTTTTTGTAGTATAGATAGTGCAAGAGCGAGTCGTTCCCACGGAGACAACTTTACTTATAAAATGTTTTGCTTTGGATAAAAGAATAAAGAAAGGGAAATGATTGGGGAGTATAAAATTGTTTGTCACGACTAGAAAGTAATAATAAAAACTATAGCTTAGATTGAAAACTCTTATGGTTAAGGAATTCTCGGGATTGGGATACAAACAACATTGTATTCATCAATTAATCATGCTATTTTCAGATTAAAATTTCATTTTGAAACAAGGATGGTATGCTAAGCCTACACTACTTCTCACGATCAAGCAAGTAGCGTTTGTATTCTCATACTAATTATGCCCTATCTCTCGATGGCCCATAATTAGTAAGAATCCATTAAGTTTTCTTTATGAAAATCAGCATACTTTCCACTCAAGGAGCATCCCTAAGCCATTACACTACTCTCGTGAGTAATGAACTTAGTTCTGACTATATGGATCCGCTAATCAAGGTTCTCCGATCAGTACTTCCCTTGATTAACTAAGATTCATACAAATCATGGACGTCATCATGGTCGTAGGCGTTAAAGTTTGATATAGTGGAATTGTTTAAGATGAAGAGAATAAATTTAGAGCATGAATATTAATAAATACAAATGTTGCTTGAGTTATCCAACCCCAAGAAAAAGGGGGATTACTCACAAGCCATTTGGGAAATAATAAGAATAAGATAAATAAAATAAAGATAGAGAAAAAATACTTATTCAGAAATTAAGATGAGAACACAAGACTTGAAGAGAACCTCGATATATTATTGCTTGAAAACTCAGAAAATTGCTAAGAAAGTTTTATAACTTTTTGCAATTTCTGAGATAAAAATGATATTTGGAATACAAACTTTGCTATTATGTGTTTACAATAATTTCTAGATATCTAAAACACTGATTTCTACTTCTATATATAAGCCTTGGAGGAGATGATGCACTTTTTTCCCGGATGGATGCTTTGAGAGGTCTCCATTTGAAAAGGCATCTTTTGCTGATTCAGGGGGTGCTCGGCCGAGTCAAGGAAAAGTGCTCGGCGAGCAAGTCTTTGAAAATTAATTTTGCCTTCTGATGCCCATGCTCGGCCGAGTCAAGGATGGTGCTCGGCCGAGCACCTGGGTATGGTCCGGGCGGATCAAGGCTCAAAAGTCTTGGAATCTTCATTTTTCAATTGGTCCGGCCGGTATATAGTTGGGTCCGACCGACTTAGCTCTTGCTGCTCCGATTTTGTGCCAAACATCATTTCAAGCTCTCCCAATCCTGACCTTAGACCAATATTGCTCCAAAAGTACCTAATTTCTGTCAACACTTAACAATATTACCAAGCGTTTTATATTCGTGAAACAATATAAAATTAACTATTTTAACTAAACAAAGCTAAGAATTGAGATAAAAAGGTATGTAAAATATATTATAAAAGACTATAAAATAGTCGTTTATCAACTCCCCCACACTTAAACCTTGCTTGTCCCTAAGCAAGTTAGAATTTGGAAAAAGGGAAGAGAAGAATAAATGACATACAAGAATAAGTAAAAGAAATAACACGCTCTCTTTTAAATGATTGTATTGCCTTGATAAAAATCTCCACACTTATTTTTCCGTCCCTTCTATAATTCAAGAATTTTGCTCATAGAAACTAGGATTATATTGGGAAATAGATAGAAAATTATAAGTTTCAAATAGCAAGAATAATTCATTAAGTAAAGCATATTGAAATAGCCAAATGAACTTTTGGATCACAAGTAAGGTTTGAAATAAATTTCACTCTTTAGAGTGCTTTGTGAAGATTTGCTTCATGCTTGGTATTCATCATTTACAATGACTTTTATTCCTTAACCAAGATACTCATAGTTGTTATGCACCTTGAATCACAAAAAATGGAGGCGGAGGATGGTAGTGGAAAAGGCTAGAGATTATATTAGTTATACGTGGCAATTTAGTTTCTTGATTTGAATTGTTCCACTCTATAATGATTTATTCATTTAGGTATTCGAGTGGACAATTCACAAGAGATTTAAGTTGATTAATAGCCTTGAAAGTGGAATGGAAAGATGGTTTTAAGCGAAAGTTTTGTGATTCAATAAATGCATAACAATCATTCATGTCTTAAAAAGGAGTAAAAATAAAGGCTTTTGTGATGTATAAACAAGAATATTTTCAAATTTTCACAAAGTAAAAGTAACCTAACTTAAATGACCCAAAAAATCATTATAAAGTAATGCTTTGTACTTAATAAAGTTTATAAATTTTATACTTATACTTAGAATTTTTCATTTATTCCCAATATATTCCTACTTCTTTTTATCAAAATTCTCAAAAGATAAAAGTTTCTAAAGAAATAAATAAGAAAAAAGTTTTATAAAGACAATTTGATAATGAAAATAAGAGAGTTTTTTTTTTTTTTTTTTTTTTTTTTTTTTAAACCTCAAAAGAAAGAGATTCTACTACCCCCCCCCCCCCCACACTTAAATCAAACATTGTCCTCAATGTTTTAAAATAGGACAACTTTTAAAGAAAAACCTTGAGGAGGAGAAAATGAGAAGATCAAATAACAATATATAAAACAAAAATAATCCATCGGTTACCATCCCGATGATGCTTGTTTAAGGTCATTAGCTCGACCCCTTTCTTATAACTGGAATGGGCAAGGAATGGTATTGTAATGGCCTATTGTCCTTGACAATCCGCCATTCCATGCCCATTGGAATGATTGAGCTTCTGCGGTCGATACACGCACGCCACCCCAGTTTGCTTCCCTTCTTTGGTACCTTACCCTTCGGTATGGATTTTTCATTTTATCTCTAGTAGGGCACTTATTTTTAATTTCACATTCCTTGCTCATAGATTCTAACATGTTAACACCAGAGCAAGGGTTCTTAAGATTTGGATTTTTTTTTAATTTAAATCCTACTTTCTCATTACCTACGTTTAAAGAAAGTTTACCATTTTTAACATCAATGATTGCCCCTGCGGTGGCAAGAAATGGTCTACCTAAGATAACGGGAATGTTATTGTCTTCTTCCATCTCAAGAACTAAAAAGTCGACCGGGATTTTTAATTTCCCGACTCGACAAGGAATGTCTTCCATAATACCCACCGGAGTCTTAATGGAACGGTCCGCTAATTGTAAAGTTATTGTGGTGGGTTTGATTTCCCCCACACCTATTTTTTTACTAACCGATAGCGGAATGAGGCTAACACTTGCCCTAAGATCGAGTAATGCGTTCTCAACATTGAAATTACCTATGTTGCAAGGGATAGAGAAAGTGCTGGAATCTTTTAATTTTGGAGGTACTTTACTTTGTAAAACGGCACTTACCTCTTCCGTTAGTGCAACAGACTCAAACTCCTCAAGTCTCCTCTTATTTGAAAGAATTTCTTTTAAAATTTTTGTGTAAGAGGGCATTTGTTTTAAAACATCAATAAAGGAACATTGATGTAAATTGATTTTAAAACTTCTAAAATTTTTGAAAATTGTTTATCAAGATTTGCCCTCGCCAATTTTTGAGGATAAGGTATTGGCGGATCAAAATTTCTAGAAGGTATTGGGGAGTCCGTCCCCTTTTCAACTTCCTTATTAGTTTTAAAAATTTGAGGAGTTTGACTATGGTTATTCTCGCTAAGGTTTTCTTCTTTTCCACTCCCGCTAGTTATTACATTAGCGTGCTCATCTGGCCTTTGCGTTTGACCGGGAAGGCTCCCTTGTGGTCTAGACGAAGCATTGGCTTGTTGAGAAATTTGGTTCTCTAGCATTTTACTATGTGCGGCTAGATTATCGAACCTGCTATTTAATGCCTTTAAACTTTCCATAACTTCATTGTTGATCTTATCTTGTGTATTTTTATTTTCGACCATGAAGTCCATTATAAGATCTAACTTTGATTTAGGGGGAGGGAAAGAATTATTGTTGAAATTTGATGTGAATCCCGATGGTTGATTAGAAGGTTGAGGGTCAAAACATTATTGCTCTTATAGGAAAAATTGGGGTGATTTTTCCATTCGGGATTATATGTATTTGAATACATACCCCCATTTTTCCCATAAGAGTTTACAAAATTTGCCTGCTCACTAGGGGTAGTGTCAAGCAATTCACAACCTTGGGTACTATGTGAGTTAGACCCACATAGTTCACAAAAAACGTTTACATTGGCCACGGGATTCACATTTAGATTTTCAAACTTTTTTAGAATCATGTCAACCTTAGATGAGGAGAGTAACAGCATCGATAGTGTACTTACCCGGAGTTCCTTGTGGTTTCTCCCTTTCATTGGACCATTGATAATGGTTCAAAGCTATATTCTCGATCAAATCATAGGCTTCATCCACCGTTTTATTCATTAATGCCCCTCCTGCTGCGGCATCTATGGTCTCCCTTGTCTTGAACATGAGACCGTTGTAGAATGTGTGCACGATCAACCACTTTTCAAG
The DNA here is from genome assembly GCA_026119855.1 of Campanula takesimana. Lineage (NCBI taxonomy): Eukaryota > Viridiplantae > Streptophyta > Magnoliopsida > Asterales > Campanulaceae > Campanula > Campanula takesimana. The sequence continues at coordinate 466,486 of JAOWBW010000824.1, read as the reverse complement.
CCCGTGGTGTGGGCACATCCTTAGAAGCTCTTTGTATCTCTCCCAAGCATCATAGAGCGACTCATCTCCTTTTTGACTAAAGTTGGTGATCTTAGTCCGTATCTGAGCGGTCTTGGATGGAGGGAAGAAACGTCCAAGGAAGGCTTCCTGAACTTGGTCCCATGTTGTTAAAGAATTATGGGGGACCGAGTTTAACCATTGTTTCGCCTTGTCCTTCAGAGAGAATGGAAAAAGGCGCATCCGTATCGCTTCGGGTGTGATACTGAGAATTCGGGTGGTATCACAATACTCCAAGAAGGATTGGATGTGAAGGTGGGGATCTTCAAATGCCGAGCCACTAAATTGATTGTTCATAACCATGTGGAGAAGTTGTGGCTTTATCTCGAAATGGGCTGCGTCGGCATTTGGGATAACGATGGGTGTCCTAGTTCCCGGGGTACTTGGATTAACGAAGTCCCGTAAGGTCCTAGGTGGTGGGGCATTGCCCGAATGTTCTCCTTTTTCGTTGGTGTTTTCATACACCATCTTTTCTAATGTTTCCTTTAAACTCCTTAGACTTTCTCGAAAATATCTTTCGGGCTCCGGATTGAATTCTACAAATATGTCACCTCTCCGGACTCTTTTCATAAACTTCGGGAGTACCTAAGGAATGTTAGAAGAATAGAATTCTTGGAGAGAGATGTTAGATACAAAATAAAACAAATAAATAAATAAAAACAAAAAAAAATAAAAAACAAAAAATTTAGAAAGTAAACCGTTATCCCCGGCAGCGGCGCCAAAAACTTGTTAGGTTATTTCCGCAAGTGCACGGGTTTTTGTAGTATAGATAGTGCAAGAGCGAGTCGTTCCCACGGAGACAACTTTACTTATAAAATGTTTTGCTTTGGATAAAAGAATAAAGAAAGGGAAATGATTGGGGAGTATAAAATTGTTTGTCACGACTAGAAAGTAATAATAAAAACTATAGCATAGATTGAAAACTCTTATGGTTAAGGAATTCTCGGGATTGGGATACAAACAACATTGTATTCATCAATTAATCATGCTCTTTTCAGATTAAAATTTCATTTTGAAACAAGGATGGTATGCTAAGCCTACACTACTTCTCACGATCAAGCAAGTAGCGTTTGTATTCTCATACTAATTATGCCCTATCTCTCGATGGCCCATAATTAGTAAGAATCCATTAAGTTTTCTTTATGAAAATTAGCATACTTTCCACTCAAGAAGCATCCCTAAGCCATTACACTACTCTCGTGAGTAATGAACTTAGTTCTGACTATATGGATCCGCTAATCAAGGTTCTCCGATCAGTACTTCCATTGATTAACTAATATTCATACAAATCATGGACGTCATCATGGTCGTAGGCGTTAAAGTTTGATATAGTAGAATTGTTTAAGATGAAGAGAATAAATTTAGAGCATGAATATTAATAAATACAAATGTTGCTTGAGTTATCCAACCCCAAGAAAAAGGGGGATTACTCACAAGCCATTTGCGAAATAATAAGAATAAGATAAATAAAATAAAGATAGAGAAAGAAATACTTATTCAGAAATTAAGATGAGAACACAAGACTTGAAGAGAACCTCGATATATTATTGCTTGAAAAACTCAGAAAATTGCTAAAGAAAGTTTTATAACTTTTTGCAATTTCTGAGATAAAAATGATATTTGGAATACAAACTTTGCTATAATGTGTTTACAATAATTTCTAGATATCTAAAACACTGATTTCTACTTCTATATATAAGCCTTGGAGGAGAGGATGCACTTTTTCCCGGATGGATGCTTTGAGAGGTCTCCATTTGAAAAGGCACCTTTTGCTGATTCAGGGGGTGCTCGGCCGAGTCAAGGAAAAGTGCTCGGCCGAGCAAGTCTTTGAAAATTAATTTTACCTTCTGATGCCCATGCTCGGCCGAGTCAAGGATGGTGCTCGGCCGAGCACCTGGGTATGGTCCGGGCGGATCAAGGCTCAAAAGTCTTGGAATCTTCATTTTTCAATTGGTCCGGCCGGGTATATAGTTGGGTCCGACCGGACTTAGCTCTTGCTGCTCCGATTTTGTGCCAAACATCATTTCAAGCTCTCCCAATCCTGACCTTAGACCAATATTGCTCCAAAAAGTACCTAATTTCTGTCAAACACTTAACAATATATACCAAGCGTTTTATATTCGTGAAACAATATAAAATTAACTATTTTAACTAAACAAAGCTAAGAATTGAGATAAAAAGGTATGTAAAATATATTATAAAAGACTATAAAATAGTCGTTTATCACTCATGGACAGCGGCGTTACTCATCATGCAACTAATGATCTCCGCAATCTCTCTCTCCATGCACCGTATGATGGCATTGAAGAATTCCTAATCGGTGATGGTTCCGGCCTTCAAATCTCCAATATTGGTTCGACTTCTATCTTTACCCCCACTGCTACATTAAATCTCTCTCATGTTCTTCATGTTCCCTCTATATCCCGTAATATTTTGTCCATTCATAAATTCTGTCTTGATAATAATGCCTCAATAACCTTCTCTTCTGACTCTTTTCATGTAAAGGACAATCACACGGGCAAAACTATTTTCTAAGGCAAACCTAAATCTGGCGTTTATGAATGGCATCCGCACTCACCCGCTGTTCATGTCTCCACTTCTAACTCCATCGTTAACTGGCATCATCGTCTTGGACATCCATCTTCTCAGATTCTCAGACATCTTAGTTCTAGTTTTAGTTTAAATATTCCTAGTCTTTCTTCTTTCAATTGTAATTCATGTGATTGCAATAAAAGTCATAAACTTCCTTTCTTTGATAACACTTTTACCTCACAAGGTCCTCTTGATGTACTCTATAGCGATGTATGGACATCTCCCCTGTTTTCTTTTGATGGTTATAAATATTACATAATTTTTGTTGACCACTTCTCCAAATACACGTGGCTTTATCCACTCAAACACAAGAATGATGCTACTTCTGTTTTTCAAAACTTTAAAAATCTAGTCGAACGGTTCTTTCACCGCCCCATCCTCACTATCTTCAGTGATAATGGTGGTGAGTATCTCGGCCTTCGCCCTCTTCTCTCTTCATTTGGTATTACTCATCTTACCTCCCCTCCCCATACCCCTGAACACAATGGGTATTCTGAACGTAGACACAGGCATATTGTTGAAACATGTCTCACTCTTCTCACCCACTCCCATATGCCTCGTTCATATTGGCCTCTCGCGTTTGTTACGGCATGCTATATCATCAATCGCATGCCAACTCCCACCTTACAATTTCAGTCTCCCTACTCTACACTTTTCCAAAAACCTCCCAATTATCTCAAACTTCGTAGTTTTGGTTGTCTTTGCTACCCGTGGCTCAAACCATACACCAACCATAAACTCGACCCCAAGTCCTCACCGTGTGTCTTTGTTGGCTATTCCCCCACCCAAAGTGCCTACTATTGCCTTAACCCCACTGACAACAAAATCTTTGTCTCTCGCCACGTTAAATTCATCGAACATGAGTTTCCCTTCTCCAAAGCCTCATCTCAAACACCAACCTCAAACCTGAAGAATGGTATACTTTTTGGGTTCCCATACTCTCATCTTCACCATCCCAGACACTCTCAACAAATGCCCCTCATAACACTCCAGATCTGACCAACATCACAAGCCCTTCACCTAACCCCCAGCTTGGTCCGCCCGGATTTGCATCTAGTTCGGCCGGACCCCCCCACAACTCGGCCGAATCAACTCCCAGTCCGTTCGGACCATCAGGATCCAGTACCACTTACTCCTCTATAATCCCACCACCTCCTCCACCACCTCCTGGCCCACTTACTCGTCTCCGCAACAACATTCGCAAACCTATCCAAAAACTCAACCTTCAAGCCTCCCTTCACAACCCATCTGATGAACCATCTACCTACACCCAAGCTCTCAAATGACCATTATGGCGTAGTGCCATGGAAGACGAATTTCAAGCCTTACTCAAAAACCGCACATGGGAATTTGTTCCACCTCCCTTGAATCATACTCCCATTGGGTGTAAATGGATTTTTCGAACAAAGTATCATCCAGATGGTTCCATTGACCGTCACAAGGCTCGTTTAGTGGCCAAGGGGTTCCATCAACGAGCGGGTCTTGACTACTCTGAAACATTTAGTCCAGTAGTTAAACCCGCCACTGTCCGCACTGTTTTATCTGTTGCAGTTACAAATGGATGGGTACTTCGACAGGTTGATATTAATAATGCTTTCCTCCAAGGCTCCTTGACTGAGGATGTTTACATGGTTCAACCCCCTGTTTTTGTGGATTCCACTCATCCTACTCATGTCTGCAAACTTCGGCAGACTATTTATGGGTTAAAACAGGCTCCGCGTGCGTGGTATAATGAGCTCAAGAATTATCTCTTGTCAGTAGGCTTCTCCAACTCCATCTCAGATCCGTCTCTCTTCACTCATCATCATTCGCAAGGTACTATTATTTTGTTAGTATATGTGGATGATATCATCATTACTGGGTCTGCTTCCTCTTTGATTGAATCATTTATTACTGCTTTATCGTCACAGTTCTCTCTCAAGGATCTGGGAATTTTGTCCTACTTTCTCGGTGTAGAGGTGATTCCTCACCAAAATGGTTTGTTCTTGAGCCAACATAAATATGTGCAAGATTTACTGCAGCGTACAAAAATGTCGGATGCCAACCCAGTGCCTACCCCTTTAATTCCGGATCCGCTGCTCAGTTCTCGGGTTGGGACACCCCTATCTGACCTAACTGAGTATCGTCAGATTGTTGGAACACTTCAATAACTGTCGCTCACGCGCTGTGATTTCTCCTTTGCTGTCAACAAACTCTCTCAGTTTATGCATCAACCGACTGAAGATCACTGGTCCGCTCTTAAGCGGGTTCTGCGTTATTTAGTTGGTACTAGCTCTCAGGGTTTGCTCATTCGCAAAAGTTCTCCTTCAGTGTTACATGCATTCACTGATGCTGATTGGGCAGGTGATCGCATGGATTATATCTCAACCACTGGTTATCTGGTTTATCTTGGGGCTAATCTTATTTCTTGGAGCTCTCGCAAACAACGAACGATTGCCCGTTCCTCCAATGAGGCTGAATATCGGCAGTCGCTGCTACTGCCGCTGAAGTTTTATGGCTTCGCAACTTGTTACGTGAGCTTTGTGTTTCTGTGGCTGACACACCAGTTATTTATTGTGATAATTTAGGAGCTACGTATGTTTCTGCTAACCTCGCTTCCATAGTCGCATGAAGCATCTTGCATTGGATTATCATTTTGTTCGTGAGCAAGTGCATGCGAATCATCTGTGCGTCACTCATGTCCTGGTGATGATCAATTGGCTGATGCACTCACCAACCTTTACCCAAGGCTCGGTTTCAGACTTTGCTCTCCAAGATTGGTCTAGTCCTGCGGTCGTCCATCTTGCGGGGGCGTGTTAGAGATACAAAAGATCCGGACTCTTTTACTACGTGACTTGTCTTGCACTCCACGTCTTAGTCTTCTACTTATTTTAAGTATTTGTTTTCTATTCAATGACTAGATTTACTTCCTAGATAATTACTTCTCTTATGTATAAATAGGATGTTCATCATATCAATAAGATAATTCAGTTTCATAATATTTTCTATGTTACTTGTATTTCATAATTCTATCAAAGAGTATTGGTATTATCTCTTGAGGACGGTTACATCAACTGAGTACACAAAGAAAACTGTGTGTAAAATAATCTTAGAATTACTTATTTAGCTATACATAGTCTTAGCAGCAACTAATCCCAATTTTTTTTTTTCGAAATCAAACTACCATTATCATTAGATTATGGGTAAAAGCACAAAATTTTGAGTAGGCTTTCTACAAATATCAGAGGCTCAACCCCAAGTATTATCATCCATTACAATGGCAGTTAGAAATACATAAAAAATGTAAGAAGAAAGATGACGACAGTGGATGTTCGTGCATGTTGTACTAGCATTCTCGATCTTCCACCTTGTATCTCTAGCAGCATTACCCTGAAACGCACAGTTGTCTCTCCAAGCGTAACTTGGACACTGCCATATATCGGCATTCACAAAACCCCCATCGGTAAATATTTAGCGTTGAGAACTCCATCATTTAAGGCTTCTGGGTTAGCAATAATTGTCAACCAAACTTTCCAAGCAATGCTATTATCCTCCACTTACGATTCAACAATGATGATCCGAAAACGGAACAAAAAACAAGGCTCCCACAACGGAGAGAATGCAAAAGCTCCCACAAAGGAGAGAATACAATAAATCAAACATCATTTCAACAATCTTCCTCTTCACTTATTCAAAAACTAAAATGAAAAATCTAAAATAAAAATAAAAATTAGAAAACAACCAGATCTGGAAGTAGATTTACAAAGAGATCTTTGTCTAAATCTAAATCCAAATCTGGATTAAAGAGAAAGATTAATCACAAAACTTTACCAAATCTATGGAAATTTTGAGGAAGAACAAAGAAGGAAAAGAGAGAGAGAGAGAGAGAGAGAGAGAGAGAGAGAGAGAGAGAGAGAGAGAACGGTTTTTGGAGGTTTCCTATAATAAAGAAGGTTACTTAACTAATCACAATTTTAAATGATACAAACAATCTATTACATATTACTAAACAAAAACGCTGATGTCATCAAAGGACACGTGTCAGCTTCTCCTTTAAAACATTCCCGCCTAAACTAAGAAGATAAAAAGGCTATGAGTTTGCTTTTACCTGTAAATGAAATTAATGAAAGTGCATGCATGACAATTGTGGGAACCGTGTTGAGCAAGTGCCCATTCCCAAAGCACTGTTATTGACTTATCTTTCGAAAACCAACAGTTCGCCTTTAGAAGATACACTCCCTTTGGGTTGAATCACATTAACCAAGGACGGAGTTAATTTGCCTTCGATATTCATTTCAACCCTTTAAATCCCATTTTAAAGTCCCACCACGTTCACACAAACCACCCACCCATCTTACCCTCACCTTAAATTACCTTACTCTTCTTCTTCTCCTTCTCCGAGCATTCACTAGCTATCCCTAAGAAATGGACAAACATAGTTCACCAACAAGAAATGGACACTCACGCATTTTCACTTTTCATATTCCTCTTTTGTTTTGTTTTTTCTCTCTTTAAATCAATCTTGATTACATTTTTTTTTCTGCGAATAAATTCTAACTTGGGTTTGAATCTTTTTTTTTTTTTTTTTAATTTCTTTTTGGATTTTCAATGGTTTGAATATGCTTCTTCGTACACCTTTGGAGCTACGAGGCTGAGGATAACGACGCCACTCATTGCCAATTGGCTGCAGCCAAAAATATTTTCGGGCGGTGCCGCAGCACATCATGTCAAACATAGATTAATGAACAGTGTTTTATTTAGGAAGTTGAAGAAGGGAGGATTGAAATTACAATTGAGGTAATGCGTATGTGTGCCAGTTGTTGATTGCGGAAGTCATTCTTTGGAAGCGTTACTGAGAGCTTTCATTTCCACTTAACTGTCATTTCCCCAGTTTGCTGAGCCTAAGTGCTCTGCTTGGTGCCAATTTACGATGGATAAGGTTGTTATATTACTGAATTTTTGTTCTACTCAATACTTACTGAAACAAGGTAAATTTTATTTTCAACTCTATGTCTCTTTTTATCTTTCTCTTTCTGCGATTGATTAATTGTGGGTAATACGCATACTCCCACAGTCCCAACAGAAGTGACACTTTTGGTTAACCTTGATAATACTTTGACTAATAATCTAAACATGATATAATGATCCTAATGAAAGTTTGAAAATTGTTATTGAAAATATTATATTTGGTGATACAATAACAATTTTCAAAATTTCATTAGGATCATTATATTTTATTTATATTATTGGTCAATGTTTGATCAAGTTGACCAAAAGTGTCACTTTTGAGTATATGTTACTGCGGTTGGGTTTGTACGTTGCTGTTGCTGTTGCTGAAACAAAGTATCATTTGCAGCTCATATCCATTTTATTTTTGTTGTTGTTGGATTGCAGAAGACAAATATACTTCTGTTTGTTTGAGACTGATATTTGAATGGGAATTCATATTTCTATGATCGTCTAATTTGTTATGATGTCAGGTTAACTTAGTATTTTGTCTTTTTACTCAAGATTTCTTCTTATAATTACATTTACAAAAAATTAACTGTTCATACTAGGATTTAAAGTCGACAATGAAACTAAATAGGAGTAAAATGAGCTATGCAGCGCAGAGCCAAAAGGGTACAAAATAAATAAATTACAGGATATAAACCTCTTCAAACTTTTTTAAGTTCTTTGTATCCAGTTCCTCATTATCCATCTCACTTTTTGAAACCTTTGTTTGAATCTTATAATCTATATTGGTTTTACTTTTAAAATACACAATTGATTACTATAAAAAAGTATCACTTGGATTTAATAGTTATAGATTTAGTATAGAGAATACTATCAACAAATTTTTGAAATCTCATTAGGGTAATTAATTTCATAAAATATTGGTTAAATTTCAGATGAGTTAATCATTAAAATGAGCTTATCTTTCTGAAATTGAAATATTTACTTTTTCACACTTTTATTCCTCAAAGCTTTCATAAACATTAAAGACAAAAACTTGTGTGAGAACACTCCAACCCGTCTCATGGGTGAGACGGGTCATTTTTTTGACCCATTACCCGACCCACAACCCTGCTCCAGGACCCATGGGGGGGACCTGCCACGTGGCAGCCCCTCATTGGCCCCAATTTTTTTATTTATTTATTTTATTTTTTTTTTGCTTTTTTTAAAATTTTTATATTTTTTTTTTTTTTTTTTCGGTTTGTGAAAAGTAATAGTTACCATCTCTTAAATAGTGTTATTCCTATGTTTTCTTCGTTTGCCAAAAGTAATACTTATTATAACTAAAATGTAACAAACGTGTTATTTATATGTAATAGTATTTGTAAATAATTGTAATACATATGTATAGATATCTATTTGTTTTCAAACAATAAGTTACATTGGGGTCAAATTTATCATGATACATGTAAAAGTATTACATTATCTATAGAAATCTGTTACAATTTCGTCAATCAAAGTGTTACATTTATTTGTATAAACTTACTATTACATTCATATACATAAGTTATTACTTTTCAAATAGGTAAAAACGAGTTTTTGTTTTTTAAAACAAGTATTACGTTTACTTATGAACAATGTTACTTTAAGAGATTGTAACTATTATTTTTTGCTAAACCACTGAAAAGCCGAAAAAAAAAAAAAAAAAAATTCGGCCAATGGTGGGTTGCCACGTGGCGGGTTCGGCCCATGGGTCATGGGGCGACCCGTCTCATGCATGAGACGGATCCCCTTGTTCTCATGGGAGACCACCTCAACATTAAAAGGCTGACAACCACAGTAAAATTTCCCTATAAACTTACAGTAGATTTTATAAATAGAGCAATAGTCCATTAGTGCCTTTAAGTTTTATAAGCGTTGCAATGTGATTGTTAATGTACTAATTTTGGCAATTTCGTTCCTAATGTTTACATTTTTTGGCGATTTGGTGCATTTTTGCCATTTGCCCATATAAATACTCATTCCGTCTCAAAATACATGTCGTTTTAAGTGCTTATTTTTGTCTCAAAATATTTGTTGTTTCTAATATTTATTTTGAGACAGATTGATATTAAAGTAACATAATATTTTCTGTAGTAAGGGATGAGAGAAGCGAATATTCAACTAAATAAATTACAAATTATGGTCAATTTAAATTGAGTTGACCATGAAATTAAAAGTGAGACTATTTTTGAAGACAAAAAAAATTTCTTAACCAAAGAAAAAGAAGAAAAGAAATCGAGTTAAAACAATAACTTTTTGTCTTGCCAAAATATACTCACAGCTGACAAGAATTGGTTTCAAACATAAAATCAATTTATTAAAAATCTTCATAAATTAAATTAACTGTATCTTATCAACTTTACATTGCTTATAAAAAAAAATTATTAATAACTAATGGATTATGAACATTATAAAACTTTAATAATAAAAATTGAAAAAGCCGTGTATCGCGCGGGTATTAACCTAGTATACAAATAAATAAAAACACCACCATTGTAATGTCTTGACATTTCAATCACGATATCTATTTCGGGAGGAGGTTGTATAACCTAGTAATATAATCAGAAATGAGCGAATCCGTATCACTTATATTTCAATAAAATCAATGTTATAAAATTATTATTAACGATTAACTACTCTCTCCGTCCCAAAATGAATGTCCAGATTTGTCACAAATTACTTCTCTTCATAGCAACAACAGATCATTCTATATTCATAGTTGCTCCCTCTTAGCAATCTTTTTCCAGCTGGTTCTCATCAACATTTGCATTATCCTTCTACTTGTTTTTGTCGCCACAATCTTATAACTAACTCCATTGCATACTCTTCTTCACTGGCGGCTAAACCTGTGGGTCATGAAGGAAGTGAGTTATGTCATTTGAGCATTTACGGCAACTCATGACATTCTTGATTGGGCAAAGTGTTCTTCCACCGGTCTTGTGCTTTTTTCTGACGTATTTCTGATTTCATCAGTTTTTTTTCGAGTGTGGGAAAGCTAATTTTGTAAGGGAAATGTACTATCTCCGTCTTTTCAGAGATGGAATCCACCACGAGAATGGAAACTCTCCATATATTCCCAATCCCCGCCTGCCTCTGAATGAATTGCAAGTAAAAAAAACCTTCACAAAATAATACCCGATAAGTATGTCCTCGTAATTCGCAATCCATTATTTTCCATGAAGACTGTCCGAGTGTAAGAATCTCCAGCCTTCTTACCTTGTGACCTCGTTCAAATCTATAGTGTCTCACCAGTCACCAGTTTGTACTTAGCTGCCTTTCTGTCAAAACCCTCCTCCATTAACGCTCTGTGTCCAAGCAATGGCGCTTGATCATAGACAACCAAGAATTCCATAAATCCCACCTGAGCCATTCAATTAAAACCAACTCAAATTCATATATCCCCTGAAACAAACAAAGCGTTAGTCCAAGATCCAATCACTCCATACTCTGTCATCACCAAAAATGAGAATGCAAATGTATTCCAAAACTTCACTTATAACAGCACGTAGTACCATCAACCTTTAATCCCCAAGAGCTAAACCTATAGCAAGAGTCGCTTTGAGAAAATATTTGTTGGGAAATTTATCAAGGGTCAATCCACAAGAGCTAACACATAAAAGAATGCATTCTCCCAACTAAACTCCCAAATTATCAGACATTTGATTATCGGGAGGGCTGCTAAAGACCAAAGGTCACCTACCAAACCGGCCACCACTCTCTGCTGTAGATTATGGTTGCTTGGTTAAAGATTTCAATTTCCATTTGTAATCACTCCTACTTGGGAGCGAAGTCTTTTTTTTAAAGGGGGAAAATTTTCATTTTCATTCATTTAAAGAGGGGAAATAAATTTTAGAGTATTTTTCTCTATACATAAATGGGGGTTAAATATCATTTAATGCACTAACATCCCTCATTTTAGTGATTTTTAACAAAACTTGCACTAATATTTATTTTTTATTTTATACATCAGATCAAATGGGGGCAACTACCCCCGTATGCTAGGGTCTATCTTCGCATGCGCCCCTAACCACCTACTCATATCATATATATAAATTTAAAAGAATCTCAAAACTAGTTGTTTGAAGCCTGCCATAAAAACATAACAAAAACAAACATCTGAAATTGCATTATTCTAAAGTTTTGGCGGAAACAAGTCAATTTAATTGATTTCCACGGAATGACAAGGATAGCCTTTCCAACAATTTGAACTCCCAAGAGACCAAAAAAGAGAGAGATCTAAAGATATATTAAATTAAAACACACACAACAGGCACACACGCACACACAAATAACATACAAGGTACTTAGAGGGATCAAAATGATTTACACATAGAAAATTACATTTTAAAAGTTTTTTTTCTTCATTTTTATGAATCAAATGGGGGCAACTACCCCCATATGCTAGGCTCCAGCTTGCCTGTGCCCCTGACCTCCTACTCATATCATATGTAAATATAAAAAGGAAAGAATCTCAAAACAAGTTGTTTCAAGCCTATCATAAAAACATAACAAAAACCCAAAACACGCCTATCATAAAAACATAACAAAAACCCAGAACACGCGCACACACATAAAACATACAATATACAATTCAAGATATGCATTAAAAGAAGATATTAAGTTACATTTTGATATCCGTTCAACGAATCAACAATGTAAAAATTTAATTCATACTTGAGGGGTCGAAATGATATACAGAGGAAAATACATTTTAAAAGATAATTCGGTTTCACAAATCTATTTAATTGATCACCCTAGAACGACAAGGATAACCATTCTACCCAATCCGAATTACTAAAGGGATCAAAACGAGAAAGATCTAAAAATAAAATTAAAACACACACACCCACAGGCACTCACACACACACACACACACACACACACATAAAAACAATTCAAGATACATGGATAAAATCAAGACATGCATCATAAGAAGATGATAAAGTTATATTTTGAGATCAGTTCAACGAATCAACCATATATCAGAATAATTAGTACTAAGAAAGGATAAAAAAGATTGACACACAAATAAAATTACATTTTAAAATTTATCAGTTTCACATAACTGACCTCAGATCTAACGAAAGGAGCCTTCTACTCGCATGACGGGCTTGATTCTTTTTCGATGAGTTGTTAATACGATTCTCGGTGGTACATGGCATCCTAATCAGAAGGCCATAATCTTTCATCTTTGAATTCAACCAGAATATTCATCGCCGTCAAGTGCAGTGGCACAACATATGTATTTGGCTTCCAAGGGTTTCATAAGGATCAATATATAGGCATATTTAGGGCAAACATCTAAGCTTGGGAAATAACATAACGATGCCCCTCTACTGTACTCTGACTGGCAAATTCGCCCACATTTTAATTTTTGTGTGAAACATTGCCCATATAGTGAGAAATGGAGATTTGATATTGCCATCATATCTAAATGTCGTTGATTTCTTGTTGTGTGTGTATATATAAGATATTGCATTGTCATTAGTCCCAAAAGTAATCAAAAAGAGGTAAAGACGTGCTCAATAGTCCGAAATATAAATATTATATTTTATCTCAGTCTTTCAATTTTATTCTTTATAATTAAACACATCTAATCTATTGTTGAAATATTAAAAAGACTTTATTTAAAAAATGGTTGAAAAAGGAATATGTTTTATATATACAAACAATCAAAAATTATCATCAATACTTTATAAAAATAATATAAGCATATCAAGTTTCAATTCCAAACATTCTGGATAATAAAAAACTGAAATATTTTCAGGAATTTAAAATTGAATACAGTATGATTATAATTTTTATAGTAGATACAGTGTTTTTTTTTTCCAAATTATATTAATATATACTCCCTCCGTCCCAAAATGATCTTCTCATTTGCCATCTTTCAATGTCCCAAAAAGTTCTTCTCATTTCTACAATTTAGGCTTAAAGGTGCTAAACAAAACATTACTAGGGAAGCAAGTGTTCACATCCTTAATAAGTTTGAATAGTCAAATGAGAAGATCATTTTGGGACGGAGGGAGTAGTAAATTGTTTCAAAATTAGATAGGTGAAATATAATTTAACAATAATGATAATAATAAATATATCTCAAACCAATGAAAATCATAAAGAAATGATTTTTATAGACTCAGCATCCCCGTTAAAAATTAACATCGGTTAAACGTAAGGGTAATGTCAAGTACTCCCTTCATATTATGGAGGCAATGTTCAAGAAATGATAGTCAGAGTACGAAAACAAATACGTTGATGATGCATAGTACAAGTTCTATATTAATGTGTGACCATTACACGTATTTGAATCACTTCTTATAAGTTAAATATTTGGGCTGTATTTTTCCATTCTTTTCTTTCAATTTTTACACTTTTGCCTTTATTTCTATCATCCTTGTAATTTACTAAAATGGCATATTTCAGATGGGATTAGAAGGATCCAACAAAATGAGAATAGCATTCACCTACAACCATATACCAAGATAGAGATGGAACTACCCAATTGAAAAAGGAATCTATCAATAATTGATGTGATGATGAGCAGGAGGAGTTTGCCTATGATATCTTGCAGTGATGGAAAATATATTCATGTCGACGAAGTCGTTGACCACAAAAATGATTTTACTTTAGATACTCTCCAACCACAAATATATATCATGTGCCTTAACCGAAGAAACATCATATATCATGAATCCAAGGTTGAGATTTTAAGTGAGAAATTTAACATGAAGGACATGTGAGAATTAGATAGTAAAATGAGATGCATTATAAAAGGCCCAGATACTAAAATTTATGCTGAGCTATATAGTATAGAGAAATTTCAGGATGCGAAACCTCAACGAAGCAAGGCTCCTTGTGGTACATGGGATGTTTTAAAGAAATACGTTGGGATTCAGTAAAAGGATTTCCCCCCAAAAAAAGTAGTATGTTTGGGCGAAATGGGCGAAAAGTGAGAAAACTATTTCAGGCGGGAGATTGTGAAAACCACTGGATAAGTTGGGACAAAGCTTAAATTCAAGAGAGAAACAATCAAAGCTGAAATCTTTTCAATAAGATTAGGATATGAATTTTCCACTTGATTCAAGATATTGTGGACGGCACATTGGTTCTTACTCTATATCCATTTCTTATCAATAAAATTCGACTCCCCCAGATAATTTAATTGAAAAAAAAATGAAAAGGGGGATAATGACTAGAAAAAGAACAAAAAACCAGACTCTTAACTTGTAACAAATCACCCAGACCCTCAAATCAGAAAACAGAGTGAAAATGCATATAAGAATTTGGGAAAAGAAAAAAAGAAACAATTATTTTAAATAATACGTTAGTATATCAACATTGAAATCCTAATAAACGAAAAATGGCTGTGAATACAAAAACCCAGATCAATTCAAGAACACAATATGTTAAAATTGAAGAGTTTAAGGAGGAAATAGTTGGAAATTTCTTACAAGTGATCGATGACAAACACAAAATTGACAAACAAAGGAAATATTAAAAATGAAAAATAGAAAATCAAGCTCCATTCACATACCTAGTGGAGGTGGAGAAGCCAATTCTTCGGCACTGTCAAACGGATGAGACGGCCTTCGGTTTCTCTACTTTCCAAGTCATCTCCTCTGCGAGACTGGAGATGGCGAAGCCGAGGAGACATTTACTCCAACACTTCTGCGCTTCAGTCGAATATGCGTCAATATGGGCCGCGCAACTCATGGAAACCAACGGTCCAAATTATATTTTCGCAAATCAACCGTCCAAATTAATTTCCACTAAATTTAGACTCGGCGGCAGTACAGAAACGGGTTGTAAATGGATTTTTTTTTTCCGCACATTTAGTATTTAGACATCCAAAGCCACAAATTAAAAACAAAATTTCAAATCATCGTAAATTTACATAACCAAATTTAATGGAACTTATACACGAAATATCTCAGTTTCATAAATTATTGAATTTTATTTCAATAGAAAAAAATCAGTGATTAACTAATGAGTAAAAGAAAATAGCAAAAGCATGTATTATACAGTCAAAAAGGACAAATTGGTCTTCTTTCAGTAAAACATGCTACCACAGCGACGCTACTGCACCGAAGACGTTGTCATGGTTAATCCACTCCATGATCCTCTCCTACTCAAAATCAAAACTAACGCCAACAAACCCAACACTAAAGCCGGCCACTGGAATTCCAACGATGTAATATGCCTCGATATTTTCCACAATGTGCTTCCAACTACACTCCCAAGCAACTCCTAAGAAGAGAGAAAATTATTTCAAAAGTAAATATGTAAAAGTCATAATCAATAATGTAACAACAATAAGAGGGAGTTAAAATATTGGTTGAGCATATTGTTCAGTTCATGTATTGCACCTCATTCTTGAGATTGTTTTAAAGTAACAACTAATTGAAGAGATTGGCATCCAAATAACGCATGTCTATCTCCATTTTGTTGGCTTAAAGGGAATAATACATAGCTTCTTATCTCCATTTGTTTCCAAAGTCGTACTTATGCACGTTATTTTTTTGGAAAAAATTACATTTATGGTCACCCAACTATTCATGATGAGTGGATTTGATCACTCATCTTATTTATTTTGCATTCAATAGCTCAAACTAGTTTTTTTGTGTATCAGTAATCACTTTGGCGTTAGCCATCCACTTTTTCATGTTAAGTTGACATGTACACTAAACTTTAAAGGGTAAAATGGGAAACTAACAATATAGGGGCTAAAGTGTTAAAATAAAACTATTGGCCCTATAATATAACAAATACTGTAAAACTTAATTATAACAGCAACAAACTAAAAATTCACTCGTCTTCTCTCTCTCTCTCTCTCGATTTGCATCGCCACCCACAACTCCATTTCTCCTTCCCAGCCCCACTCTCAAATCTCAATAACCGCCACCACCTTCGTCCTCAGCCGCAAATCGGCCCATCCCAACCTAATTCATCCCCTCATGCTCTATATATAGATGGTGTTGGGTGCAATCGGAGTTCCTGTCTCATAGCGCCATACCAAGCTCGTCCAACCCTTGTGCCGGTGACTTTCTCAGACCGTTGGGTTTTCTTCTTCTCCGGCGCCTTTCTCTAGGCCTCTTAAACAACAAAATCCGACCTAGATCCTGTTAAACATATCCGACCTAGCTCCTGTTTGTCCGATCTTCATGACTGCTACAAGTTCCCTTCTTCTCCGGTCACTCTTGTTCCAGCTGTAGCCTCATCTCCGGCGAAATACTAATTGCCCAACACTATCTATTTCCACCTTCAACAACTACAGCCATTATGATTTCTTTTCTTTTCCTTTTTTTTTTAGGTGTTTGGTTTGCAATGATCTTTATTTACCCATATCTAGAAGCTAGGGCTTGTAACTATGTGTGAAAGAATTAAGGGATAAGTTGGTGATGAAGGCAGTGATAGTATTGCTAGCTGGTAATGAAGGTGGTGGTGCACGTTGGTGGCATTGATTTGCTGTATTTTTTTATATTTTTTTTTAAGAAATGTAGTTGAAGATGGTTGTGGAATAAAACAAAAATCTTTTTTTTTTTTGACAAATTAACATAGTAGTAGATGAATTTTGGATAGATGGACCAAAATGAAAAAAGATATGATGTCAATTTCCTCTTTTACCCTTCAGAATCTAATCATGTGCATTGCACATGATAGTTTAACAGAAAAAAAGGGATGTCATTAGGCTTAATGATCCACGACGCACAAAAAAATTAGTTTAGGCTACTCAATGCAAAAAGAAATAGTTGAGTGATCAAATCCACTCATCGTGAAAAGTTGAGTGACCTTGAATGCAATTTTTCTTATTTTTTTTGTTCCTCCAACTTTGTTTTGGGGGTGGGAGCGTAGAGGTTTTAATAAGGCTTAAGAGCCAGCAAATTTCTCATCTCTCAGATTTTTTAACTTCAATCTTCCCCTTCGAGTTTTCACTATGCATATCATTATCCTTTAGGAAAAGTCTCATATAGGTGTTCTTGAATGTTATCTTCTCAGGTGTGGAGTAATTTTTTTGAATAAATGAGAGATTTTGAATAGGAAATTTAAGTTTATGGCTGCATATCGAACTTAATTATAATTAAAAGTAGGTTGAGATATCCACATTTTAGAATTCGGATGACGTTGTGGTGGTTGATGGAGGGGGGTGGAGAGGGGGCTGATTGGCAGTGGGTGATTAACTAAGGAGAGACTGGAGAGTACATGGTGAGAAAGAAGATTACAACACTCAGTAAATAGACTAAGATTTCTTCGTGTATTTAACGGGTGTTAGTCATTTTGTATTACTAGTTTGTGACCCGTCGATACTCGACGGACATAGTACATCAGTTAAATAAAATCTATGATTGAGATTTGTTTCAAAAATACGTAAAAATAAATAAATTAATAATTTATGATCTTCCTCTAATCTCAGTCAAAGCATCTCTCCCTCCCATCTCCCCTTAGTGAGGGGAGAGGCTTTGATCCATAAGCTTGCAACTTTTTATTAATATTATCTCTCATGAATAAATTTTATTAGTTTGGTCTTTTTCGGTGGCTTTTTAGTTAGCTTGTCCATTCCAAGTATGGAAAGTTCAAAATATCAAAAATATCCATTGATTAAATAATAGTTTAGTATAAAAACATGTCACTTACATTTAAATTGGTCTCATGTGAATATATTTTATTAGTTTGGTCCCTTATGATGATTTTCTTATCCAATTTGTCATTTCTTTTACTTTCAATCGATTTCAAGTAATAACATCCACATGAAATGTCTAAAGTATCCTATCAATTGATAAACTCCGAAAGAGCTCTGTTATATTTCTCCGCTTCTTCATTTAAATTATTTCACTCATAACCTTGAAACTTTTATTAATTTGGTCGCTCGTGATTTTTTTTTTATATTTATTATTATTAGTTTGGTCTCTCATGGTGGATTTCTTTGTCAGTTTACCGATTGTAGGTATGTAATGTTCTAATAAATAAAAAAATATACATGGATTACCTAATGGTTTGATATATAAACTTAACCCTTACATTAGTTTGGTCTGATTTGAATTTTTCTTATTAGTTTGATCCCTTAATATGGTTTAGTATTCTAATTTTCCACCTAGTTCTATCAATTTTAACTTATTAAATTCAGATGACATGTCCAAAAAGCCTCCAAGTCAATTAATCAGCACTAAAAAAAAAACCTCAAATATTTTTTGTCGCTCTTTTATCTAAATTAATTCACTCTAAGTAGTAAAATTATTTTATGGTATGTGCCGGCATAGATGTTTTTTTGTAAAGAACCTTTGTTTCAATAGACAAAAATGTGAGATAATTGAAATTAAGAGGGAATTTATTTACTCCCCATGTTACAAAACCTTGGTCTCTCTTTTTCCATTGATAATGTTGAAGGAATTTTGAGAATAATTTAGGTTACTTTTATTGTCTTAAAGAAAATTTAAAATTTGTGTTGATAGTATTTATAATGGTGTATCTATAACAAATTTTAATTTTTTATTAGGATAATTAAAAGTAGCCTTAATTATTGCTCAAAATTCATTCGTAGTAACAACGAAAGAGTTGAACTAATTTTTCTTAGAGAAAAGGTGTATTTTATATTTAATAAAACAATTGACTAAAATTTTAAATGTTAAAAATGGTGCATAAAACTTTTGTACATTTGAGTGTTGTGCAATTGGTTAACTTTCAATATTAAATTAAATAATTCAGAAAAATAAACCTAACTATTTAGGTAATAAAAGTAGATACATATTCATAATTGTAGTGATCAAAGAGGATAATAAAATTACTATAAATTCATGATAAAAAAAAAACATTTAAGTTAGAAAAAAAAAACCCAGAATAAACATTCTTTTAGACAAATGAAAAATTGAAATGCTTTACAGGAACATCGTCTTTAAGTACAAACCAAGGAATATAAATTTATACATAATCCTAAAGCATCATCTCATTACATATGTTCATTAATAAAATATTTATAATATTATATTTATTTATAGATGGTTAAAGTTTTGAATTTTGAATGATCTTAACATCTCAAAATGAGTAAGATGTTTCAATATTGCACCACATGGAATTCCACGTCTAAATCCACATGGCGCTCTCTATGAATGACATTTTACTCTCCTTTATTATATATATAGATATGTAACCGATTGATAAAATATAAAATACATATGATTAAATGTTAGTACATACCCCCTCAATTTGAATAAAAAAAACAGCTATTACTTCTGTCTCAAAATGAATGTCCAAAGTTACTCTTCATCAAGAGCAATTTCAGATATTCATTTCGGGATAGAGAGACTAGTACAATGCTTCTAACAAATATATTAACATCAACACGTTCCACAAGTTGGTCGTTCACCCGCGATTCTTCTAGTGTCGCGAACGTACCATCCAAGCAAACATAAGCAATCACCTAAAACCATGTACGCATGTTGCCCCTATTCTTATCAAACGCTCCTTCTATATCAGTTGCCCCTATTCTTGTCAAATGCCCCTTCAACATCAAGGACTGCACCAGTAGGTACTTCATCTGAAGATGAAGTCTCATCAAATACATGCTAATAGTTCAAAAACCCAACAATATTGTAAACAAATACTTAGAGTTTTAGGCTAATAATCGGGAGAGCTAGAAACTCAATTTTTTCTAGAGGCCATGTCAAATATAGAAATCAATAAGAAAAATTACAAACCAGCTTCTGAATTCTGTTGATTAACCCATGGTGATTCTCCAAAGCAAGCTACGCGAGGCATCATTGACGAAATCCTGACCGTCGATTTGGGCACCACATTGCTTTGATACAGACTGGAAATGCAACAGTGATCTCACCAGTAACCAGAGAAGCAGTTTAGAGATCACTTCCACCAGAAGGTCTGACATGTTTCTTGGCCTTCTTTAGCTGTCAATGGGAGAGAAATTGCAGCGAGAAAATAACTATGAAAACCCTTTTCTAACAAGACAAAAGTTTGACTAGCGTAAAAAAAAAAACGTATTTGGGCAAGTGGCCCCAAACAAATATGACTTAAATTTTTAGGTAAATTGCACTCACAAAAAAATAATGAGATATAATTAATTCACAAAATCTTGTAAAAAACGTGTTTTACACTAACTCTGTGTAAAACGTGTTTTTCAAATAACGACTAAAGAGGGATTAAAAGACGCGGTGGCAATTTTGTAAATAAGTGGAACTCATGGAAATCTCAGCAGACACATTTTAAAACAAGAGGAGGCATTTTTCAATACTTCACAGCAGGCATATTTTAACTCTAGAGGAGGCACTTTTTTAGAGCAGGCATGTTTTAACTCTAGAGGAGGCACTTTTTTTGAACTTTTAACAGTGCATTTTTTGAGAAAAAATAAGTGCCTGCTCTAGTTAAAAAATGTGCCTCTTGCAGTTTCAAAACATGCCTCCTCCAGTTTCAAAACATGCCTCCTGAGATTTTTTTGAACTTTTAACATTGTCTTTTTTAAAGAAAACAAATGCCTGCTCTAGTTTAAAAATGTGCCTCCTGCAGTATGAAAATATGTCTCCTCCAGTAAAAAAACATGCTTGCTTTAAAATTTAGAAGTGCCTCTTTGAAAAAAATGCCTGTTATAGTTTTACAAAGTGCTTGATGTGGAGTTAAAAAATATGCCTCCTTCAGTTTCATAATATGCCTCCTGCAGTTTTAAAATATGCCTCCTGAGATTTCTTAAGTTTCAAATATTTACACTTATGCCACCGCGTCTCTTAAACCCTACTTGCCGTTATTAATAAAACACGTTTTACACTAAGCCTAGTGTAAAACGCGTTTTACAAGAGACTTACTCTAATTAATTAGGTCGCGGAAGTAATAGTTGGGAAAAATTACTAGGCGATTGACACTCGAACAAATATATACCAACATTTAACTGAACAACTAACCACTAACAAAAACAAAAATTAAGTCGAACGACCAAGCCAAATGCAAAAATTAGCAATTATACCGCATAATATATAATCATAACTTAAAGTATCACCATATCATCATGATTCTAATTTAAAGATTTGTAAACATAAGATTTTGATTCTCAGATTGAAATCAAGTAATCGGTTACGACAAGGATAATTTATGCACCTAATTAGATCTCCCAAAACATATAAAAATCTAAAAGAAAATAACATAAATCATTAAATAAAAGGAAACAATAACACGATACCAAAACAAAAATCATGAAATCGATTGAATTCGTTTGAATTAAAAGAATTAATGTAACTAACATGATAAAAATCCATTATAGATTTTATTTGATAAATGATTCACATATCATAAATGACTCGAATTTGGAAAACGTAGAAATGAACGAGGATAAACCAATTTTCTTATAAATCATCCAATTTCACGAAACTGACCTGGGATCTACGGAACTAAGACCTCAATTCTTTCTTCGATGAGTTGTTGAAACGATCCTCCAAAGATCTTAATAGCGTAACCAAATGTGACACTATCGCCAGCGTCACCTCCACCAGGAACATTCATCGCCGCGGAATGGCGGAAATTTCAATGTGTATTTCACTTCTGGTTCGTGTTGATATCTATTTAAAGGAATATTAAAGGAAGCATCTAGATTTTGGGCCTACCATTTCGGTGAAATGGACTACGTATCAGTATAGTCTACTAAATTGAACGGCCCAAAAGTTTCTTAGTGAAGAGTGGACTGCTTAGCAGTCCACTAGCGGAAAGTTTTTTTTTTTTTGAGGAGTGGGGGTTAGACATATAAGAAATGATATTGCACTCACCTTGCAGGCTTATCTCAAGCACTAGCGGAGCCAGACTTTATAAAAAGGGGGCAATTGTCCCCTTTGTTTTCTCTAGTTTACCATTTTAGCACTAGAAGATTTTAATACTATTACCTTTCACTCTTAATTAATTATTATAACTTTACCCCCATTCGCATTAAAAAAAAAAAAACACTATATTAAAATCTCAATCCCTTTAAACTAAAATTAGGTATTATTATTAGTTTCAAAATAGTTCTGCCCGTTTTAAAAGTTACTCGCTAAGCCATTATTCTGAAGTTAAATATTTGGTAATATCATTTTCTAGGCTGTCACGGTTCAGTAAAGAAAGGATAGCAAAATCTTACATGCCTACACCAAGAAAAAATGGTTGAGGTACATTTTAAAGTAAATTTGATGAGAAAAGTAGCATTCTTATCAAATTGTAATGTAATATATACTTTCAACATTATAAGTTTATAGAAGGGATAGTAAGGGTATTTAATATATAACTTGAGAAAAAAAAAAGGTACCAAAATTAATTAATTTTTCAGAAAGTTACTAACCTCAATAAATTTTTGACACATCATTTTGTAAGCCACATTTTGTGGCACTTTTTTGTGACTTTATATTTACCCTTAATATATAGACAAAGACTCATGTGAGAACATGAGAACCCGTCTCATGGATGAGACGGGTCATTTTTTACCCATGACCCGGCCCATTGAACCAGCTCCATGACCTAGGGAGCGACCCCGCCACGTGGCAGCCTCTCATAGGCCTTTTTTTTTTAATTTTATATTTTTTTTTTTTGTTTTTTTTTTCGGTTTGTTAAAAGTAATAGTTACTATAACTTAATGTAATGACTGTATACATATAAAGTAACAGTTTATATACATAAAAGTAATACATATATACAGAAAAGTAACCCTTTTTTTCTATGTTTTCTTCGTTTGCCAAAAGTAATACTTATTACAACTAAAATGTAACGAACGTGTTATTTATATATAATAATGTTTATACATAATTGTAACACATATGTATAGAAAAAGTAATAATTCAACCATTTACATTTTTAGACCTAAAAACACTTGATTAGTGTTTCATGTAAAAGTATTACATTATCTATAGAAATATGTTATAATTTCTTTTATTAAAGTGTTACATTTACTTGTACAAACAATTACATTCATATATATGAGTTGTTACTTTTCAAATGTTACTTTCTTTCAAAAAATTAAATCAAAATACACAATATTTTACATTTTTGCAAAAACACTATTGGGTTTTAGTATAAATGATAATTACATTTAGATATTGTTTGGGTTACATGTAATTATAGTTAGTATTACATTTGAAAAAATAGGTAAAACGAGTTTTTGTTTTTGTAAAACAATCGTTACGTTCACTTATGAACAATGTTACTTTATATGTATACAGTTATTACATTAAGTTATGGTAACTATTACTTTTGGTAAACGACGGAAAGGCTGAAAAAATAATATAAAAACTCATTTATTTTTGAGAAGCTGCCACATGGCGGGTTATGGCCCATGGGGCATGGGTCGACCCGTCTCATGGATGAGACGGATCCCTTGTTCTCATGGGAGACCACCTCTAATATATAACTTGTTAAAGAAAACTCATTTATTTGCTTCTCTTTTACTTTTTCAATTTTTCGGTTGTTAAAAATAACAAAAACAACCTCCCGGTTCCAGCAATTAGCCCGATTTACCATCTCGTCTTATTTTGTATTCGACGGGCGAGATGTATTTGAACTCGACAGTACTCACAAACTTTTAGATCGATCCCAAACAAAAGACACATCGAGCAGGTCGATAAAGACAAATAAGAGCTATAAACAGCAACGCTTTAGCAGTTATGTCCGTTTGAAACTTTATACTTTTAATAACTCAACGGGAGATTTCAGACATAATTAGCATATGAATTTAGCTCGACGAGATATGTAATGTGATAGAAGTTTAGTCGTTTGTGTTGATAAAAAAATCAAACAAACCATTTGTTTGCTCGCTAAGGTCTTTTTTCACCTATAATGAATTGGAAAAAAAAAAAAAAAAAAAAAGGAGCAATGTTAGGGGCACAAAACAAACTCACAAATCTTGCTCACACAATAAGTTGACGATATTATATTGGTTGCATCGACAGTGAATCCGATACACTCTAATTAAAAATACTTTTAAAATCATTACATCTAGAATTTTTGTGAACAAAGTTTTGTGATTTTTTTAAGCCCAATCTCTATATTATAATAGAGCTCAAAAATAACTTCCAATTGACTTGAGACAAAGGATGGCTGAGATTCTTCCGTAACCGCCACGATCCGATGGCTGTAGTTTAATGCTAAATTTTATGTTTAATCTTGGGCCTTGGATTATTTGTTAATAACTCTGATCGACGGCTAATAAGGAGCGGTTTCCACTCCTTTCGAACTCTTTTGTTTGTACGATGCCGCTACCCTGCCTTCTGTTCTCGACGTCGAGGCCAGTAGTTTCCATCATCATCCCCAACCCATATCTAATCCTATCTTCTCCTACACGGGCTTCTTCTCCTTCTGTTCCGCTTTTCACTCCTGTCGTGGCCGCCACAGGTAACAGCAAAGAGGAGCTCCTGAGCCGGGAACGGTAGTGGTGTTGGTGCTGTCACCCAGGGTCGCAGTCAGACTATCCGACAATACCAGAGTCCACTCCCTCCTCAAAATGCCCACCGGCCTGCCCCCAACTCCGTCAACCTCATCTGCTGTGGGTTTAGTTTTGTGAATCTAATCTCTTTGTTGGTACTAATTCCAATAGGTACTGTAGAGAAGTCAAGTTACTTCAATAGGTACTGTAGTTTAAGGTTTTCAATTGAGTCGATTGAGTTTAGATGTTTTATTCTTTGTTGAAATATCACAGAACTTAGTGTTTTACTGGAAAAAGTGGGACAAATGATATGGATAATTTTTAAGTTGGAACTGGTCCATTAAACTTTTTTTAAAAAAAAATTATGAATGTAGTAAGAACTTTATTTTGTGTCCAGTCGTCCATAGCAAACCATAGGCATCATTTGTTTGAATTTAGTAGTATATGATTGAGCTTTGTTGTCATGAGCCTGAAGTAAGGTAGCAAATTTTGCCAAAAGTAGTTTTTTAAGGTACTAACTCCGTCCCAAAATAAAAAATAAATGTCCAAAAAAAATTCAAATATTATTTGAGACGATGATATCACTTGCAAATGTAATTTGTGTCAAAAACAATGCACGCGAGAAAGCGGCATGGGAAGCACAATGCCCAATCATTAACCAAAGTTTATTTTTGCATTTGGATTGTCTTTATGGGTCTCATATATTTTTTTTATCTTCAATGCTTTCAATTTTGAAGATGTTGGTATTCGTTTGAAACAAGATATCAAATATTAATCTGAAATATGAACTGCTAATAGTTCAAGTGATCAATATTTGTTGGTACGGAGGGACATAACCTTCTTTTTTAACCTTTGGTATTGTAATGTCATGACTATATTTGGAAGTTAGTAAGTATTAATTCCGTCCCAAAATGAATGTCTAAAAAGCTAATTAAGAAAACTTTAAAATGAATATACTTAATGTATCAGGTTTTTTGTCATACTGGGGTTGATTATTCAAGTTATGTTGCTGCTCTTAGTCAAAGTGTGCTAAATTTACTCAAGTTACTTGCTGTCTCCTTTGATAAATAAAAACAGTAAAGGAGATGTCAATTGACAAGCAGAATGATTTGTTGATAGGTAAAGAAGCAATTGACGCATACGCTTTGATGGAGAATCTAAAGCAGAAGTTTAGTAGTTCTTGGTGATTGTGCAACAGAAAAAAAACCTGGTGGTGGGCGACAAGGCCAAGAGTGGCGAAGATGGTTGTGGCTGCGAGAGTGAGAAGGGGAAGAAGGGTGGAAAGGGGAGTACAAAATTGCACACGGAAGACAAGTGGAGTATGAGTATGGATATGGGTGTGATTACACTTAGGGATGGCAATTTTACCGAATCCGAGACAATCCGACCGGGGATGGGTGGGTTTGGTAATACATTTTTAAAATCCGGCGGGTTCAGATACGGGTTCGGTATCTGTCCGAGATCCGCCCGTATCCGACCCGTATACAATCCGGGGTGGCTATTTACTATTTTACCCCTATGTCAAATTATAATTACAACCCACCTTTGTTTATATATTGTGTTTGTGTGTGAGTGTGAGGCGCAGTAGGGTTTTCCGCCGTCAAGAGAGAGAGAGAGAGAGAGGTCGACATAGAGAGAAGCCGATGCCGACGCCGACGAGCGACCGTGTCACCGACTTTATCGACGACGACGACGCGATGATCCGGCCACCACCATTTCAAAATCACAAAAGCCCCAAAAGAAATCAACATCAACGTCCATCGAATCGAACGAAGAACTCGTCGATTATTACAACAAAATCAAATTCAAATGGGTTTGGGTTCAGAAGAAGGTAAGTAAACCAATTTCTCTTTTGCTTTCCCAAATTGATTTCCATTTTTCTGTTACTATCAATTGAAAATTATCTGTTTTTTCTTCGTTGGATTTTGAAGTTTAAACTTCGTTATGTTGATTTACACCCGGAAATGCTAATTGATTTGAAATAATTGCATTTATTTTGTCCTGTTATGATTGATGATCCAGATTTGATTTTTTTTATTTTTTTTGAAATTCGAATTTGTTATTCCAAAAATAAAAATTGGCGGATTTTCGGGCGGATACGGATTCGCCCCTATCCGGATACGGACGGATACGGATACGGTCTAGGTAGCCTCGGGTCGGATACGGGTTTTGCAATATCCGGACCGTATCCGACCCGTTGCCATCCCTAATTACACTTCAACCAGGTGCTAGCATGTATGCTTAGCTTGAAGATGATCATTTCCTCAAGACCATTTAGAGGACTTTCCTGGTCAGTTCAGTGTTCATGGATTACAGGAAAATTGGGTAGTTCAGTGGTTGGTTGTTACGGGTATAGAAATAGAGTGTAGCTGGGATGGTGTTAAGAAAATGCATTTTTTAATTAACCATTAATAATTATAATTATAAAATAAAACAATGTCGCACAGTTTTGGTGATATAAGTGGGAGTTCATGATGTTGGTACTGACGGCCACCTCGAGAAGAAGAGGAAGTACTCGACGGTACTGGCACCGTGCCACAGGCACGGGCACGAATATTAGTGTATTATTAAAAAAAGACCGATATATGCAAATGATTTGGCAAAAGTGATTTGAGCAAAAGTGATTATATAAACCATAATCTTCCGTTTGGCTACAAAATATTAAAAATGCGTTAATGGCAATTCTAAATTTTGTTTACCAGACATTGAATAAATTGTAAACCAGCAAAGGTCTAAAGTACCCTTACATATGCTTGAATGGTAATCGCTTGGCTGTATCCCATTTCAATTTTGTATCCCATTTCAATTTCCTAACCCGAAGAAAGTCCTGCCACTTCTGCCAAATAAAAGTTCACTTTCTTCTAAGTTCTATTTTTTTTTTTTTTTTTTTAAGAAGTCTGTTCCTTCGTTCCTCCATCATCTGGTTTCTCAAATTGTTCTCTCTCTTTAATTTGTTTCACCATCTACTGTTCTAGACTCTCTCTTTCCCATGATGACATTTTCTTCACCCTTTACAAATTTTAGAGGCCGTTTGAGAACCAGTTATCACATCACCGGCTCCGGGCATCCACCACCACCGCCTAAATCAGCTTCTGTCTGACCTCCAAATTGTCCTCCGCCTCTCCAACACTGCTCAGTATCTCCTCTACCAGCTAAGATGGCTTAAGGATGGGTTAATTTCCGGTTATGAGGTCGGCCCCAATTTCATTACAGGATTTGCGAAATCAAAGACAAAATTGAGCCGTCGTTCCATCGTTCGAAAGAAGCGATACTGATTTTCCGAAAGTGATTCTTGCGAAAGCTGGGGGAGAGGAGCTTTTGCAAAAACGCACATTTCTGCGTTCAAAGCCTCCAAACGCAATTTATCTTCCAAACACGATTGTGCGTTGCGTCAAGGCTGGAACGCGCGTCTGCCCTTCAAAAACGCATCCCCAAAACACTCCACTTTCTCAGTCTCTAGAATAAACCGTAATTTGATCAACCCAGCCAACATGTGCGGCGGCACCTCCCACCGGAAATCATCGGGGATATACTCTCCCGCCAGCCGGTAAAGTCCCTACTACGTTTCCGGTGCGTATCAAAACCATGGTGTTCCCTAATCGACGCCCAGGATTTCATTAAACTTCATCTCAAGCAATCAATTTCGAACACTTCCGATCACTCCCTTATTGTTGGCGCTAGAGGTAATCTCTATTCTCTAGATTTTGATTCCCTCGATTTAGCCCAAAAAATCGAAACCCCATTTCGCAGCAGTTATATTGAGCTATTGGGTAATTGTGATGGCTTGTTACTCTTACTAAATGCTGATACAGATTCTCTGTGTTTGTTAAATCCATTAACAAGAAAATTCTTTATCTTACCCGAAACAACGTTGGATGTCCCGTATAATTCTGGATTGGGCTGTAGTTACAGAGTGTGTGGGTTAGGGTACGATTCCAAGAATGATGATTATAAAGTTGTTAGGGTTGTTGAATTTAGAAATAGAGATACCGACGAGTGGATTAGTTCTGAGACTAGGGTTTGTTTATAGTTTGAAATTGAATTCTTGGAAAAGGGTTAGTGATTATCCTTTTTGTGTACCGAGGAAAAGAGTTTGGGGTGCTCAAGTTAACGGTATTTTTCATTCAATTGTGAAGCAAACTTGGGAGAATCCTGTGAGAAAAATTATTTGTGGTTTTGATATCGGGAGCGAGACGTTTAACCTTTTGGAGCCACCTGAGTTTTGGGATTTGAAGTCGTGTGCTATCACTACAGAAGTTTTTGATGGATGCCTTTGTCTTCTTGGAGCTTATTTTGGGCCAAGAACGGATATTTGGGTGATGAAAGAGTATGGAGTTAGGAAATCTTGGGTGAAGTAGTTGTCGGTTGCACACTCAGTTGTTGACACATATATTTGTGTGTACCCGGTTGCTTATTCTAAGAGTCGGGACAGAGTTTTATTGAATTGTGATGACAATAAGCTTATTTGGTATGGATTGGATGGAAAAACTGTTAGGAATGTAAAAGTCCGTGGCTTGCCTTGCGCAAATTATGCAGAGGTCTGTGTGGGAAGTCTAGTTCCACTTCCGACTAATAGGGATGAGAAAGCTAGTGTGATCAAGAAGCAAAGTGAGAAGCCAAAGCCAAAGGAGAAGAAGAAGAGGTAATTTACATATTTGAAATCTCAATCTTCAAGAAATCGTGTTTAATACAGATTTTTTAGGTGCAATGTATACATTTTGTGTTTTGATCCAAGATTTCAGTTTGTTCGTACTGTTGATTTTGATGATTAACTCTTGTTTATTACTTGTAGGGATGATTTTCTATCTAAAGGATTCAAGTTGGTACTATAAGGATGACTCCAAAGTTATTAGAGAAGGTATTCATTTCAAGGCATATTATGTCGATATTGATGATTCAGAGTTCGTGTGCTTTTTTTTTTTTTTTTTTTTGAATGCACTCTAGTTTTAGTTAGTTAGGATAAGATTGAGTGGGGAAAAAAAAAAAAAAAAAAAAGTTATGAATAGTGTGTTTTTGTTCCGATACAATCGTAATTTTTGATATACTACTAGAAGAGTTTGCAGAAGTAATTTTGCAGATCAGATTTCATGGGAATGCTTTCAGTTTATTTTCAAGTGTTCGCAAAAATCATCACATTCATTCATCCATAAATCACCATCTTAATATTTTTCATACTCTTTGCATAATTATAGTGGATATTTCAATACTGACGAAATTATCACCATCACATCACATTTTTCATAATTCTTGAATCCAAATTAAACAAATTTTATTTTTTTTAAGTTTAAATTGGGACGGAGGGAGTATAATATATAAAAGAACTTTTATGAAGTGGGTTCACAGCCACCCCACCCCCAATTGATGCCTTGGGTCCGCTTCTGCTACCAAAGGTCTTCGTGAAGGGAATTGTCGAATTGGCTAGACATTCGAATATGAGTGCATTTAAGAGATTACAAAGAGAGGGAAAGAACAAGGGAACGCCACAAATGTGATTGTCGCCGCTGGTGAGGGGAAGAGGTGGTGAAGTTGGGATAGGGGTGTTTCGACCGGAGCAACTGGACGGTTCTCCGGAGAATGAGGAGGCACTGTTATCGAACTGATCAATCCCTAAACTAAAAATGATAAAATCAAACCATTTAAGATCGAGTTCTTATGGTTTCAAACTTTAGCTACCAAAGATGTAAGGTTTAGTGCCAGTATTACTCCAATATCCAATCGCCTCGTACCATCCTCACCTCTATCTATATCCAAAATTGAGTATTTGTTTTGTTTGGAGAAAATTCCACAAGGCCCCTCCACCCAGATCATTTCTCCATAAAAACCCAAGTGAGATCCGATCGAAAATTCCATCAAAACCCAATATCTTGTTGACCCAGTCAAAAATAATGTTTAAATACCAATTTTACCCCTGGTTCAAAATAAAACCCCCCTTCTTCCTCTCTCTCCTCATTTTTATTTCATCCCCTCTCTCTACCCCTATACACACAGACGATTCTCTCTTGTAACTGTCTCCGGCGACGACGGTTCTTCCCCGGCACTCACCACTCCAAGCTCCGGTTTCTCTCCATCAGCCATTCACAAAGCTTTCTGTCCACTCCGGCTCCCTCATATTCCGACGATATTTTCAACAGCTTCAGCGTCGATCACCAGATCTGAGTAGTTGCAAACTCCGATCATTTTCTCCGGACAACTCCATTTTCTCTCCGCTGGATTCGCATCCTACCGGCATCAATTCCTCACCAGCCTCTTGACGAGGATTTTTAGAAGAACAAAGGGGTCTGAACCGCCGAATGTGAGAATTTGTCGAGGAATTTGGAAATCCTGTAAGATTGGAAAAGGGTTTAGGAGAAGAAGAAGTAGTGTAGAGAGAAGAACAGAAGTGGCAGGAGGAAATGGCTGCCATTTTCTGAAGAAAGGTTAATGGTAGAGAGAGAAAGGGAGGAAGGTGTATACAGAAGGAAGACGAAGGGGTTAGAGAGAGAACGTTGTAGATAGGATAGAGAGAGAGAGAGAGAAGATGAAGAGGGAAGGCAAAGAATGGAGGGGGGGCCATGAATCTGGGCCATGTGCAGTCCCTGCCCTCCGCTTTTGATGGGGAGCAAATTTGAAGATTTTGACAAAACATATTATTTATTTTTTTATTAAAAATTGGAAAAAGTGAAAAAAAAATGACTCTTATAGTCTAATTATAAGAGTAGAGTAAGTCTTATACTCAGTTATAAAAGCTTGACCGGATTTGACAAAAAAATATTTTTTTTTATTAAAAGTTGGAAAAGTGAAAAAAATGACTCTTATATTCTAATTATAAGAGTAGAGCGGGTCTTATACGTCAGTTATAAGAGTTTGACTACATTTGATCAAAAAATATTATTTATTTATTTTATTAAAAGTTGAAAAAATTGAAAAAATTGACTCTTATACTCTAGTTATAAGAGTAGAGCAGGTCTTATACGTCAGTTATGAGAGTTTGACCGGATTTAACAAAAAATATTATTTATTTTTTTATTAAAAGTTGGAAAAAATGAAAAAATTACTCTTATACTCTAATTATAAGAGTAGAGCAGGTCTTATACGTTAGTTATGAGAGTTTGATCACATTTGACCAAAAAATATTATTTATTTTTTTATTAAAAGTTGGAAAAAGTGAAAAAATTGACTCTTATACTCTAATTATAAGAGTAGAGCAGGTTTATACGTCAGTTATGAGAGTTTGACCGGATTTGACAAAAAAATATTATTTATTTTTTTTATTAAAAGTTGGAAAAAGTGAAAAAATTACTCTTATACTCTAATTATAAGAGTAGAGCAGGTCTTATACGTCAGTTATGAGAGTTTGACCACATTTGACCAAAAAATATTATTTATTTTTTTTATTAAAAGTTGGAAAAAGTGAAAAAATTACTCTTATACTCTAATTATAAGAGTAGCAGGTCTTATACGTCAGTTATGAGAGTTTGACCACATTTGACAAAAAAAAATATATTTTTTTTTTATTAAAAGTTGGAAAAAGTGAAAAAAATTACTCTTATACTCTAATTATAAGAGTAGAACTGGTCTTATATATATAATTCATAAGAGTTTGACCGGATTTGACCAAATAATATTATTTATTTTTTTGTTAAAATTTGGAAAAAGTGAAAAAAATGACTCTTATACTCTAATTATAAGAGTAGAATTGGGTTGAGGGATCCGGGCCAGAATGTGGGCCTGATTGGTGAGGCAAGAGTGGGCTGGGATGTGGGCCTGGGCAGTGAGGGTATTTTTGTCCTTTAACTAGCTCTGGGTTTATATGGAATTTTCATCTCAGGTTGGGTTCTTATGGGTTTATGATCTGGTTTAAGGGGCCTAGGGTCCAAAGCTCTTTGTTTTAAGGTTTCGAATATGTAGTTTAATTGTATGGGGCGGTCTCCCGTGAGGACGGCTCACAGGTAAGCCGAGCCAAACCATTTTTTATTTTTTTTGCCTTCCAACTTTTTTTTTTCCGGCCATTATTTTCTCGCCAGCAAAAGTAACACTTTTTGTAAAGAATGTAACACTTTTTTCTCATATGTAACACTTTTTTTTTTCAAAAATGTACTACAATTTTGATGAAATAGATTAAAGATAACATAAGATTGACAACTAAACTAATTTACATTTTATAATAAATGAATGTAGCATTTTTTTTCTCAATTGTAACACTTTTCTAGGGTTTTACATTCAGTTGAAATACAAAACCGCTTATATACATGAATTTTTACTCTTTTTTTAAAGAAAAAAAATAACATTTACTCTATAAAACTGTTACATTCATCTATATAGCATATTACAATCATATATGCACTGTGTTACACTTCAATTATTACTTTTTCTAATCACAAAAATTATTTATATTATTTGCAAAACTGTTGTTTCATGTTTACTTTTTTAAGACCAAACTGTTATTTTCTTCATAAGAAAGTGTTACATTTTTTTTTATGACGAACAACTCACTTGGTTTGTATGTTAAAAAATATTTTTTAAAATAAAAATCAAACCATATCATGACCTATCTAGTTTTATTCGTCTCGTCGAGACGAACACAACGGTATTTTTATTTTATTTTTTTCTACTTCAAAATCTCAAGATATAGCATTTTTAAATTATTGAAGGGTTCTTTTTTTTCTTAACAAAAACACATGGCGCGCCGTGGGTAAGCCGGGTTTTGGACAATTGGCGGACGACCCCTCTCCCACCGTGAGACGGTCGCATATAAGTTTTTGCGTAAATGTATATAGGCAAAATAACACTATATTTTTTTCTTTATTAGAACGTAACAATAATTTTGATGCAAACTAATAATGAAAATGTGACATGTAATGTGGGAGTGCGAGAGTGGTAGCTAAGTGATTTGTTTGACGTAAAAAAAAAAAAGAAAGAAAGAAAAAAATTTTCTTTAACAATCTAACTCGCTAATGAGCTTTCAGTAACACAACATCTCTTACCTTTCTTCAGGAGGGTCAAGTGTTTGATTTTCTTCCCGTTTGACTTAAAAGAAAATGTAAGTAAATAATAATACTCCCACCACCGTCCCGGTTTAAGGTTCTTAGTTTGACTTTACACACTTATTAAGGAATTAAGGCAAAATTGAGTCAAGAATACTAGTAGGTGAAGGATATAATTGTCCATTCATAAAGCAAGTGGGTGAAAAGTAAATGAGTGTGTGATGGGCTTTTTGTAATATATGACTTTATGAGGACAAGAATGTCCAAAATACCATTCATTCTTTGTCATTTAAGGAATAAAGCAACTAAAACCTTAAACAGAGACATACCAAAAAAGAAAGTAAAAACATTAAACTGAGACGGAGAGAGTAATAAATACTCAAATGAAATTAAAAATACCAGTAACTAACTGATAAGCTAGTTAGAATTTACTTCTAACCAAGGTTCTAATCGTTAAGCCGCAGGTAGGTGGCGAAGTAGGGAACTAGCGCCTAGAGTGCCTAGATGGCGAATAGATGATGCCGAGTATTCGGCATGATTTATAACATTGGTTGAAATAGAACTGAAAAAGTCACTAACATGCAATCATAGGACGAAAAATATTATTCCAAAAGAAAGAGATAAAAACATCAAAAACATAATAAATGGCTGACCTTTATTCAAGGCCGTTCTTAGCCTTTTGTAGGCCCGGGGCGAAATCAGATGAAGAGACTCCTAGTAATCAACACTTTTTGTACGATACTACATTGCTATTTTTTACCATCAATTATATATATATATATATATATATATATATATATATATATATATATATATATATATATATATATATATTGTACTTAATTTTTTTTAATCATAATTTTGTAGAGTCTTTCTTCATAACAAATTTACCAATAGCACATTTTGTGATTCTTTAAATTGCTCTACCAGTTTTTTTCTTTTCTTTTCTGACATCCAGGTAGATGTTTTTTGGACAATATTCTCAAATAAAGTCAAACGAAATTGTAATACAAAAGGAGCATAAACACATGGATTCTTTGTAGGTAGATGAAACTGGATAGTTGGAAGAACAAATCAAACTTAATTTGTCTTGTTTCTGCACCAAAACATGAAGAGAAATAAAAGATTAGACTAAATAAATGATGCACGGTCTAAATATTATTGTTGAGACTCCCTCTGTCTCAACATCAATGTCTAGAAAAATTACAAAAATTCAATCAATCAAGAGATTTTTTTAAATTCTTTAGATATTCATTTTGAGACGGATGGAGTATTATTATATAACAGTTAAAGCCTTCAATAAATTGTAAGAACAAACTTGAAATTTTGTCAATCAATTGCAAATCAAATATTTAAGAACAACTGAAAATAACATTTTCTTAGAAAAAAAAAATCAAAGAACAAACTTAAAATATTGAATTTCACACATCAGCATATGCATTACCTTGGAGATCGACAAATCGTTGATTGTTCTTCATCCGTGAAGGCGTGAAACTGTGAAGGATTAAGAAAGGAAGGCCGGAAGGGGTTGACTGAGAGTGCGGATTTCGGAGGAGGAGGAGCGTGTGCGATTGGGATGACTAAAAGGATTAATGTATTTTATTTGCAATTAAATGGGCGAAGAATTCTAATAGACGGAAGGTTGCACAATCTTCGTATACTTTTTAATTGATTCTTTAATTAGGTCTAATTTTTTTTTAGCAATTAAATTATATTTACCATAGTTAAATTAAAAAACAGATACATACTATATATACACTATACCTAGGAAAAAATGGGCCCCTAAAATTGTGGGCCCTGAGCAGTTGCCCTCACGTACCCCTTTGGGCCGGGCCTGCCTTTATTTGGCTTAATTTTCGGCCTCTTATTTCTAAACTTCCACGGCAAGGTGACACAACCAAACTTCAATGCAGTTTTTTTTTTTTTTTTTTTTTTTTTGAATTTATTCTATAAGACATAACGCCGTTTTAGGCCATTTATTTTTTAAAAACATCTATATTACAATAGGAGTCATGAATAACCAACTCATAAAGAGAGGTCAGGATCATTTCTCACCACCATAAAGAGTGGCTAAGATTTAATGTTGTAATATTTATACCCTAATCAACTACACGCGATCACTCCTCAAATCCGAAATCAACTGCCACGCCTTCCTCAAATCAAGAAACGAAAGATCGAATTCTTTCTCCTAACCTAACCAGTTTTGACGAACGGCTATACTCGCCTTATCAGTTACGCAATGAGGATTGTGAAGATGGTGCTCCTAATCAACCGCTACTGCAAGTTTCTTCACTCCAACAATTGTTAATATTCACCATCTTAGAGGACCGGCTGCACACAATTGATTCCAAGCCATCGTTCTCAAAGTTAAACTAAACAGATGATGTTGATAAAATTATGAATAAGTATGATGTTGATGTGAGTGATTTCCCATTTTTAATTTTTGTAATTCATCTGAAATTGTTTGATTAATATTCTGATAGCAAACCAGACCGATTTCCTTTTCAAATCAGAAATGGAAGATCGAATTCACCCCTAATTGAAACCCTAAACGCCGCCCCCACGGTTGTCCAAGAAGTTTTTTTTCCAAATATTTTATTTCTTCTATTTCTAAAGAATTATATAAATGATATAGCCTTCGCTCATCGCTGCAACTGTATTTTCTCAGACGCACGAACAGAAAGATGTGGAAGAAACCGACGAGGGGCAAGAAGGCTATATCAGCAATCAAGACAATTTGAAAAGTCAACCAATGACGCTCTTTCCTGCTGCCGTTCCCTCACTGAAGTTCCCAGCGTCTCCCTTTTAGCAAAGTGAAAGCAGGTACTACGTTATGAAAACGAAGTCCAAAAAGACAAGGAATAGATTAAGAAACCATAAAGATATTCAAGCTTATTGTTATTCCAGCTGTGGAGGTCGGCCTTTCAGATTCTCCGACAACCCGACCTTTGAAAGTCATCAGGTTGTATTGGAAGAAGATAGGGTAGAACCAAGGCTGTTCATCAGGATATGGAGAGCATAAATGTTGCTTAAGAAGGTATTTTAGAGTTGGATTTTAAAGATTCTGCATTATATAACTCTTAACCCCAATTCTTTGGGATTTATTTTTTTTTTTTTTAAGAGAGAGTATTCATTGTTCAAGTTACTACATGTAGAATCTTTATAGAGAGTAGTTGAGGGGGGGGGTAGGGATGGCCAAAACCGGTTCCGGTTCGTCAAAAGGGTGACCCTTAACCGGCCCGCACTTACCCCGGTTCCGTTTGGCACAATACGGTTTCCGGTTCGGTCCGGTTCCGGTCCGGTTCCGGTACGGTTCCGGTCCTCTCCTTTAAAATTATTGAAAAACAAGGGATTTTCGGTACGGTTCCGGTCCGGTTCGGCATATATGTGACCCTGAACCGGCCCGCATGCCTTGCGGTTCCGGTTCGTCCGGTTCCGGTTTCCTCCCCGGTTTCCTCCGCTTCCGGGCTTTTCCGGTCCGGTTCCGGTCCGGTTTCCGGTTCCGGTCCGGTTTGGCCATCCCTAGGGGGGATTCTACAGATGATTCTCTATGTATTTTGCCTTGGCTACCAAATGGAGAGTAATAAGTGCATAAAAATGTTATCTGAATTACAAAGATTGTTTTGATTCTTTTCATGCGTATGTTGTATGTGAAGTAATAATAGTGTTCTAGACCAATATTCAGACAATTGATTTGCGATGTTATTTATGTTGAATTTGATTCTATTTCTTCGATATCACCATATTTCTTTGATCGTGTGTCTCTCCAAACCATCCTCGATAACACTAACAGAAATAATAGAAAAAGTACTATAAAGCACTAGCAGATTTTAACAAAGTTTATTGGTAAGGTTCCTTATAATAGTGATAGCTAGCAGTAATGTTCGTTTGTACCGCACATAAAGTCGTCGGTCACCGTGCCACCGGCACGGGCACGAATACTAGTATTATAACAACGAGCGAATTTTCGAAGAGAGCTTGTAACGTAATTTATTAGGATAAACAATAAAAATGTAACTTTCCATCAAGCTGAACAAGATATGTCAAATGCAAAAGGGCTTGTGCCCAAGAGACGCCTTGGGCGAGTTTAAGTCTCTCTGCCGTAGAGGTCTTGAGTTCGATTCCCACAGCTGGATAGAATTGAATCAGGTGGTTTAGGATATCAAAAAATAAAAAAATAAAATAAACAAGATATGTCAAATAAAATTAGATTCGGTGTCGCGCCCCGACCCGTGGTCCTACTTGGCCCCACGTCGGGACACGAGCGGAAGACGTCATAAAACAATTTAAAGGAAATTTTTTCGAAATATACTTTCATAAAGGATCACACGACCACACAACTACTTGAAACTTGACTTGAAGTCATAAAACAAACAATTTCACAACGAGTACTGAGCCACTTGGCCACAACTTTACTTACAAATATACAACACCGCCATCTACTAAAAGAGATGATACAAAACTAAGTCACGGGTACACTACCCAAAAGGTGTTACATTTACATAATGTATCCTTTAATATACACACCACTTCCCAAAAGTCTTACCAAGATCCTCTTCCCGACGTCCTCCCTGGTGTGAACTATCCCCTGGGCTCCTTATCTAAAACGGTAAACAAATAAGGGGTGAGAATAAATCTCAGTAAGTTACTAAAATGCAACTACATTACATGCTTATATGATAAACATAAAGGAACAATGTCACAAATGATCATATAGCATATAGCACATAATATGAGAGGCTCCCTATCGCCAACCGTCCCATACCGGTTGGAAAATAACGACCAACTCATCATACAACACATAGTGTAAGAGTAAACACTCCTACGAGGATACCAAGCCAAGGTTTACCGAAATAACATGATCATCAGAGAAGACCATCTGAGAAAACCATCTGAATAACCATCTGAGAAGACCATCTGTCTGAAACCATCTGAGCAGCATAAATAGCTGAAGCCGGGATCCCAAAACCAAACCATATCCAACAGAGCCAAAGTAACAACGGGCAGCATCATAGCTGAAACAGGTTCCGGAACCATATAACATAACAACAACAATAGTGGGAGAAAATGACACAAAGTCATACCCCTAAATGCTCACGCGAGGAGCGAGTTCATCCCATCCAAGGCCAATCTGGACTGAGGAAATAGGTCCAGTGGAAAGCCTTATAGTGCACTTAACTGATGCCACTACAATGCCTTCCACCTCCACTCGATAACATCCCCAAACCTGGGAAATAGGACCAGTGGAAAAGCCTTATAGTGAACTTGGCTAGTGTGCCACTATAATGCTTCCCACCTCCACTCAATAACACACAAAACCAGCTGGACTTTCAACAAAGAGCACAGTAATAAATACTTGCTAAAACAACAACCAGGGCATGATTCCATAGAAGGAAACCACACAAGCTCATCATAGAGAAGTAAACACGTTTCACAATAATGTGCACAATTTTGACATTAAGTCACCACACATCCATCTACACAATCACATTAAGTCAAACCCAATCACAAATGACCAATTCTATCATTTTGATACCTCATAACAATTATCTAGGCATCCTAGGACATCGCCTAAGACCTAGCCCAATACTTAACGAAAAACAAACAAGTTGTTAAAACTCAGACTGCTCGGCCGCTCTACTTACTTGACTCGGACGAGCGGATCGGTCGAGTCCTTTACTTTGATCGGCCGCTTCTCCTAGAACTCAACATTCGACAATAGGGGATCGGCCGCTCTAATTTACTGACTCGGCCGCTCCACTGCAGAATGACCAATTCCCAGGAAAAATCTAACAAAGTTCACTTTCATTACCAAGTTGTTACCCAATCCTAAAGCACAACAACATCATTATAACTTCACAACACTACCATACCCAACCTCATCTAGCATATACCCATAATAATAAAAGTTATTACTACTCCCTCCGTCCCAAATTTACAAGTATAATAAAAGTATACCCAAAACATTATTTTATAACATATAAAGCATATTTACCATTCCAAATAATATTAAGTTATTACTACTCTCTCTGTCCCAAATTACAAGTATATAAAAGTATACCCAAAACATTATTTTATAACATATAAAGCATATTTACCATTCCAAATAATATTAAGTTATTACTACTCCCTCTGTCCCAAATTACAAGTATATAAAAGTATACCCAAAACATTATTTATAACATATAAAGCATATTTACCATTCCAAATAATATTAAGTTATTACTACTCCCTATGTCCCAAAAAATTACAAGTATATAAAGTATACCCAAAACATTATTTATAACATATAAAGCATATATAGCATACTTATGACCATTTAACATTTAAAGGGGGGATTAGTAACTTACCTATTTTCCGAAAAATATCGCTGAAATAAGTTTTGTTCGGCTAAAATGACCTATTCGACGCCCTGATCATTTTTATATAATTAGTTTTTAAAACAGATAAGTAAATAAAAAGAATTAAATCAAAATGGGTTGAACTTACCTACTTGTCCAAATCCTCCGATTAACTTTTATATTTTGTAATCAAAATGATTCCGTACGCAAAATCTACATTTTTATGAAGTTAGATCGTTAAAAAGAATTCAATTAATTAAAAATTAATACATAAGCAAGAAAACCCCTTACCTTGTTCGGATTGAGGAGGTGTGAATATTTGAATACAGAAAGACTTCAATACGAAGTCTCTAGA
Organism: Campanula takesimana; assembly: GCA_026119855.1. Classification (NCBI taxonomy): domain Eukaryota; kingdom Viridiplantae; phylum Streptophyta; class Magnoliopsida; order Asterales; family Campanulaceae; genus Campanula; species Campanula takesimana. The sequence continues at coordinate 425,851 of JAOWBW010000824.1, read as the reverse complement.
GGGAGGCTCCTCAATTTATATGTCCTTTATAAAATTTATTATTAGACCTTTTGAAATCAGGTTATTGACACATAAACCCCTCATTTCACTCTCTCTGATCAAAACGCTTGGGAAAATAATAGAAATGGCTGGAGCTTTCTTTCTGCTTGTGAGGCAAACACAAATCATGATCCAAGTGATACTAAATTGACCAATCAATTTTAAAGTTCAAGCCAACCTTCTTATATTAAGTCAAATGTTGTAGGCTTTCCATTAACTATAAAAATAGAACAAGGAAATCAGTAGCAAGCAACTATGTGTACCTTAAAGTTTCAACTTAATCATTTAACTCCTTTAACCTTTATTACTACTAACTAAATAAATAACACAATTAATCTAACTATATGAGCAAGTCATAAAAATATTTTCTAACACATAAAATACACATAAAGTTCCATTTTAAGTTAAGAAAATTAGGGTGGTTTTGGGGTCGTTACATTCGGAGTATTAAGTATAGCTAATTAATGATATGAAAGTCATTTTCTTTTTATTCTTAATTTTTAAGGAGACATGGAAACAATTTAAATAAATCTACTACTTTCTCCGTCTTAAAATAATTATATTTGTATTTTCTATATATATTTCCCAAAAATAATTGGGTTATTTTAATATATGAACTTTTTAAAGGCTCTATTTTCATGGTTTTTTTAATATGTATATAAAGCACCACAAATTAATTTCTTGCTTTTTAGTTGTTATAAAACTATTCATTTTATCATAAAAAAATTAAAGTCAAAGTGTGATTTGCTACTAAACAAATTCATAAGTTCCTTCAGATAAAAAAATAAAAAAAATATTCCTACGTACATTAGAAAGCCTTTTGAAAAACTTATATATTCCATTTTAAAATCACAAGATTTTGGAGAAAACCAGTTTTTTTCTCTAAATCATAAGAAGTCATGTTTTTCAAACTAATCCTAAATATTCGTCAAATGATAACAAATAGATAAAAGCAAATTTTCAGTAATATAGGGAGAAACTAGTACCCCAAACCTCCTCTTTCAAAATTAGTAAAATTTATTACGAAACAATCCAATACATTGTCCTTCTGATTTTAGTCTCTTTCAGTATTTACACAACTCTTAAAAAAGCAAATATTATCATAATTGAATAACAAAGATGTCAACTATATCCTTATTAATATGTATATTTCTTATATTAGTACCTCACACTAAGACAATTAATAGAACAGTGACTCAATTAAAAGGCAACAGAAACGTTAACTCAAAAGTAAAACTTATTTTGAACTAAAAGCCAATACTAGATGAACCAAAAGAAGTACATGCGTATGCAATCGGTGAATTTAAACTTTTTCTCGAGATTGTAAACAACAAAACCAACCGACTTCTTTCAAAAAAAAAAAAAAAAAAAAAACCCAACCGACTTCACAAAATGACACTTATCTTTTGCTTGATTTTTAAGATTATATTTTTTTTTTCGAAGTCAGTTTAAGATTATAACTTGAGAAATGGGGGAACAAACAGTTTTATTAAATTTTAGGCAGACCTGATTAATGACAAACAGTTTTATTTATGACTTTAGTTTTTTTTTTTTTTAAGTAAATGGCTTATTAACTACAACAGTGTTTTTTTTTTTTTAAAAAAAAAATTTAAATAAATTATAATCTCATACGTCACACCAATGGTTAAATAGGGGGGAGTGTCCTTTCACTTGCCCACAAACCGCCATTTGCCGTTTTTCATTTCCTTTCTTCTGACACCTCTTCTGAAATCCCCAATGTCCGACCTTCCGGTGGAAGTGCTCACCGAAAATCCTCACCCGGCTGCCGGTGGACTCCATATTCAGTGCGCGCGGCGTTTCAAAGCGGTGGTGTGCTTTAATCGACGGTCAAGATTTCATCAAAGCTCACCTCAGCCGCTCACTCATGAAACAGAGTCTGGTTTTCGGAGGTATGGGTACCCTCCATTTCTTGAATGATTTTGATGATGGGGTCTGTGGTGAAATCGCTAAATATGCCTTTTGGGAAACATTGCTTTACTTGGTTAAGGGGTTCTTGCAATGGGTTGCTTTTGTTAGAAAGGGATGATGACATTTTCTTGCTTAATCCATCTACAAGAGAGTTTGTGAAATTACCTGATTGCCCTTTTGATTTCCCTGTTGAGGGTGATGATTGTTATATCAAGAAGGAAATTTTTGGGTTAGGGTATGATTTGATTAATGATGATCATAAAGTGGTTAAATTTGTTGAGCTCGATGATGAGGAGGGTAAGTCCCTAGGTTCTAAGACTAGGGTTTACAGTTTGAAATCAAATTCTTGGGGAAGGGTTCGAGATTTCCCTTACTCGTTACCCGATTTTCGCCCAATGTTGGGTGCTAATGTTGGGGGTGCTTTGCATACAAGTGTGCAAGATAATCTTGAATTGGTCGTTGGATTTGATCTTTCCCGTGAGGAGTGTTATTTGGTACCATTGCCAGAGGGCTTTGATAAGAAATTTGGTAATTTGCATGTTATGGTTTTTGATGGTTGCTTATGTTTGCTTGGTGCGTACATTAATCATCGTACGGATGTGTGGGTGATGAAGGAATACGGAGTTAAAGAGTCGTGGACTAAGTTGTTTTCAATTGCTCCGCCCACTGTTAATACCTATTTGAGCATTGTGCCTCTAGTTTATTCGGGTGATAGGGGTGAGGTTTTGTTGAGTTTTGATAATGAGAAGCTAATTTGGTATGACTTGAAGAGAAATACCGTTAGGGATGCCCTTGTACAGAACTTGCCAATGAACTTTCATGCAGAAGTGCTTGTGGAGAGCCTTGTTCGAGTACGTGGATTTGACGTGACGAAGAAGAAAGGCGAGCAATCCAAAGCGAAGGGAAAGAAGGATAACAACAAGAGGTACAAAATTATGTCGTGATCTAGCTAATATTCTCTGCGTTGCTGTTATTTATCTGTTACATTTCATATATACATATTTGAGGTAACTGAGTGTGAATTCTCTAAAATTCATGTTTATGTTAATTAAAATATGGAACTCATCCTATTTTAGCATCTTTGTACTTTCACGTCCGTATGAGTATGATGACTAAATTTGTCGTTTTCTTAAGACCAACATTTCATTTCCTATAATCCCCGTGAAAAATGTCCGAACTTCAGATTTTCTTACTTTGTCGCATACTATACTTGGCTGACGTTATATATATTTGAGATAACCGAGTGTGAATTCTCTAAATTTCATGTTTATGTTAATTTAATATGGAACTCATCCTATTTTAGCATCTTTGTACTTTATCGTACGTATGAGTATGATGACTAAATTTGTCGTTTTCGTTAGACCAACATTTCATTCCTATATTCCCGGAGAAAATGTCAGAACTTCAGATTTTCTTACTTTGTCGCTTACTGTGCTTGGCTGACCTGGTGGTACTCATTCATGGATCTGTCTCAGGGATGGTTTTCTGTCAACGGGATTTAAGCCTCAAGCTCTAGGCAATCAGTTGGTATAACCAAAGAGGTAGGTCATTGTTGACTGTTGCTCACATTGTTGGATTTTGTTTCTCTCCAATTTTCTCTATCGGCGTTGTAAACAATTTTTTTTTATAAAAATTGAGTTTTTTTTTTTTTAATTATATTGATTTATAAAGCCATGAAGAAGGTTACAACTGGCCTATAAATAGACACCACAAATCAACTTTGTAAACATGGTCTATTTTAGGAAAAACAGGGTTGGAGAGTGACTATATTCACTGCAATTAAAAATACTTGCTTAGATAAGGGCATTTATTTCTTGAACTTCTATCGTGATGTTGCATAGATTGATCCGGTCTTTGTTTTGGTATTCTGTTTCTGTAGGTAAAACATATGGCGGATAATATATGGGGATATGAAAAATCTGAACAGGTTACTTAAAAGAACAGAAGAAAGCTTCTCTTTTGAAGGCATTCCTTTTTGCCATCTTTTGCTGTTGAAACTTGATAGATAGAATGTTGACTTTCGTAGAGAAAAACTAATAGTATTACTCTCTGGAACTTTTGTATGTTCATATATAGTGAAATGATATGTGCCCATGAAGGTTTGTAATACAGGGCAATTAATGGTCGTAGTACTTATTGGTTTACTCAATGGTGTGACAATATTTGTGTTTTATGAATTTCTTCGCGTATCTGTTCATTCTGCTAGTGTTCTACTCGCAGTTGTAAACTTAAACAGTGTCTCATTGAGACAAAAGTCTTCCTTGGAGCTGTTTTGACGACATTATTGTTCCGAAAGCAATGATATTTATTTTCTCCTCTGCGAAGCGATCGAAGTTGGTTAGGTTATGCACTACATGATCACGTGTGTTATGTAAGTCGTTGTGGTATTGTTCCATTTCTTGAGTACATCCTTGCACTACGAATACGTCCATTTTCATCAGACCAACTATTTATTGCAATTCCTTCATTTTCTACATAGGAGTATTATGCAATATATTTGCACGCATACATTAATTTTTTTATTATGCCAAAAACGTGAAGCGCCTCGTAAAATTGTCTAGATTGAAGGACTCCAAAAAGCTCACTCTACAGTCTACATCCTCTCCTTGTAGCCTCTTAGACCATCTACAATGGATTAAACGAAATTTCCCATTCAACACCCACTTTATCACTCACATCAGCTTCTCTTTCTTCCAACTCATCCATTCAACACTCATTCACATAACACCCTACAATGGTTTGTTTAATCCCTCATTCAACACTTTCTCACTATCATCGCCCTATACCCCACCACTTAAAAAAAAATTATTTTTTTTATTTTTATGATTAGTGTTGAATAGTTATTATTGAGATCCATTTCAGAAAAAAGATGGGTTTTTTTTTGTGTCGGAATACAATGAAACTTATGTCAATTTAAAGAGAATTTTTTTTAGGAATTTTGGTGTAAAAAAAAAATTTAATTAAAACATTTTATGTGAAATATTTGAGCTCAAATAATTTGGATAAAAGTCAAAAATATGGCCAGCCAATCACTTCCTTACACGTGGAAAGCAAAGCAAAAGAAAAAAAAAAAAAAAAGTATCGGCAGGCTTTACGCCCCACACACTCCTGGCCTGCCACGTGGCGCATCACCGACCACCCTCTGCATTCACACTCGTTGAAACTTTTCAACCAAACCATTCACACCCCCAATTAAACAAACCATTGCAAGCATTCACACCCCCATTTTTGTTTAATGGCAATTCACACCCCATTAAACAA